>JANHMN010000015.1:5647404-5671591 GCA_030674055.1 Rhabdomys pumilio | reverse complement strand
TGTGTGTGTGTGTGTGTGTGTGTGTGTGTGTGTGTGTGTGTGTGTGTACCAGGGTCTTGTCAGTCACCATCCATCCCAGAGTGGTGGGGTAGACACTTCCGTGATGTGGTGGCCATCCACCATCAACACCATAGCATCTGTGACTAAAGCAGAGGACCCTCTATCACACAGAGAAGTCCATCTGATGACCAGAAGGTTTGGCATTAACAGTGAGGATTCTCGAGTGGGAAGAACACTGGCTTCAGACTGACTCATAGACATCTTTTTCCATCTCTTTGGCTGTATAATATATCTCTCCTATCTATGTCTGTCTGTCTTCTATCATCTACCCATCCTATCATCTATCTTTCTATCTATCTATCTATCTATCTATCTATCTATCTATCTATCTATCATCTATCTATCATTTATCCATTATCTATTATCTGCCTGTTAGTCATATCTATCATCAATCTACCTACCTATTGTCTACATGTCAATCACATCTATGAACAACCAATCAATCTACCTATTTGTTATTTATGATATATCTATCAATTACATATCTTGTCTAGTCTACCATTTATTATCTTTCTATCCTCATTATCTATTAATCTGCCTCTTATTTGTTATCGATCATTCATCACCTGCCCATGTATCCATCCACTCACCCACCCATCCATCCATCCATCCAACCATCTACCCAACCAACCAACCATCCATCCACCACCCACCCACTCACCCACTCAACCATCCAACCACTCATCTATCCACCCACCTATCCAACTACCCACCCACCCATTCATCCAACCACCCATTCTCCATCCATCCATCCATCCGTCCGTCCGTCCGTCCATCCATCCATCCACCCACCCATTTGCCCATACTGTATCCCATTGCTTCTGTTTTTCATGGAAATACTGTCTAACTCAGATGTTCTTAACCCACATTACTCAGATTTCTCCTGAGCTTCTCAGTGTTGTGTTGGGAAGCTGTCCATACAAATGGCAGAAGATAAATGAGTCTCAGAATATCACTGGTCTTAGTGCTGCTAACCCTGTAAGAATTCAACAGTACTGTTAGGCTCGACTCTGCTGTAACCCTTTAGTGCAGAGCTTTACACTTAGTTCCACACACACCAGGACTATCATCAGGTTTAACTACACAAGTTGTTGGATATTCAACTATCTACTTGAGTTCCACAAGACCGGATCTTCAAGACTGGACTCTCTCCCAGTTGACGCCTTGATTTTCAGCCATTATAAACCCATCGATGATGCCGGGTAGTGGTGGCACATGCCTTTAATCCCAGCACTTGGGAGGCAGAGGCAGGCGGATCTCTGAGTTCGAGGCCAGCCTGGTCTACAGAGTGAGTTCTAGGACAGCCAGGGTTACTCAGAGAAACCCTGTCTTGAAAAAAACCAATAAATAAGTAAATAAGTAAATAAATAAATAAACCCATCGATGAGGACCTGCATGTATGTGGATGGTAAGCAAGTATGTAGATAGCATATGGATACAGACCTGCATAATTACATTCAAAGATGTAGATATAGAGACACACAGACAGACAGATGATAGGCAGATGGTGTGGGTGATGTAGATGCATGTAAATGCTACCTACGTGACTCCTCTGAGTTCTGAGGAATCTGTGTCTACCTTTTATCTGTGGATGTTAGGTGTCCCTAACCTATTGTTGACTAGGGTGACTTCATGATTTCTTGTCTGAATTAGAATGGTCCACTAGAGGATTAGAGGACCCCTTGGTGACTCCCTCAGGCTTTGTGTCCTTGTTGGTTGGACTGTATCTTCTCTGTCTCTCGTTCAAGGTCATATTCAAGACTGGTCTACGATAAAGTCTTTCAAAGAAGAGAAAAGACATAAGTGGCCTCCCAACACATTTCACAATATTACAATACCTCTTGATCACCTCTGGTGTTCTCCAGCATATACTGTTGGTTCATGAAAATGCTTTCAATGCGTGATGATGGCTAGCAGCTTAATAACTCTTGTTCTAACTTCCTGTTTCCTGATTACTGCTCCACAACACTCACAACCCTGACTATGGAGGCTATGCTAGATGTCCTTTTCCCTGTTTCTAGAGTCCCTGAGTTCACTGACTTTGTCTCTGTCTCTGACTAGCATGTCTCTCTTCCCATGGCTCATACAGAATGACCTTCATTGCCTCAACTTCTATTTTCTAAGTAAACATTTAATTAAAGGGTTAACTGTGGAAGGTTTGGATACCTTGTTTCTTATCTATGGACATGAGTGTCTGAGGAAGACAGTCCATCAGCTCAACTTCACCCCTCCCTCAGCATGAGGCTAAATTTTGGCTCTCTTGGACAGTGAGCTATAGATACCAAAACATCAGCACAAGCAAGAATGGATTTTTGTCTGGGCTTATTAATATCCCCGTGAGAAGATGTCCAGGCAAAGGTGCTGCCCTCAGATACAGGAGGAGAGATGTGGAGCAGAGCCATGGACCTTCACCTCATACAGACACAGCCAGCTCAACCCTTTTGAGTCCATCAAGATTGGATGAAAGCCCTCTTCTAAGTCTGTAGGCTGACATCGAGAATAGATGCTGTGGTTTGAGGTACTGAACTTCTGGGTACTTCCCACGCTGTCTTAATGGATCCAGGCAACTGACCAATCTATACCTGCATTTTAAGCAAATACCCAGCTAATTCTGAGGTCAGTGTGATGTAGCCTGAAGTTTGAGTATGTTTATAGGATGGGGAATATTAGAGAATTGGCTTTCTGATCCAAGCAACTTAAGCATTTTTCCCTATGAAGCTAAGAGGAAGCTTGTTTTTGTTTTGTTGTTGTTTGATGTATTTTCATGGGCATCTTCTTTAGCTGAGGATTTGGGTCTCCTTTTAATCTCTTAATGTGATATATTAAAATACCCTTGTCTTCCTTGAATAATTTTCCTTGAACATGAGCTACTGCCATTCTCATACAGACTTGGTCTGAAATTGCTGGTATTTTATTTGGAATTTTAATAAGCCTTTTCATAGTCTGTCACTCCCTTTTATGTAGCACCTCTGTCAGGCTCGGGGCTCAGAACTGTTCTGGGGTTTTGTGAGCATCGGAGAGGCTTCTTCCCCTCCAGTCCTGCTGCAGCGCAGTGTGCTAGCATAAAAAAAGGGCAAAAGCTCCCAAATGCCAGGCCTGGCCTCTCTGGGGAGCAGCACTCCACAGGTCTCATGTTTGTCTGGCTTATGTTGGGCCACAGGCTTACTCTTCAGTAGGACTTTTGAGGAAAATCTCCATTCCCTAACCCTTAAGAGCAAACATACCCATTTCTGTAAGTTTTCCCAAGGTATAATCATAGAGTTGTCTGTGTGTATTATGGGATGCTTACCATATTATTAATCATCTACTCACTATGTCCTCAGTCCCTATTTTGTATACCGTGTTTTCTCATTTTTCTGGAAGCTACTGCCAGATGCTTCGCATTCTGGCTCTTTCTTTCTTTCTTTCTTTTTTTTTTCTCCTTTCAAAGAACAAGCTCTTAGATGTGTTATCAAATCCGGTTTTATTCTATTTCTGCCTTTGGTTTTCTTTTTTAAGAATCACTTCCTTCCTCCTGCGTTGTCTCCCTCTATTAATCTCTCAGAGTGAATGCCTGTGTTTGTTTTCCTTCCTCCTTGTCTAATAACCAGTGCTTTATGGACAGGCTCTGCCTTTGAACAAAGCTTAATTTTATTCACTGTGGTTAGTATGCTTGGTCTGTGTAATGTCTGCCTCTGAAAGTCAGTGTGGCATTTTGTAAGTGGTCTGGGGCAGCCTCAACTTCTGTCGATGTCCTGCAGATGCCCATAAAGAAGGCACAGCTGTGTGCCAAATACAAATGACAATGACATTATTTTTACAACCATTTACAATACTCTCACTCAGGTGTACTGACAGCTCTGATTCTGTTCAAGGCCGGGATGTTTCTTTCTTTTTCTAATAGTGGACTATCTATTGGATAAAAGGGCGTTGGTAAGAGTGTCTATAAAGGATTACTTTCAAATCTCTCCTCGTGCCCTTTCTCCGTAGTCTAAGTCCCTCACAAAAGTAAACATAAAATTCAGATGAACAAGCCACACGCCGGGCTTCTCTATACCCTTCCGTGAAGCGTCTGTCGATAATCAAGTAGGTGCCAGGGCAATTTGCATTTCACACCTTGATTCTTGACATCTGTAACGGCAGTGTCTCCAGATTTAATTCTTTAAAACTTAGAATACCTTCCTAGTTAGCAAACAACACTATCCAACCTCAAGTTTCTTAGGGAGGTTCAATGTCCTCTGGCGGGGAGTCCAGTGAGTTCTCCCAAATGGTCCCCCAGGGTGGCTTGTTGAAGGAGGTGCATCTTTACCTGGTGCCCATGGGTGTTCTCAGTCCCTATTTTGTATACTGTGTTTTCTCATTTTTCTGGAAGCTACTACCAGATGCTTGGCACTCTACTTCATTTTCTTTTTATGTCAAAGAACAAGCATGGGTGCCCAAATTCTTACATTTATCCTTCTTACCTTTAAAATATCTCAAAATCTTCAGAGACACGAAGAGAATAGTCAGCAGTCAGAGACACAGGTAGGAAGGGCAGAGTGTCACTGCCAGAGAGGGCTTAGGTTCTGCACAGTGTTTTCTGAAGACAGCAGTTCAAGTCACTTATAATCTCTGTGCTAATTTCAACGAGAAATGTCCCTCATAGACTCCTGTATTTGAACACCTGCTCTCTAGCTGGTGGCGCTATTTGGGAAGGTTACAGAGCCTTTGGGAGATGGAGACTTGCTGGAGGGAGTACATCACTGGGTGTGGGTTTGAGAGTCTATAACCTTTCTTTCAGTTGGCTCTCTGTTTTCTCTTCGCGGTTGGTGATGAGATCTCTCAGCTTCTTGCCTTGGCTGCTTGCTGTTATGCCACCCCTGACCATTATGAACTCTCGTTCTCTCTCTCCCTTTCTCCCTCCCCCTCTCTCTGAAACAATAAACTAAAATAAATATTTTTTCCTTGAGTTGCTTATGCCTATGGTGCTTTATCAGATATAGTCATTTACTCTTGATGTTCTACTGTGTCTAGGTTTGTCCAGAGAGCACCCGTCAGCCTGGGTGAATGCTGCCTGACTGGGTGCTGGTATGTGGAGGCAGCCGATGTTCTGTGGATCCTGACCCTAAATCATTCAGGAATACAGCCAATATATGGAGGAGCTCCTGACTACCTGAGTGTCAGTGCTTCTGGGTGCTTGCGATGGTTTGAATGTAAAGTGTATTCTGTATCTAGTACTTGTAGGCATAAATGTTTTGCAACCTATTTTTAATAAGGGTTCGACATCTCTTCTCGCCTACCACCCAGCAGAGGTAGTGGGAGAGAAAAGTTATTAGGATATTGGGGAAATGGACCTGTTCAGCAATAGTTCTTTGGGAGAGAGCTCGATCTTGTTTGGCAACAGTTCAGTCGCGTAGCAAACATAAAATATGACTTAGCAGCTGCAGACCAGTCCACTAGGCAGGCAGACACCAGGCATAACCAGCAGCCATAGTTCAACACTGAAGAAATTGCAAGGCTCCCAACCAGCCTGAGGAGAGGCCATGGAAGTGGCAAGCTGCTGCAGGAACCGCATGAGCAGTTCTTTTTCTCAATGGCAGCTTTACAGGTTGAGCTCAAGAACATTGTGTCATTAGTGAAGAATGGCAAGGCAGAGCAAACCAAACCGATACTTGTCTCCCACTGTCTGTGGGGTCATATTTATACTCCTTCATCAGGAGTGCTTTCACATGTTCGCTATATCAAAACATCCTTTGACCTGTGTCTGCTTCAGGAAAACATTCCTTCACATGTCTGCTTTAGCAAAATATCCTTCTACCTGCGTGCCCCAGCAAAACATCATTTGACGTAACTGATTTTCCAAAGAAGCTAGAAGTTTCCATTTCAAATAGTTAATTTTTATTTTCATTATTTTTAGTTTATGAGCAAGTGTTTGTGTGAATGTATGCCACACCAGGGCAGGCACTCGAGGATGCCAGAAGAGGCTTGGAATCTCCTGGAGCTGGAGTTATAAGTGGTTTTGAGCTGCCCAAGGTGGATGCAGGGAACCAAACTTTGGTTCTCTGAAAGTGCTTTTAGCCCCTGAGCTATTAATTCAGCCCCTGATAATTGATTCTCTGAAATCACATGATATAACAAAGGAGTCCTGGTCCTGTCATCCTTGCATAAATGATCTCATTTTCTGTTCATTTTTCCAGCTTCCCATTGTTAGAGTCTATTTCAGTATGTGGCAAGATTGTTCTATGAAGTCACCCCAGAACTCTGTTTGTCCAGCTCTTGGTGTCACAAAACTGTCCACAGGTCTATCAGACATTTTGTTTATGTTTAATGACACTTTGTGCATACTATGGATTTTGCAGCATTGACTTCAAGGTCGACAAGACTGTAACATACCCCTGTGCAATCACATACATTAAGCTCTTCCTCTGCTCTGTGCTTGGGGAGATTTTAAACCAAATCACTAACAAAAAGCACAAAAAGTATCCTCACCAGAGACGTTACTTCCAGCATGGCACCAGAGAGCACCAGTGGCACTCCAGCTAGATCTGAAAGCTTTTACTGTACCCCCACCCTGTGCATGTCCACAAATATTGTTAAGCATTGACTTTAGTAGACTATTTACAACTATGAAATCTTTAAATAGAGACTGCATTCCACTGTATAACAATGTTTTTAACATTGTTACAGAATGCTATAGTTCAAATGTAAAATGTCCTCCACAGGCTCAAGTGGATTGAACACTTAGGTCCTTCTGATGGTGCTGTTTCAGAAGGTGGGTCACTGGGGCAAGCCTGGGGTAACCCATTTCCTAGTCCCTTGAGATAAGAGGCATCTCAGCTACACATTCCTGCCACCACGAACAACTCCACACCTTCCCCTTCCCGGTGATGGATGACCCCTCTCACGAATTCTGCAGCTTTTCTGTGCCAGATGGACATTTGGCGTGCTCATTTCTTACTGACTAATCGAGCTTCCTTATTTGGGAGTTTTTCTGATATTAGAATTAACCAGTCTGGCTTTCTGAATAATGTTTGGTTGGAATATCATTTTTCATCATTTCGCTTTCTGTTTATATCATTAAGCTTGCCTTTGGCTGCCTCCTGTTTTGATTTCACTCTGACAGTGTTTTCTAATTGGGGTTCTAAGCCATTCGTGTTTAATGTGGTCGTTGAGATGCTTGGATCGGGATCTCTAGTCCTGTTGCTCGGATGTCCCAGGTGCGGTATTTGAGAACCCTTTACGCTGCGTTCTCTGACATCCCCATCCTTTTGAGGACCCGTCCTGATTTTGGCACCACAACACATTCTAGAGAAGCCCGTACTTTCCTTGCCTCAACCTAGAAGCAGCTCTGGTACTCACTGGAAAATGACATTTGGGAACCAGGATCTATGTAGGAAGCACAGTCATCGCTGCTCAAATCAGTCATTGTCTCTGGCCTGACTGATGGACAGATTAAGAAAAGATCTACAAACACAGAACTATACATGTCCAGATCTCACCCATTTCTAGATCCTCGTGTGTCTGCACACACGTTTGTAACACTTGCCCCTTACACTAATCAGCCTACCGGCATCCATGTGTCTACCCTACCTCTGTGTATAGCTCATTTCTCTCATCAGCCCTGGCTACCATTATCCCAACAGAACAGCATACTTTTTTTTTTTTTTCCAAATCTTGGCATACTTATAAATTGGTTTCAGAATTGCCAACCCACACTTCTACAAAAGCAAGCTTGCTAGAGCACAATATTTTTAGCTCATCCTATTGAAAATTTTAACACCCTGTCCTGTGCTTAGCTGAGCCTCTGGTGATAGTAGGTCTTTAATCTACATTGTATCTGCCTTGTTACCAATGCCTTCCTCCCCCTGCAATCTGAGCACCTTTCCCTGGGAGGAGAATCTACTTGGAATGATATGAAAAAACACCCCCTGAAACCCCCAGTTAGAAATGATGAACAAACTTGGTAAATCACAGAAGATGCTATGCTCTTGGCCCTTCCAGACCTTGCCCTGCCAGCCATCTGGCCCATGAGGATTCTTTCTTTCCTGGATGTGGATATGGCCACAGTTGCAAGAGCCCTTCACAGGGGCTAAGGGAGGGAGGGTGGATTGCTAAGGAAGTCTCTGTGATAAGCTTGGTCCCACTGTGCTGCTGTTACTGTGAGTTACCAGGCCAGAGATGTAGGCGAGCACATCTGTCTTTCCATCCAGTCAGAAATTACTGAATAACAATAAACTTGAAGTTTAACAGTTTTGGCGGCAGCAATTTCACGTATAATCCTATTTACCCTGATAATCTGGGGAGGTGAGGTTCTTTTGCAAATTATTCTCATTTTAATCTTGATCATTCGTGTCAGCTCCCGTATCACACAGCACACATGACAGAGTAAGGATATCTATATGTGTGTGTGTATGTGTGTGTGTGTGTGTGTGTGTGTGTGTGTGTGTGTTTTACAGAGTGAACAAGAGTTAAGGAGGCTGTGGCAGAGTTCAAAAGGTTTCGGGAGTAGCTGAGAAGGTCTGTGTTGATAAGATAATGAACCAGGCTAGAGGATGCTGCTGCTGGGGTCAAGGTTTAAAGGCAAAACTGTGGAGTACAACTGGGTTGGAAGCAGAAAACAGCAGGTCAGCTCTGGAGGGGTAAACAGGTGAACTGGCAAACAGTGGAGTTGGTTGTCAACACTGAAGATAGGGCTGAGTTGGGGAGCTCTTGGTCCGTGACGCACACACCAGGTATAAGATGGCAGGTTGGTGTGTGCCCATCCCACTGCTCTGTCCATAACTGACTTCATGAGGTACAGGCAAGGGTGTTACACCATTAACCTCAGTAATGGTTAGTCTGGTTAGTCTGATAAATTTCCAGGTCTGGTTTCCCTGATAAGATTTTAGCACCCCAGTGTGTCCCCAAAACACCCTCTGATAAACTCAGAGGTGGCTCCCTTTCTACCCCCAGGAATCAGTAAGCCATTTATCAGCCTGTGCTTCGGGGTAATATCTGGCAGATGGTGCTGTCTGTGTGTCCACTTAGGGGCTGTAGTCATCATTCTTTCTCAAAATGGAGTCTCTTAGGGCAATGCTCAGCCGGAAGAGGCACTGTTTCTACAACACAGAGTGGTCTCCACAGCTGGCCTGGTTTTCAGCCCTTGTTTACAGAGTCTTAATATAAAGATTCTGCCTGCCCTGCATATCCTAGTCAGGAGTCAAGACAATGAAAGGAGAACCAAGGAAATGTGGGCTAAATGCTGGGGCTGGCTCACAGCGCTTTCCGAGCTTCTTGAAAAGATTTCAGCTTCAGCTGCAGCAATGATGTCACGCCGCAGACACTGGCAGTAAACACCTTCTATTGTGATCCTTTCTCAATGGAAATTATTGTTCAGGCGAGACAGACTTGGGGAAAAGGTCTCAGCCTTGGCAAGGTGGGCAAATCGCTCAAGGTCTTAGAGCTGTCAGAGGCAGGGCCGGAAATCACAGCCCAGACAGTAAAATTTCATAGCCGATGATCCTCTCCTTATGATGCACAGGGAGTGGGCGGAAGGACAGATATTTTATTTTTTACTTTAAATGAATTAAACACTTTTTTCCCCACCACTGTAAATATTTGAATGGGATAAGACTTGGGTGCACCCTAGAGGTGGCACAAAGAGAGAAGCGCTGGGTTATCAGCTCTCTGGAGACTTGGACAAATGCAATCTTACCTGAATAGAGTGAATATTTTCACAAAGCAAAGTGCATCCCATGCTGGCTCCTATGGGCTCAAGTAAGTCAGTCTTTTCTCCCTCCTTAAATTATCCTCGAAGTGACAAGCAGAGCACATCAGGCCACGCCCTTCACATCAGGCCACGCCCTTCACATCAGGCCACGCCCTTCCTCTGCATCTCATGACATCACAACATCTGAATTGTGAACATGACATCTGGTTACATCCGTCGATGCCACCATGACAGGCTAGGCTGAACTTCTGGAAACAACTCCTGAACAGCCCCTCAAGTTATCTTTCCCATAAAGCAAGCGGTATGGGCTGTTGCATCGGGCATTGGGAGAGCACAGTTCTGCTCCTGCTGCTTCAGTTGTGTCATGGGGAAAGAGGACCAGAAGGTATTAGCTCCGTTGTTCTCGCCAAGGAGAGCGGGGATGTTACAGTCTGTGTGGCTGGTACCCATACCTTGGTGGAGGCTCCTTGCCCAGCCCCAGCTCCCGGCTGAAGGACAGCTGTGTCGACGATCCTGAAAGGGCTCAGGATGAAACCCTGTTTCAGCAGGAGCCACCTTGTGAGCTCTGCCTGCAGCAGGCGTCAAACTTCCTGCCTTTCTCTGCTCCAGAGCTGGAGACCTATGCCCACGGCAGTGGACATCTCACCGGGTAGGTCTTCGTTTACATCACATCTCTGTTCCTGGCATTGACAAGGAAGTAAGCATGTGCTCTGTCCCACCCAGATGCCCTTTTTTATGTAATAGATGGATGACTGACACGCAGGCAAGTGAGTTCCACGGCACTGACTTAACGTTTCAAATTCAGCGGAGGGACCAACATTTTAAAGGGAGGAAAGGTGGAGCCTTTGGAAATATGGCTTGTCACTCCATTGCTTGCTGTCTTCTGAGGTGGAAGGCTAATTTGC
Source organism: Rhabdomys pumilio (assembly GCA_030674055.1). Taxonomy (NCBI): domain Eukaryota; kingdom Metazoa; phylum Chordata; class Mammalia; order Rodentia; family Muridae; genus Rhabdomys; species Rhabdomys pumilio. The sequence goes on along the minus strand of JANHMN010000015.1, from coordinate 5,660,959 downwards.
TTGATTGCTTTTGCCTGAATTACAAGTCCAAGCTGAGGATGACCAACGGACAATAGACAGACCCGAGTCACGTAACAAATTCCCATGAGAAACCTGTAGAGAACAGCATTAACACCCTAACTTAGCAACAGAGTAACTACTCAAGCAAGACCTAGCATTTATGGTCATCTGGATGCTGAGTGAAACCCGGTGCATCTTGATTTAGGGAAAATCCTGTGTGGAACTTTCCCTGGATTCTTGTGCATGCAGAAGCAGGAAAGAGACAAGATGATGTCATTTACATCCATGCCATGGTCATTCCCTGGGGAGTGAACCCTAACCACACTATTATTCACTGATATAAGGGCCTCACACTAGGAAAGCAGATTCTGTTCCTTCAGGAAGGCTGTGAAGATCTTACCTCAGTATTGTAAAGCCAACTGGACCAGTGCCTCTGAATGATTGGGTTAACCTACAATCCATCCATGGACAACTGTGGCTACCATAGCAAATGTTACACCAAGATATTCTTGGAGGATTGTAGCCATTGAGCTTAGATAAGCTATGGGCATGAATGGTCTGTAGGACCTTAGAGATGTGAGCTTCCGATGGCTACAGATCATAAATACCCTAAAACAAACCTTAAGTGGCAGCAGAATGCATGTCTAGAAAAGATTTATTATCATATAAAGATAAAATCAATGGCACCCTGAGCACTAGCACAGTAGGGGACATCCCTGCTGAGGGGCATTGTGGGAGATACTGAGTCCCTGAGTCTGTGCTCTGCAGAAGGCACAGACACCAAGAATGGAAGGAGTGGCTGGTAAGCCTAGCCAGCAGACACCCTGGAGTCAGCTGTGGGTGTGACTGCCAAGGAGCTGAGGCCGGGGGATTATGTGTGAGGTGCCTGCCAGTCGAGATGAGTCTTGCTTAGCTCCTACTGGTCACAACAGTGGGAGGCTTCCTTCCTGGCAGGCATGGTGGAGCCACTGGGCACAGCTGAGCCAGGTCCTTGGATGTCCCAGCCATAGGCAGGCTCCAAGAAGCCAGGAGCTAAGGAGGCGGCTCCTGGCAGTAGGTCTTGTCCGATTTCTCTCCCAAGCATTACTCTGTGGAGCAGAGAGTTAGTCTTTAGTTGTGCTAGCACCTGTGGTTGTAAAGTTTACCTTTATATAGTCGAGATACAAAAAGGCTTGGAATTTCTCCTGAACAGAAACACTAACCCCACCCCTAAGATCACTAATTATTCTCAGTGGTTGGATCACAGGTTATGAAATACATGGCAGATATTGCACAATGTGATTTTAATTTATTTACCCAGTGTTTTTGCATAAACCTGTTTCCTTCAAAGTTGGTCTAAGAAATGAAAATTAGGGAAAAATCGAGAAAGACCATGAACTCTACAGAGGAAATCAAGTGTTCCAGTAATCTAATCAAATAGCCCCATGGTGGCACAGGAAGCAAACAGTTCTGTATAATTTATAGCTTCTATGGTGGTCTCACCATGCTCTCTGTGCTAAGTGGCTAAGCATTTCATGTCTGTGGCCCCTCCAAACAAGGAAACAAAAGGCCACGTGGAAAAAGGGAAGAGAGAGAAGCAATTTTAATAGTAACCAATTGGCCCTATTATTGAGATTATGCCTCTCCTTAAATATTTTGCAGTCATTTTAACTTTTAAAGGAAGAAGAGATTCATAAAAAGTCTTTTTTTATTTTTTAACAGCAGTTCTCAAGCTGTGGGTTGTGACCCTTTGGGGACAAATGATTCTTTCAGGGCTTTGCATATCAGATACCCAGCATATCAGATATTTATATTACAATTAATAACAGTAACAAAATTACAGTTATGAAGTAGCAACAAAAATGATTTTATGGTTGAGGGTTACCACCACAGGAGTATTAAAGGGTCACATTATTAGGAAGGTTGAGGACCACTGTTTTAGAAGATTACGTCTCTAAAACTGAGCACTGCTTATTATGGTGGTTTCACTAGCACCTGTGAGCCCTGTCTGGAAGGACTGGAGCCACTATTAGCAGGAAAATTTTACATAGAAAAAGATGAATTTTTTTGTTGGATGTGTGTTTCTGTGTGAATATGTGCACTTGTGTATGTACAGGACCTGCAGAGGCAAAAGAGTGTGGAGAACCCCCTAGAGCTGGAGTTACAGTGGTCGTGACCTCTCAGTGGGTGCTGGGAACTAAACTCCAGTCCCTTGTAAGAGCACCAAGTGCTTTAAACAGTGAAACCCTCTCTCGAGTCCCTCCACAAGAAAGTCTTAATTTTCATTTCATCAATAAATATTGATATCTATGGATATCAATGAATGAAAATGCCAAGAAAATGTTTACTACGGTGCAGAAGATGGACATCTGACCCTTCCTGGGACCAGTTTATATTTGGGTAGGGTTGACAGTGAGCTGAGAACACAGTTTGTGGGTCTTGAACACAGGCGAACATGGTATCTGAGTGGGGACAGCAACACAAAGAATCCTACAATGCTCCCTAGGGTCCTGCATTTGGAACTTCTGATTTAAAATCTCCCTGTAGGTTCTAGTGATTTTAATAACTAGGATGAACACATTCAGGGAGGGGGGCATTTAGAAAGAGCATTCTGCTCCTGACTTATCTGAGAGTCTCTCTAAGCTCTCTTCTCAGTCTCTCAGTCTCCCTCCCTCCCTCCCTCCCTCCCTCCCTCCCTCCCTCCTTCCCTCCCTCCTTCCCTCCCTCCTTCCCTCCTTCCCTCCCTCCTTCCCTCCTTCCCTCCCTTCTTCCTTGTCCTGAAGTCTTAGCTTCAGATGTGTCTGAGGCAAAGTCTCTTGCATTTCAACTCTGTATACACCAAGATAGTTGGGCAAGCGGCTTTGGGAAATTTTTGTGTTTCCACCTCCCATCTCACTGAGGTAGAACTGGAATTACCCTACTATATTGAATTCCAATTTAGGTAAGTTCTAGGAGTCTGATCTCAGGTCCTTGTGCTTGCACAGGAAGCTCTTTAAACTCTGGTTCCCTCTCCATGCCTCTCATTAAGACTCGCAAAGGTTTCTGGGTGATGCTTGCTGCTGGCACACCCTTGCTTGCTGGCTTAGAATCAATGGCAATTCACTGATGTTCCCTCAGGGACCAGGCACCCAGACTATAGGACCCTGCTTAGAAATGCCAACATGGGCAACTTTAAGGGACATTTAAAACTTGAAATTGCCAGGACTTCAGAGCCAAGCCACACATATGCTAATTGCATACAAATTAGATACAAATCAGATGCAAATGTATGCAAATACATCTTTCAGATGCCAGTCTCCTCACCCTTTGGTGTGGCCCTGGGGAAGAGTCCTCCTGCAGACCCTTAATCTAAAAAGTTGATTTAATAGCTTCTCCCTCCGTAACCTTTTGTTATCTAATTACCTTCATTAGCTGGGATGATGCATAAATGCATTTTGCAGAATTTCTTAAGAGATCTTTGTTTTCATAAAGACATTCTTATCTGGTAAGCAGTCTTAGCACACTGACACACACACACACACACACACACACACAGTCACTGATTTACATGCACACACAAATATGTGCACATGCATGAGTATGCACATTTTAGAAAAAAATTAGCATACAATAGAAGGAATGGCTGTAGGAAGGAGGTTGGGGAGATGCCAGTCAAGAAACACAAAATTGCAAACAAGAAAGGTGTTCAAGAACTCTGCTTCACAATCTAGTGACCATGGTGAAGGCCGACAGACTGGGCTCTTGACAAGTTTAAAAATGTGTATAAATAAATGTTCACATGAAAAGGAGAGCTGTGTGAGGTATTCTGAAATTCCCAACCAGGGGAAGACATCTACCCCTCTTTCTAAGGTTCCAACACCCACAGAAAGCAGGATTCTGCCCAGGTTCATTCTGGGTAACCAGAGAGTTTACTGAGCATGGGTGAGGAGTTACTTGGAGGGGTATAGATGCCTCTCCCCACAACAGGTCATTCCTGAAAAGCTTTCATTCAGCAGAGATGAGGACTTTCCCACAGTCAAATGGATGGAGTTCTTCTTCTAGTCTTCCCCAGTGTATATACTCTCATTCTTCGTCAAGGGCACAAGGCATTAAGGCAGACTCATAGACCACAGATGGTAGAGAGTGGCTGCACACTCAGGTGAGGCTCTGGTGACCCTTTCCACCCCTCCACGAGGAGGTATAAACAACCAGCAAGCCCAGCTTAGATGCTCTCTCTACAAGAGGGTGGTATAGCTGAACTCCCGAAGATGGCAACCGCTTGGCTCGGAGAACAGTGACTCACAACATGAGATGATGGTTGTTAGCCAGCTAGGAGCAACAATTCCTCAGTGTGTCTACACTTCAAATCACATTTTCACAGGGAACACACACAACCCTGGTCAGCTGAGGAGAATGTAAACAGAAGATAGGTTTGTCGGGGCTCCTTACGTTCTGATGATGGGCGCAGATAGGAACGGGCTCATTGAGAACTGCTCTTTGAAATGCTTTGCTTCGTGTCCTCCAGGAAGCCCAACATGCCTAACAGAATCCACACCAATAGCAATGGAGATCTTTCAGATTTCCAGAACTCTGTCAGGTATGTTGTTACCCATAATTATCCCTCAGGCCCCTGGCACAGAGGACAGGCACTGACTTCACCTCTTACATCCATTGCCAAGTACATCCAAAGTGCTCAATGGGTGTTTACAATTGGGAGAGGGAGCCACAGGCCTGTTGTGTAAGGGAGAAAGCTACTGGGAACCTTGCCACAGCACCCCCCCAGTGTGAGTCATACCAACACCAATTCCCCCTTGGATAGAGTCCCTGGGAAGCAGTAGAAAGAGCAGCCAGGATCCAACCAGCTGATGCTCCCTGTTTTGCCTCCCTGCCTCTCTCTGGCTTCGTTAAACCTTCAGATTCCAACAGAGTAGCTGCTGTAGGTGAATCCCACTGCATGCCCTGCAGAGGAACCCACCATAAGGGTGTAGAGCCCACTCCATCACAGATCCCCAATCATCAGCTTCATGTTCAGCCTTGAACTGGCAGACATTCGCCTCTGGGGCTCTCCCTTCCTGCAGCTAGGAGAACTGGTCTGAAAATATAACAGGACATGAGGTGGTTACTCCTTCATCAGTTGGGTCATGATCCTTGCTGTTCCCTGTGATTGGCAGGAAGGCAGCTGACCTTATGAGGAATGTTGGTACCAGTACAGTCTCCTTATTCTTGTGCTGAATGTATAGGGGATAAAGCAAAAGATGTCTTGTAATCAACACATCCCTGTTGCATCTTGAGATACTGTGTTTCAGCCTGGGCATTACTTCAGTGTATTTTATCATTCACAGACCTATCTAAAGTGGTACCTCTCATTGTTATAAAGAGGGTAGACTTGGGGTGGATAGTGGTGACCTTTTTAAATAGCACTGCACTCTCAGGAACTACACTGACCCCAGGCAGAGAGAACCATAAAGGATTTAGTGTGAACACCTCCCTCTTTGTTCAGCATCTCTAGCTGTTACTTAATGAAGGCTGACATGGTGGTTACCAATATTGATTCTCTAAACATCCCTGTGGGGCACAGACCACTCCTGTTTTCAAGCTTCAGTGAAGAATTGGACATAAACACCTGAGGTATTAATATTTGATTCAGTCAGAGTCAAACCCAAGAAATGGAGTCTCAGAACCTGAGCTTTGAACTGCAGCATATAGTGGTGCCTTGGCCTTTTACCATAGCCATATGGCTGCCTGAGAACTTCTGCCATTTGTTAGTCAAGAGTGATCCCCAAAGATCTGACCCTGGAAACAGTCCCAGTTCTTTCAGAGATAGGGAGAGCCTGCATCTGAGAGCACATCTAAAAACAAAGAGTTGGGTGTGATCTTCTGGCAGGAAGAGGCTGCTGAGATCTGGCCATCCTCCAGTGAGGGTGGTTGACTTCTGTTCTGCCAAAGATACAGGCCATCTTGAAGATGGTGTAGAGGGCAGATTAATCTCACAGCCCAGACACAGTGGTCCAGCTGAATCTGAATATAAAGTGCCTAAGATTTTAAAACACTACATCTGGTGAGCGAAGATAAGGTGAGAGGCACTGGACCCAGATCAAAGCAGCCTAGAGCAGCTTCTCCAGTTTCCTAGGGAGCCACCTGTGGTCGTCAGGGCTTCTGCACACACATGGAAGCCACAGGGATCCAAGACCATCTCTCACTGTGAAAGCCTGCAGGGCTAGCTCTGAATAGTAAGATGCTGCTCCTTGAAGATGATCATTTGGGGCATGCGGGCATTTCCAGTTCCCTCTGAGCCTTGCCTGCTGCCATCTGAACTTTGCATGTGTTAAATAAATGTTTGCCCAGTGAATCCATCACAGAGTTCATTTCTTTCCGTACCCATTCATCTTCGGATCAGACTTAGAATCATTGAAGGATTCGGGGTGACTTCTGTGTGTGCCTGTGAAAGTATTTCCATAGGAGATTAAGCAAGGGACTAAGATCCACCCTGAGTGAATGGTTGAGGGCTGCACAAAACAGAAGGGGGACTGCCATTGTTTCCTCTGCCTCTGTCTGCCAGTCAGCCATGCTGTGAGATGCTTTTCTCCACCTCATGCTCCAACGACCATGATGTTGGTTCAACCATGTGGGGTGAAGCAAACATGACTGAACCCACTGTGAGCAAAGAAAGTCCTCCTTTGTTTAAATGTGAGAAGTAACCAGTCCACTTGACTACTGTGCTGGGGAGTTTTATGTCAGCTTGACACAAGCCACAGTCTTTTGGGAGGGGGAAAATTTCAATTGAGAAAACACTCCCTAAAATTGATCCATAGGCAACTATATGGGGGTATTTCCTTGATTGATTTGATTGATGAGTCATGTAGGAGAGCCCACACCACTCTGGGTGGGGCCATCCCTGGGCTGGTGGTCCTGGGTTCTATAAGAAAGCAGGCTGAGCAAACCAGGAGAAGCAAGCCAGTAAGTAGCTCTCTTCCATGGCCTCTGTACCAGCTCCTGCCTCCAGGTTCCTGCCCTGACTTCCAACTTCCCCTCTGTCTTCCTCGACCCTGCTTTTTATAAGGTTATCTGCAATAATAGATCAAGGGTCCACCCTGCTTCAGGATGACCTCATCTTGACTAGCTATATCAACAGAAACCCCACTATCAAATCAAGTCATACTCTAACCTAGTAGGAGTTAGAATTTCAGCGCATGAGTTCTAAGGGAGGAAAATAAAAACATACTGGTCTTGTTACAGCAAAACCAATGGCATCAACCACAGTTGATTCTTTACAGGTTTAGACAGGGCCAGTGGGAATAGCTTGTCTCATAATGTCTGTGGTCTGTAACTGAAAGAACTCACAAGGGACCGATGGTGGGAAATCCTAAAGGCCTTATGAGAGCTTTCGTGCCTTATGGTTTGGACTGGACTCTTCACAGACAGGCCTGTCAGACTGAGTGCCTGCTTGTATGGTCCTCCAAGCTGAGCTTCCTTTGCACAAGACTACCTAGGCTCTAGGGGTGGAGGCCTAGAGAATAAAGGGGAAGCTGTAACATCCTCTATAGTGACTTTGGGAGGCTCACAGCAGCATTCCCACTTCATCCTATAGATGAAGCCCTAACAACTCCCAGATTGGAAGGAAGGGGAGCAAGCTACACCTGTTGATGGGGGTCAGGGGGGGGAGGAATGTCCCATTGAAAAACATGAGAGGCGGTAGATACAGTATTAGAGAAAAATGATTTCATTTGAATCACCTTGACCATCGATGGACTGTTATGGAGTAGTGGTTGCTGTGGAGACTTCAGAGTACATCAGCTCTAAAGTCACAGCAAAGGGACAAGCAAATGAGAGTAGGGTCTTCAGAGCAGAGTGGAGGAGAGTCACCCGACCTTTACCTGAGATGGTGGGTACCACCCCCTCCTCCATCTGTATGTGGTCATGGAGATGCTGTCCTGTGTAAGAGGTGGATGGTTGTCTGAAGATGAAGATTCCAGTGAGGCAGGCAGCTGGTAACTTCACATCTATCTTGGGTGGGACTCTGGTGTTGCGGGTGTTTGGAACCATCCAAGCTCCTGTGGGTAAACCCACAGGCTTGTTTCACTAAGATGAACTTGGATTGGGTCATTTCTTTGGTTTATTGTTTGTGTTTTATCTGGGATGAAGAGACCTTTCTTCACGTCTCTCTGGGAAAAGTCACACAATATGTGGTCATGTTTGAATAGATATTTGCCTGTGGCATGCAGCTTTCATGAACAGGATCAGGCCTGGTTATCTGTAAAGCAAATCCATAGGCTCCAACATGAGCCTGTCTGTTGGGGTTCTTGTTCTTCTTATAGTTGTCTTTCTGCTTAGTTATTCATTCATTATTCCGTATATATATTCATTATTCCATATAATATATATATGGAATATATATATTATATTATCCTATATATACACATACATATATAAATACACACACACACACACACACACACACACACACACATATTACAATGTCATATTCTTCCTATTTAATCTTTTATATCCATTTCCCACTGCAACCCTCCTACTTTCTTGGGTGTTTTCATTTTTTTTTGTTTTTGTAACTCACTGCATTTAATTAGTGTTGCTTACATGATCATGGAGTTGGGTGGGGATGTTACTTGAACAAGGGCAGGTCACCAGTGGTTGCATCACTAAGGAATCTGACATCCCCATTAACTGTCTATAGCTCTTCAGGAAGGGGTGAGGCCTTAAGAGGCCTGCCCTTGCCCATGATGGACATCAGTGCTCTTTCTTGCACTCTCTTGGAGACCTTTCTCCTCCCCTTCTCTTCCTTTCTTCCTTTCTTCACGCACCAGGCATGTGCTCCATCACTGAGGCACACTGTTGGCAAGAACTTTAGGTTTGCAGAATCTGAACTTTGTCCTCAAATATTGCCATGTCATGAGGAGTTTTCCGGTCCTTCCTCCCACACACTCTGAGTTGTGGATGCCTGCTTTTTGTGTGTTCATGAGGAAGTTAGGATTACTCATTATGTTTATGTAAAAATATATCCATTGGAGTTTGGGGGCTTGTTTTTTGGATCTTGGACTGAACATAATGTATTTCTTTGATGCTTAATAACTGAACCATTTAAGGATGAGAGTTTTGCTTCAAGGGAGAGCTTTAGCTACAATTCTTGAACTTTGATACTTTGTAGTCTTAAGGTTTTATCTTCAGAATAATTTGCAAAACCCTCCAGCCCCACAGCCACCTTTTCATTTGTTTAGTGGAGTGTTTAGTGAAAAAAATAATTTCCGAATCCCTCCTCTGGGGTCCAACCTTTGGATTTCCAGACCAAAGTTCTTCGGGACCTGAGTGAGTGTGAAGCTTTGGTAATGTTTATAAAAACTTGAAATAAGGTAGAATTATGCAAAATCCAAGGCTCCACATGCCTGTAACAACTCAGTGGACCTGGGGAAGGGCAGGGTCTGTTCACTATCTTTTATGCAAAGCAAATTGTAGAGGCTGTCACGTGAAAACTATAGCATTTTATTCCAGGCAGGGAGGAAGTGGGCATCCTGTATTCTATGCTAGGGGAAAGGCCAGGCCATTTTGTCCAGTGACATTGAGCCCAGTGTTCACTCACAATGAGAATGGGGACTTGCCATAGGCCTTGAGAGCTAAATCTGGACCACAGCGTCTGTATGGGAGGTGTGTGGGGGTGGTCCCAGGTAAATCATCATCCCAGGGATGCCCTCTTGCTATCTCTTCTCACTGAGGTCATGAGAGCTAAGAATCACTCTTCATATCCTGGACATGGCAGATTTCCTTACTTCTTCACCCCAGTTGAGGAAAACTGGCCACCATGCTAGCTTAGCGACCCCCCCCCACCACACAGTCCTGCCTGATGCGCAGTAACCTGGACATCGCCAGGGGATTGGTGTAGACTTTTCTTCAGAGCCTAATTCTTGGTCCTGCTTGGGACCTGGAACCTTCTTGGGACCTGGGAAGAGGTTCAAGAAGCAGTCTGTCCCCAAATGTCCTATTCTGACAGTTTCCAGCCATGAGAGATCTGTGGATTCCTTGGATACCTCATTTGGTGTGTTCACGAGGAAGTTAGAATTACTCATCATGTTTACATAAAAATATGTCCATTGAATTCTCTGGAGCCGTTCCTGTGTTGTCTTGGACTGAATGTTAAGTTGTTTGTATTTCTTTTATGCTTCATACTTAATACGTTTAAGGATAAGCATTTCACCTCAAGGACCGCTTTGGTTACAATTTGTAGATTTCATTACTTTGTGATTTCCGGGCTTTATTTTCGAATTAATCTATAACACTGGCTTTAGATTTAATTTTGACCTGAGCACATTTATTAAAATTTTTTATTCCGGAGAGATATGCTTTCATGAGAAAAATTACAAGAAGGAAACAATGAAAACACATTACAGAAATCACGCGTACTCTCACTGGTTAGAGCAGAGACTGTCACCGCTCTTCATGTTTCTCCTGTCATTTTTGTTCACTACACATGTGACATATATGAGCACCCTTTATGAAGGACGTAAAAAAAAATTACACATTATCTCCTACCATGCCACCTGGCAAACGGGGAAACTAAGGTAAGGCTACCTGCATCTGTTCCTTCTTAGGAGAGATGGTTAGGAGCTGTGTACTTGAATTGTTTTTTTCACCTTCTAGATCAGTGGATCTCAATTTGTGGGTTGATATGCCCACAGGAGTTGCATATCGGATATTCTATATATCATAAATTTACATCACAATTCATAACAGTAGCAGGATTACAGTTGAGAAATAGCAACAGAATAATGTTGTGGTTGGGGAGTCCCTACGACGTGAGGAACTGTAGGGTCGCAGTGTTAGGACGGTTGAGAGCCACTGCACTAGGTGCTTTTCTTCCTGATTCCCCTTTCAGTGAAGTGTCTGTTTATGTCTGTCAGCTTCACCTTCTGGATCCCTTCCCCTCTCTCTCCCACACAGAATCTTCATGACTCTGCCGCTTTCTGGAGAGCTCAAGTCCTTCCAGCCTCACAGACTAGTCTTCCCATGATGCCGCCCCTACTGTTCACTATTCCCCGACCCCCACACTTGCTGTGTTACAGCTTGAATTTCTTCTTTTTACTTCTCCATTTTCTTTACCTGTCAGAAGTGTGGGCTTTCCCCTTGGACATATACAGACCTTCCCTTGTACTCTGGCTGGCCATCCAGAATCTGGGTATCATTGTGTGAGAGATTCATGCATTTTCTTCCCTCCACAGTATGGGGTTTTCCAGATGGTGACCCTCCAACCCCATGCTCAGGGCAGGGTGCACGTGTGCATTTGCTTACTGAGAGGTTTATTCAGACCTGAAGGAAGGGTCTGGGGATGGCATAGCTCACAGCTCTGTTTGAAGACACCCAATGGGTGTCTTCGGAATGGTGTGGAGAGGGTCTCCTCTGTTCCACATCTGGCTCATTGGTATATCAAGTCAACAGGGAACATCTGTTGCCAGCAGTCTCTACCGCCAGTGTTTCTCAACATCCCCAGGCCTCGTCCCCCTCCTCACTGTGGCATCCCTCCCTGAGGCATTCTTACATCATAGTGTACTATGTACCAGGAGACTTTCTAGGCACTCTAGTTGTCTGGTATTAGAATTGATATGACATATTTGCATTAGTAACTTTCCTATCATCGTGACCAAAATCAGTGACAGAAGTAAGGTAAGGAAGGTATACTTTAGTTCACCATTTCAAAGGGTTTCTGATCATTTTAACGGGGATTACATTATGCAGTTCAGAAACAGGCATTGCTGCCCATTCATGGTGCTAAGGGCTGGGTTCTATCCTTCGAAGCCCAAGGGACCCTTTCTACCAGCAAAGCCATGTCTCCTAAGGATCTCACAGTCTTCAAAAAAGAAAAAAAAATGACTACCAAAGACAAACATAGTGGTTTTGTGTCTTTAATGATGGCAGAGGCAAGTGGGTCTCTGTGAGTTTGAGGGCAGCCTGGTCTACATAGTAAGTTCTATAAAAGGAGACTCTGTCTTCAAACAAGCAAAACAAAACAAATGAAAATCACTGGCAGATGGGAAGAAAGCACCCAGCATATGAGCCTCCAGGGGCTGCTTCAGGCTCCAATTGTAACAATTCTCAAACAACATCATTTCCAGTGGAATCGTCATCACACTGCTTCTGTGTCCCTGGGTGGAAACCTTTGAAATGCAGTATAAGTCCTGTGAAGCTAACTCCTGGTTGGTGCCCAACAAAGTTTACAGAGTTGGAGAGAAGGGAGGATGGGGGGGGGGGGCTCTCAGGGAGGGAGGCCTGAGTTCTTGGTTCTGAAATTTGCAAGTTAATTAGAAGCACAGGGGCTGTGAGCTCAGAGCCTGTACCAACTGGTGGAAAAAGAAGCCAACCGAATGCTCAGATCAAGAAAGCGGAGAACATTTTGTTTTATGTGTATATATGCTAATACTTCTTTTTCTTTAAGAACTCTAACCAGAATGCAAATTCTATCTGGACAGTTTTATTGATGTTTTGTTATCATTTCAGAAGCGGAGAACATATTATGCTTTTTATAAACCTCGAGGCGAGCTGGCCAACATCCAGAGAGTTTTTGTGTTCTGGTGAAGATTCCTACGTTGTTCTTTTCTGTGCAGTCTCTCTGCTCAAGGTCCTCACCACCCATCCACCTCCCTCATGGAAACCTGCAGGTCCCCTCCTCAACCTGGGACTGCCACATACACTTGGTGTCCCTGGTCTATGAAGGCGGGTTTCAGGTCCTCACAATGTGAGCAGAGACAGCATGGGAGTCAAGTTCCACCTCATAGCTGTCCCCACCTGGGTCACGTAGGCTCCCTTCCCTCCCTCCCAAGCTGAAGTTTGCTTATCATCTTCCCTTCAGGAAAACCTTCCTCAGGTGAACCTTGAGTTTGTGCTAACAGGGGAAAGAACCTGGCATCTTTCCAGGGTGGCTAATGAGCAGAGGCCCAGCCTAGCTGCAAGTTGGCTTGTTGTCAGGTCATCAGCTACACAGAACACAAGTAAAGCTGGTATTTGCTTAGGATACCAAGTGACTTGCCACAAGGAATACACTGCAAATTACAGTTTTTTGGTTTTTTTTTTTTTTACCTTAACAAAAACTTCCTTTCAAGGTAAATTGTGCCCATTTTTGTCATCTAGTCCACCGCACAGAAATGCAAGCTGAGAGTTTCTTGGGCCAACGTGATGCTCTCTGAGTAAGTCAGAACTGGAGAGCAGAAGAGTCTGAACACTCCCCTCATTAACATGTTAGACAGCAATTAACTTTCCTGCAGTGCCGGGCATGGACACCATCGCTCATTACAGAGGAGACCGTATCTCTCTGCTCCAATGAAATGCTAATTTGGGGTTCCTAAGACCTGACAAAGCTTTAACAAGCTAATAATATTTTATCGGGGAATTTCCAAGCATTGTGGTAACTGAGATTGACGGGAGACCATTCTCAGCTACCCAGAACAGACATCCACGCCACGCTGTTGTCCTGTCTTCTGTGAATACTCAAGGGTGGTGTGCTGTCAAGACTCACTGGGGACTTCTCTGCCTCATAGTTCAGTGAGGAGAATTGTGTGTGTGTGTGTGTGTGTGTGTGTGTGTGTGTGTGTGTGTGTGT
>JANHMN010000015.1:5636594-5647394 GCA_030674055.1 Rhabdomys pumilio | reverse complement strand
TGTGTGTGTGTGTGTGTGTGTGTGTGTGTGTGTGTGTGTGTGTGTGTACATGCACACGCGCGCATGTGTTAATTGTGTTAGATGCTAGCTCAGTCCTGCACTCAGGAGGGCTGGTTTACTGGTGTTGACAAAGCAGATAAATAGGGTAAATGTTTTTCCACAGTGACTGCTCTAAACAGGCTTCTTGTGTTCTCTAGGGGAAAGCAAGAAACTCTTTCTTTAGTGGCAAGAAATGGACTATAAGAACTTAGTGGAGACTGGAGAGATGGATCAGTGATTAAGCACTGGTTGTTCTTGCAAAGGACCCAGGTTCAGTTCTCAGTACCCACATAGCAGCCCACAACTATCTGTAACTCCAGTTCCAGGGTATCTGACACCATCATATTAATGCACATAACATGAAAATAAAATACAAAAAATTCTTTTCAAAAAGAACTTGGCGAGAGGTGAAGGGTATGAGAGAGAGTATGGTTGGAGATTATTACATTCATACAAGTTTAGCTATAGCTGGGGAAGTGATGAGAAGCCAGCCAGACATGACTTAGTGTGAAGTAAGTAAGGACCAGCCACGCAACTGCCTGAAGCTTGGTCCCAGGAGCCAGGGAGATTTAACAAGGGGAGTTGCCCGGCTGGATTCCCCTGCTGTATCCTCTCATCTTCTGATGACAATTCCAGGAACAGGGAGCCTTCAGTTGGAGGGATGTCCATGGTTGGCAGTCTCAACTTGAGTTCCACATTGTCGGCAAATCAGAGACTCTCTGGGTACCAGAGACTCTCTGAAATGCAGATGCCTTGAGACTCACATATACCTTGAGTCCCACAGGGGCCACTGCTCTTCCTGACTCCCTGTCAATCACCCTCCTGCCTGGGATAGGACTTGGTGCTTGCAGCTTCTGGGAGGAGCTGGTAACTGTGTAGTCACTGACACAGACAAGTCAACCAAGACTGACATAAAGTCTGACAGAGACCTCCTGACACACAAGTGTGTGCACACTTCATAAACTACAGATGAGTGTGATTTGTTCATACCTGTGCAATAAATAACATCAAATTGGGCCGAGAAGTATCTAAAGCACAACTCTCCATAACTGAATATATTCAATCCAAAGATGTGAAGAAAGTCTTAGAATGAGCACTGTGTGTGTATATGTGTCTCTGTGTGTGGTATGTGTATGTGATGTGTGTGTGCGTGTGTGAGTGTGGTATGGTATGTGTGTGGGTGTGGTATGTGTGTGCATGCATTTGTGTGTGTGTGAGATATGTGTTTGTGTGTGGTGTATGTGTTATATATGTCTGTATGTGCATGTGTGTGAGTGTATGCATGAGTGTGTGTATGTGTATATGTGCATATGTGTGTGTGCACATGCTTGCGTGCATGGGGTGGTATGTGTGTGGGTGTGGTATGTGTGGTGTGTGTGCATGCATTTGTGTGTGTGGCATATGTGTGGTATGTGTTGGTGTGTATGTGTATACATGAGTGTGTATGTGCATGAGTATGTGTATATGTGCATGTGTATGTGTACATGCCTGCATGTGTGGTGTATGTATGTGTGTGTATGTGTGCATAGAAGCAGCGGCTCATATGACGACACTGCCAGAAGATCACAGGGCAGTGAGCCTGGAAGGTGGGGTAATTCTGTGGAGTTGGCTTTTGAAATCTTTCAATATTTTATACATTCTCATATTTCATGTTTGCTCATGTTACCTAGGTTCACTACAGTGTTTGCACCTCAATAGTCCCAAGACAAAAGGCACAGCTAACAGGACTCAGTGCTGTGCAGAGACACTGCAGAGAATTTGTACAAAGAACTAGTAAACCTATGAAATGATTCTCAAATAAAATCCACAGTGAGATACCAGGATGAACAAGTCAAAAAATCTAAAACACTATTTTATCACCTCTTATTCCATATATCCACTGATCTTATTAGATTGTGGTTTTTCTAGAGTTTTAAATAAAAGACTGGCATGTGATCTTTTGCTCAGCAAGATAGAAGTTTCTCTCTCTCTCTCTCTCTCTCTCTCTCTCTCTCTCTCTCTCTCTCCATATGTGTGTATGCAAGTATGTACATATGCATGTATGTATGTGTGCATGGTATGTATGTATGTACATGCAGGTATGTATGTATGCATTCATGTGTGCATGTATGTGTGTACACATGTATTATGTGTGCATGTATGTAATGTATGTATGCTATTTTCTTGACTAGGAAGATTCCTTCTTCTCAGATGACCCTAACTTGTGTCAGGGTGGTATAAAAACTAGCCAACACAGGAGAGAACACATGGCAGAGGCATGCAATGGAGACATATTTTCAAGAGCTACAGTCTCTTGCCCAGGGCTGACACAGACCCCATTAGCTTATCCCTCCCTTCAAAACATCCTTGGCACATCTGACTTCAGAAATGTGTGGCTCTGAAGAAAGGGAAATGTACCTAGGGAAGCAGTCTGAGGTGTGCCGGCCTCAACTGTCTTGCTGTTGGCTCACTCTTGGTCCTAGGAGCCTCAAACCTGGGTTTGGCTGGGAGGGTCTTCAGCAGAGATGTAGATGGGTTAAGAAAACAGCCGGTTCCCCAGGTTCCAGAGGAAGGCAGGACACTTGCACTGCATGTCGGCTTCATCTCCTCACTCAGGGCCCATTTCATCAGCCCAGAACTTTCTTGTGTCTCAGTTCCCCAGAGAACGGTGTACAAGTTCTCTAATGAGCTTTCTAACCAATCTGTCCTGACTTGGAAACTTTGTGACACCTGGGTTTTCATTCTGAGACAGGTGGATTTTGTAAGCATCATCTTTCTGGTGCTTTCCATCTATTTGACACAAGAATGTTTTGATATTTTTCTTTTAGTCATGTGCCTTATCCATACAATATTATACCATTTATCGTTGCCCAGCATAGAAAAACCAGGTTGGAGAAGAAGCAGCCTTGTCCTTTGATACCGGTTTCGTCTCTGCAACAGATACAGAATTCTAGTATGTGATAGGTCTAGGAATGAGTCTCCTGGCTCTCACAGGGCCACTGTGAAGTCTGGATGTCACAGCCAAGGCACAGTTCATTATTGTTGAAGAGTCTACCTACAGTAGCACAGAGGTGACAAGGAGTTGGACATATAGTCCCCACTTCCTTAACTAAAATCCAGGCTATGCACACACTCGTCCTTCTTAGACTACTTTGTCTTCACTAAAAAGCCAATTCCTACAAAGTTCTTAGAGATGTGATTTAAGACTTCATCTTAATTCACATACGTGTTGTGATGTCTACCTTTTCAGAGACAATGCATTGCTCGGTTCCCACTGTGCCCTCGGATTTCTGTAAACAAGCCTGGGTTTGCTTAATTCTTAAATATCCAATGTACTTTTTGTCCTTCTGAGAAATTGATACCAAAAGTCTCACATCTTTGAGAAGGATTAAACATGGTGTGACTCTCCCCCAACCCATGTCAGAGCTGATGCCTTGATCTCTGCTGGAATTCATGTGCAGAATTCTTAGAGTGTGTTTGGGATTCTAAAAGGCTGAGGATACTTTGGCTGTTGCTTCCTCTTCCTCTTCCTCTTCCTCTTCCTCTTCCTCTTCCTCTTCCTCTTCCTCTTCTTCTTCTTCTGAAAACATAACTGATATCAAGTAGCATCTTCACAGAGAGGCAGCAGGGGTAAAGGTCACGAGCACAGCCTTAGCAACAAGATCATGTGTTAATCTTGCTGGTTCTCCATAGCTGGGAAGCAGCCCTAAGGTCTGTAAGCTCCAGTGTCTGTAACAAAGTAACCCAGAGGGCAGGGCTTTGGAGAGAACTCAGAGGTGTGAGTTACTCTGCAGACTTCATGCTGACTGTGACTGCTCCCTGAGGAAGTTCCTCTTAGAGCCATCCTGTTCAACGGAAGCAGGCAGAGGGCGCTACAGTCCTCTCCATACAGCTCCCTGGGGTTTCTACTCACTGTTCAACTTCCTAATATCCAGGTCTTCCCGGGGACAAACAGATCTCCACAATGCAACGGGGATCAGTTTCCCCCATCTCTTCAAACCCTGAGTTTTCCCTCCTCAAACCCATTCCATTCTCTCTAGCCATTATGTGCCTTCACCATGAAGTTCTCATCTCCAGGAAGTACTTAGAAAAACATTATCAAAACAAATACTTACTGTCCCCAGCATCCTCTGTCCCCAGTATTCTCTGTCCACAGCTTCCTCTGTCCACAGCTTCCTCTGTTCCCAGTATTCTCAGTCCCCAGCATCTTCTGTCCCCAGCATCCTCTGTTCCCAAGATTCTCAGTCCCCAGCATCCTCTGTCCTCAGAATCCTCTGTCCCCAGCATCCTCTATCCCCAGCACCCTTCATCCCCAGCACCCTTCATCCCCAGCATCCTCTGTCCCCAGCATCCTCTGTCCCAAGCATCTTCCATCCCCAGCATCTTCTGTCCCCAGCATTCTCTGTCCCCTGCATTCAGTCTCTCACATTAGAAGTGCCCAGCATCTGCTTTTCCAGTATCTGTTGCCCACATTGTCTCCTCTCTGAATTAATACAGAAAAGTTCTGTCCATTCTGTGGTGTCCAAACACCGATTCAGCTAAGCATCTCCCTATCTAGAATAAAACAAGACCAAACACAATGTTCTCATATCTCCTAGGAAAAAGACCTCTTTGTGTTATGGTTCCTAAAGTCAACTCTGCTCTTCTTTTGGGCAGGACTGACACCCTTCCTCCTCTGCTCCATCCTATTTGCTTAGTTGCTTCTCACAGGAGGAGCTTAGCCAAGTCAGGTCTGTTATTAGCCCTCCTCCTGCTTGCAAAGGGGTTCTCTTGGGGCCTGAGTCTCCCTCCACCCCTGCATGATGTAAGTTTTATTCCATTAAAAACATCTTTCTCAGAGCAGGCCATTATTGTCAGTTACTGCATCTCCACAGTGAATCCTGGTGCAGGATGAATTCTTGACAAGCCTTGTCAGTCATAAATTGTTGGGCCAGGCCAGCAGGTGGCTCCTACTCTCAAACACCATTCATTATGCCTTAGTGTCCCACAGCCAAGGCCACCCCCCACCTTTTTCTGCAGGGGGATTGTTATTTCCCTGTGCACAGGTCAGTACAGGCTTTGGGCAGAGGCCCCTCTCTCTATCTCAGTGACCTTGAGCAGACCAGATCAGATGAAGCCTATATAGAACCCATGGCTTGGAGCAAATGTCTCCTGTTTACTCCAATTCTGTCAATAAATCTGGGAGCTTTGGAAATCTTGGGGTTTCGACCCTGTGGCTGAGTGAGCTACCTCCCCGAGCTGCCTTGTGGTTTTCAGAGTTCTGGAATCTCACAATGATTTCACCCTGCACATGTTTATGAAGGAGAGGCTGCTGTCACTCCCAGGGCTGTTGTTACATTGTGTTCAATTTATTATGTAACGCATTCTACTGCAAGACGTTTAATAATACTGACACGGGAAGAATTCAGTGAAGATCTCGCTTCAGAGGATGGATTTATTTAAGTAATTACATCAACTACTCTTCTTACTGCTGTGATTAAACTCTTAAGAAAAGCAATGTAAAGGTTAATTTTGATTTGAAGTTTGGGGGTATACACCGTCCACCAAGAGGTAGAAGGTGTGGCATTTGAAACACAAGGCCCTGGTCACCTTGCATCCACAGTGAGGAAGTAGAAAGAGATGATTGTGGGGACCCTGGCTTTTTCTCCTCTTTATTGAGCTCAGGATCTCAGCCTGTGACGTGGTGTGGCCCACATTGGATAGGCTTCCCTCCTTAGCTGAACCTCTCTGGAAACCCTCACAGACCTGCTCAGAGTGGTGTCTCCCAGACAATCCCTATTTTCACCAGGCTGACAACGAGAATAAATTTCTTTGCAATTATATCGTTCTTGTGAGTCTATATTGCTTCTACAAATCTCTCTGAGAGAAAGATCAAGGCTGTGTGGATTCCTACAGAGAAGCTGTAAAGTATGCTTGAGCCAGCAGGCTGGCTCTGTCTCACCTGGACAGCACAGGCTTACTCCAGTTCAGTAATCCTCAGCATCTGCAAAGGGACAAGGGGTCTCTGAAATCTGAGAGAGACAGCACAGGTCCACACCTCAGATCCACAGACCAGCTTCCACATGCACACCCTCAGTTCTCGGTAACTAGATATGCCAGTGTTGATATTGAATAGGCAGGCAGCAAACTGTTAAAACTACACAGGGGCCGGGCGGTGGTGGCTCACACCTTTAATCCCAGCACTTGGGAGGCAGAGGCAGGCGGATTTCTGAGTTCAAGGCCAGCCTGGTCTACAGAGTGAGTTCCAGGACAGCCAGGACTACACAGAGAAACCCTGTCTCGAAAAACCAAAAAAAAAAAAAAAAAACTACACAGGGACTGCTCACAGTGTGCGAACATGTTGGTTCAGTCCAACAGATGTGCCGACAAAATACAGTTAATCATTTCTCTGCCTGAGGCCCACAGTTAACTTCTATATCTGGTATTACACTGATTCCCTTTTATTCCTTGTCATGGCTTTGACATACATTTTGGATGTCCTTTATATTTCTTTTGTCTATTCTTGTCCTCATGCTGCTTTAGAGTTGAATGACCTCCACTGAGAAAACACATAATGCACACACACATGCACACACATGCATATGCACATATACGCATGTGCACACACATGTATAAATATATATGCACATGTATACACATACACCCACATATTAGCACACACACCACACATGCACACACACACACACACCTGCGTGCACGCACCCACACACTACTGATGTTTTCAAGGTGGATATTCATGTTTTCTGTATCATTTGTATTTTTTTCAGATGCAAGATTACCATCATTTGTTCTTAGCAACTGCTCTTTTCCCGATAGTATTTGATCCCTTTGCAGCTTATTCATCAACCTAAATCAAGGCATGAACAGGGAGGCTGTCCCAATCCTGAAATTCTAGCAGTGGCCATTGTAAAGCCACATGGAAACAAGCAGTCACCAAAGCTCCACTTTAAACTGCTTGTTAGAAAAATGTGCATATATGTATATGTATATGATGTATATGTAATATGTATTTGTATGCGTATATGCATATATGTGTATATGCGTATATGCATATATATGCGGATATGCGTATATGCGTATATGCGTATATGCGTATATATGTATATATGTATATATGTGTATATGTGTATATGCATATATATGTGTATATGCATATATGCGTATATGCATATATATGTATATATGTATATATCATATATATTATACACACACATATACAAATGAAATCTGAGATATATGAGATAGTGCTTTTGAGATATGAGATACCTTTATCCTGCTGCGCCTTCTTGGAGGCTGGTAACACCACATTTTAGGGTGTTTTATGTGAAGAGTTGTAGAAGTGAGTCCATATCAACACCCAGAAGCTGGGCGTGAGGAGGTGGCATTTCTTGACACTGAGGTCATGCTGCATAAATGTGGATCCACAGACCAACTCTTCCCTTGCAGACCACAGCTACATGAAAAAGACCCAGAGCTGCATTTCTGCTGCATGGTAGCTTCTACACCCAACTCTTGTGAGTAAGCACTGCTTCCAGGGGCCAGGAGCTAGGTCTGGCCTGTCTTCCTACTCTGACATGGTGTCCGGGAACAGCAAGCATGGGGTTGGCACACAGAACCCCTCTCCCACCTTACCTTGAAAGTATGGTCCATAGAGCAAGGTTCTAATATCTCCAGGAAGCTTGTTAAGGATGCAGAGGCAGAAGAGTCACTTAGACACACCCAGGGAGAACCTGTATTGTGCTCACATCTGGGGGTTTGAGCCTCACTTCCTCAAGTGATGTGTGGGTCAACTATGTTTCCCCAGGGTGACCTCTGCTTTGGCTGTCTTTGCTTCCTGATCAGACTGTAGACAAGGAGACATATGTCCAGTGCAAGGCTCTTCTGCACATGTTTGTTGATCTCACCATTGGCCAGGGAAAGAGAGCTCCTGGGGTTAAATTGGCTGTTTCTGCAGCATCACCCCACTCTTCCATCTCAAAAAGAGGACAACACTTGAATAATTATCCTATTCCCAGCCAAATACTAATAATTACTGATAATTATTGATGATTAAACTCTAAGTATGGCTATCATGCAATAAAGTCTATTTTTCCTGTCGAGGAGAAAACTCTACACCATTCTACAGCTACCAAATGTTGCTTTCCCACCCATGGCCTATCAACTTGCATATGTATTAATTTATGTCTCTATAGAGCCAAACTAATTTTTTGTGTTGTATACACACACATACACACACATGCACACATGCAGAGAAAGAAAGAGAGAGAGAGACAGAGAGACAGAGAGAGAAACAGAGAGAGACAGAGAGACAGAGAGAGAGAGACAGAGAGAGAGAGACAGAGAGACAGAGACAAAGACAGTTTCTGGGGGTACACTAGTTTCATAGTGGGTCACTTTTGACTTATTCAGTTTTTATTCCTATTTTATACACTTGAACCAGATTTTAAGCTCTCAGGGACTTTGATTTGTGTGCTTGTGACCTGTTTTCTTGGACCGTGTAGATGTACAGACTTTGTCTGGCAAGGCTGCAGGGTAGTCAGGAATTCTCCACATCTCTGAATAGACACAGACATCAGACAGACTGACACCTGTCAGGCAGAGCAATCATTTGGTGGAAATATGAATTCAAGTCCCTGACTTGTTGAGAACTCTGTTGACTTCCAGCATTGGTGACCCCATACAGTGGTCACCCGACATGTGGCTGCACGCAGGCCTGGGAGTGCTGATGGCCATGGGACATGGAAGAGGCTCCTGTGGTAACAGGCAGGTGGCCACCCTGCAAATCCTTCAGAACAGGGACAGACAGTGTTGCAGGACTTGGAACTAATATTGTCTCTTTGGTTGGTAAATGCTGCCATTTCCCTTCCCTGCCTCTCTCAGGGTGAGTACAAGACTTCAAATGTAAGCTCTATTTAATCAATACTTTGTTAAATTAAAATTCTCTGAGATATTTGTTTGGGTTGACATTTACAGCTCGTGCCTGGTGTTGTTGATTGCTTGATTGCCTTTGAGCGACAATTAGAAAGCATTTTCTAAGTATTTTGAGCCGTGGTTTGACAGGCGAGCACAGACACTGAAGAGATCAGGGTCCCTGTGAGGTGAGCTTTCAACTTGGCTTAAATGTACAAAGTTGATGTAGAAAAATAACCGTGTAACACCAAAGACACATCACCCAAGGAGTAATTCATAATGACCTGGTATCTCCAGATCAAGGGGTTCCAATGCCATTTTCTGGTATGCACATGTTTCCCGTACATAATTAAAAATGAAATGACTCTTTAGAAGTAGAATCTTTAAGAACCATGTTTTATAATGAAAGAGTGAGTAGGAGTAACCATATATTGTGTAGCAAGCATGGCCGCTTCACTGGGCTGCCGTGTGAGTGCGTTGTAGAGCGGGCTGGCTGTGCAGTGCAGCTCCCACTGTGGTACCTTAAGGATCCAAGCTCATACAACATCCCGCGGCATGTTTTTAGGAAAGCCTGGCTGTGAGCACTGGTTTGAAGACAGTCTGTTAGTGTCCTGGGCATGCCGAGCTCGCGGGCTTTCCTTGTGCCTGTCCTTCTCGCCACATAGCTCTGAGGCAATGGAGCATCACCAATGCCACAGCCATGCGTCTAACTGTCATTGTGCTGTGGTATCTCTGGGTGGATATCCTGGGCATGATCTCCTCCATGGGAGAAATGCATCCTATGCTCATGGAGCATAGACTGGGAAAGACTTGAGAGTGAACAGAAAGACCCCTTTCCCCTAGATTAGATAATGACTCCCAGGCTCCCTATCTTGTTGCCTGGCCCACAACTGGAAGATCCAAACAACAACAGAAACTATGTCATGCCATACCAAAAGGAACTGCACTTGGAGGAAGTTTGTGTTTCAAATGCCACTGTATCTCAACAAGCAGAGGGAGATACACAGTTTGGCAGACCACCAGGAAGCATCTGGGCCTCCAGTTTCAGCCTGGAACTTGGTTTTCTGTGTGGTTTGGGACCAAGCCTCTTCATGATTCTGACAGCTTCCTCATTGGGCTGTGGAGTACAGATGACACTTGCTAATGCCCAGACATCCTCCCGGAGGCCCACGCAAGATGCTGGCAGTGAGAAGGGTTTCTGGACTCTCCTCTGTCCACATGTCCAGCAATTGCTCAAAAGAGACTGCTGTCTGCTTGGTGCTGTGCACCTCACAGAACTTCCTTTTCTTATCTCTAACACAGACCACTCAAGTTACCTTAGAGAAAAGTCGAACCCAATCAGACTGCAGAAAGGGTCCATGTGGAGATTTGGATCTAAAAATTCACATACTTCTTGGGACTGGTTAACATTTGAGTCTGAAATGTCCCTCGTATTTTACTAAAAAGTCAACTCCTTCAAAGTTTTTAGGGATGGAAATTAAATAAATATCTTTATTCAAAGGTGCCCTATGGAAATCCAGCTTCCCATCAGGAAGTGTGGATTATTAGTGTCCACTGTGCCCTGGGATCTCTGCAATCCAGGTTGAATTTACTTACATTAAAAAAAAATCCCCAAAGTTCTCCTACCCATCTGAAGAACCAACACAAGAAATGACGCATCTTGGAGAGACATTGAGTGGGTGTGAAGCAAGCTTTGTGCTCAGAAGTCAGAACCTCAGAAAGGGACACTGTTGCTGCAGAGGCACAGGCTTCTGCTGGCTCCTGTGCAGTAATCTTAGCACCCCTGATTGGATGATGAACTCACAAGGGGAGAAATGCTGTGTCTGTGTCTGTGTCTGTGTCTGTGTCTGTGTCTGTGTCTGTGTCTGTGTC
>JANHMN010000015.1:5602697-5633095 GCA_030674055.1 Rhabdomys pumilio | reverse complement strand
TAACAGCAACAACAGCAGCAACAATAACAACAGCAACAACAGCAGCAACAATAGCAATAGCAACAATAACAACAGCAACAATAGCAGAAACACCAGAAACAACAGCAACAACAACAGCAGCAACAATAGCAGCAACAGCAACAATAACAATAACAACAGCAACAACAGCAGAAATAACAGCAGCAACAACAGCAGCAGCAATAGCAGCAGCAACAATAACAACAGCAACAGCAGCAATGACAGCAATAATAACAATAACAGCAACAATAACAACAACAGCAATTATAACAATAACAATAACAACAGCAACAAAATAATTAAAAGAGCAGACCTGGCCACTTAACCCTCACCTGAGATGGCCCAGTGCCGGCTGAGGGGTTATGGGATGTGTGCACTGTTCACAAGTTCTTTTCCAGGTGAAAAAAGCTGTGTGCTGCCATCAGGGGCAGACACAAGAAAATGTGATAGATGAGCTGTCAGAAACTTAAGGGGTCCTTTGTGAGCCCAGTTTGGAAGCTAATGAGGCAGGTGTGCTGGGATCACTGTACAGAATGGAGCAGCTGCAAAGTTCCAGGAGAGAGAGGGCTTTCAGCTGCTCCTTCAGAGAGTCAGTTTGGATAAAGCAGAAAAGAGCCCTCTGGTAACTGGCACATCACCTGACTCAGAGATGGAAATCATGCTCAGGAGGAGGTGCTGTACTGAAGAGAAGTTCAGGACTCTTTGCATTGATGGAGCCAGTAGCCTGTCAACTTCTGCCACCTGCCTATTTTCCTGGGTTCCATGCTTGCTCTGGGAAGGTTAGCTTGGCTGCTCCAACAGCAGACTAGGGTGCCTGGGGTAAACAGTCAGAGGACCCCACCTACTTATCTTTACAGGAGCTGTATGGCTACCACAGCATCTTACCCAACAGAATAACATAGATCCTGATGGATGGGAGAGGAAGGACCATTGTCAGTGAATGAGTTTCCCAGACTGTCATTTCTGTGGAGTGTCTTGTTTCTTCTCCTCCCTGGATGCTGGAAGCCTCCTGTGTGATGGCACCTTCTGACATCATGGATCAGGCACTTGGGTGTCCCCAACCCTGGTTGACTACTGGTGTCTTCTGTTCCAGCCCACACTATGCTGTCCCCAGGGGTGCTGCTGGATGTCTAGAGAACAGAAATCCTACTCTAGCAAAGATGTAGAGGGACTGGACTTTAAAGTGGGAAGACACTGGAAGCATTACAGGACAAGACTTGGGACCTTTATGAGAGCACAGAACCTCCTAGTAACTATTTCTGGGAAATGCTTTGATAGTATAACACGTATTTATTTACTTGTGTCTAGTGGTTGGCTCTATGTGTGGTGTGGAGTGTCTATTCCATATTGGGGAATTTCTTTAGTCATTCCCCAAATTTCTTTTAACATTTATTTTGAGGAGGCAAGCAAAGTCTTTTAAGAAGCAGAACAGAAGATCCTAGCAGCGGGAGAGAATCTTGAAAATTAACTGTCCTCCATTTTATTTTATGGAACATGGTGTCTTCCTGAACCCAAAGCTCATATTCAGCTAGGCTGGCTGATCAATACATTTCACAAATGGGCCTATCTCCACCCTCACTGCCCAATGCTGGTGTCACAGGCATGAACCACCACGTCTAACTTCACCTGGGTGTTGGCGGTCTGACTCAAGTCACCACACATACAAGGCTAGCACTTTACTGACTAAGTAAATAAATACGGACACAGCTCTGAAATCCAATAATTTATGAATTCTGGGGTAAGTTATCAGCAACCTGCTCTTCCTACATTGGGAAGAAATGCAATGTTTCCTGGAAGGAAAATGGCTTGGCACTGACATGTTTTGAGAAATGCAGACTGCAGCCAGGACTACTCTCCTTCCAAAGTGAGCAATTCAATTAGTGCATTCAATTAAAATGATGGACAGCCCCCAGATGCTGCAGGATCTGATTTCTGTGTCACCTTGCAGAGTCTGGAAATGACCCACAGTTGCACCAAGGTCTATGTGATTATTGGTGAGAGCCAGAGCTTCCAGCTTTTTCCATGAGCCTTTAGAAAACTCCCTCAAACCAGCATGGCCACTTCTCCTATCTGAGCTTAGTGAGAGAGAGAGCCTACCTGAGACAACAGCACACACAAAATGCTATCTTCCTGTTCTCTCACTCACAAGCCAAGCACACATCGTGTTTGAGTCTCCAGCTCAGAGGGGATTCTCTGTGGAACCACATGCCCCACAGAGAGGTTGGAAGATGAATGTGTGTGCTCCCTTCCTCTCCAGTTAAGAGTTTGGATGGGTAGTTAGACGGGTAGTACTAGTGGAGATGACCACCTACACAGAACTATGATTTGCCATGTAACTCAGAAACTAACCAATATCAATTGACTCAAAATAAAGATGTGCAGAAGATATGTAAATCTGTATGATGTCCCTATGTGGCCAGCGTGGGATATAAGTTGCCAGGACTAACAGCTTAGTATGGGTGTATGATCAAGAATCACTGTCTCTGTGTGTCATGGTTATTACTATCAAAACTACATTGGCTGGCTTCGCCTTTTCTCAACACTGAGAGCCTTAGAAGGAAAATGTTTATCTAATTCTTCCTAGAACCTCAAGCAGAGGTCTAGTGAGTTACCAGGTGGGACCTGACTGTTTTGACAGGCAGGAACGTAGATCCATCCGAGCTAGTGTTTAAACAGCACTTGCCTCAATGGCACTAAACCTCCTGTATTTCCTCAGCTGCTGAGCAGGATGTCCCTGTGTCAACTACTTCTTAAGTGCTTGGTAACTTCCCAGCACGGGGCTTAACGATAGCCCTTGAGGTACCTCAGGTGCAATGAGAAGTCCGGGGTGGTTCACTTCGCCTCATTCCTAGACCCCTTGTTAGCTTGCTGCAATCCTGTGACTCTTGAAACCAAAGTCGACACATTATTTCCTGCTAAGGTATACAAGCCCTTGACAGGAGATGGGCTTCTTAACAAAGCTTGGTTGGGCAGGGCAGGGTGGCTGTGGTGTACTCCAGAGCCTCTCACTGGTTGGTTTGTAGCTTGTAGACTCTGCTGCTTCCCAGTTTATCCTGATGCCCAGAATTGCACTCACCTCTTCAAAAAGATCTTTATTTTATGTATGTGGGCGTTTGCCTGCATGTATGTATGTGCACCACATGCATGTCTGGTGCCCATGGAAGGCAGAAGAGGGCATCACATTTTCTGGAACTGGAGTTATAGATGGTTGTAGGCCATCATGGGGATGCAGGAAACCCAAGCTGTGTTCTCTGGAAGAACAGCAAGTGCTCTCCAATGCTGAGCCATCTCTCCAGCTCCAGCTCTGCTCTTTCCAGGGTTAGCATGATCCCTCACATGTCTCCCCATGTAAGTGTGATCCCTCACATGTCTCCCTGTGTAAGCATGTTCCCTCACATGTCTCCCCGTGTAGCTTGAAACCCTCTCCTCTTCTGTCTGTGTCCCTCTGTGCCCTCTCAGAATGAAGTCCTGTTCCTACCAGTGCACCTCTGCCTGCACAGCACATAGCAATCTGCATGTTGGTTGATGAAGTGGAGAGGGTAGGTACACTCCATGGTGACATCTCACAGCCGTGTACATGCAGTGCCGTGCTAAGGTTCAGAGACTCCTAGACTCTTCAGAATACATTTGTCAAACAAAGCCAGACTGGTATCTCAGCTCCTTGTGAGGCTGAGGTGGCAGAATTGAAAATTCAAGGCCTTCCTGAGCTACAGAACAAGTTGAGGGCATGGATGTGTAAGGAATGTTTCAGTAAGACCCTGTCTTAAAATAAAAAGTTCAAGGGGGGCTCCATGGTAGAGCACTGGGTTTGCAAGATCTGGATTCAGTTTCTACTACTGTAAGCAAGAGGAAGAAAGCAATAAGAAAAGAATGAGAAGGGAGGAAGGAGGGAGGAAGGGAGAGAGAGGGAAGGAGAAGTATGGGACAGGGAGAGGGAGAAGGAGACAGAGGAAGAAAGAAGGAGAGGGAGGGAGAGGAGGGAGAGAGGGAGGGAGAAAGAGAGGGAGAAGAAGGGAAGGGAGAGGGAGAGGGAGGGAAGGGAAGAGGGAGAGGGAGGGAAGGGGGAGAGGGAGAGGGAGAGGGAGGGAGAGGAGGAAGAGGAAGGGAGAGTGAAGGAGAGGAAGGGAAGAAAGGGAGGAAGGGGGGAGGGAGAGAGGAATGGAGAGAGAGAGGCAGGCAGGAACAAAGGTCTATTAGATAACGAAACACAGAACAGAGTTTGAGACAGAAGTACAGCCCCCACATAGGTGCCCAGCTGTGCAAAGGTGCCCAGCTGTGCAGAGACACTGCTGAAACCCACCAGCAGACCTCTCCTCCTTGCTCCAGGTCCCGGATAGTGAGCCCTGATGTTCTGTGTGGCCATCCCTCTGCTACTTACAGAACAGACATACACAGGTCTTGTGCACAGGCCAGGTGGCTTTAACATGACTCTGGGGATCATGGAACATGGGGCCAGGGCTAGGCCAAGAGCAGAGAGGAGAGACCAGCAGTGTGTGCCTGTTCTCTTGTTCCCCACACAGCCATACTCAGCAGCCAGTCACCATGGTCACACCTAAGGCAGAATCCTTCCCTTACTGCCATTGAGGGAATGTGCAGGGTGCTCTGAGGGGTGTAAGTTCCATGTCATGGATGCCCAGTGACTACATCATCTTTGCCCTTGGCTCTACCCAACTCTTTTGCACTGCAGTAGGCTTCCCTTCAGAGTCTCAGTTGTATTGGAGTTTGGCTTCTACTAGGTGGGAGTCTTCCAAGTTTTCAGATAATTCATTGTGAGCAGACACACACGGTCCTGCTCTGCCAGCAGTAGTGGGGCCTTTTCAGCTCATAGAGGACAAGACATGGGGCGGGGGCTGTCTGGAGGTGGCCTTGTGGTGCTGCATCAGACTTATCTTTGAGACCTAGCAGAGCCATGGGGCCATCTCTACCTTTGTCGGCATCCAGACCTCTGCTGTCGACAAGCAATGCTTTGTTTCCTGTGATCTAGGATGGGCCTCCCTCTTGGGTCCAGTCATGTGAGCACTTGCCTGTTGAGATGACAGAACACCTCTGAAGTCCATGGGCAGCAATTCTGTATGTTTGCCTTGCCTAGTTGGCAGGGTGCCATAGAAGTTTCTCTCTGAGATTTAAATGGTGGTGGGAGGAGATGTGGATGGCATTTTACAGCTTCAGACCGAGGCAGACCATGAGGCCAGGGCTGTTTTGCTTCCTGCCATGAATTCCATGGATAAGAGGGAACTATATTTGTCAGGCCCTCATTGTGTGCCCACTTCTTTTCTGTCAGGTTGGGTCTCTCCTAGAAACACCAACAGTTAGCTTTAGGAGAGATAGCAGCACCTGCTATCTATCCCCTGCACCCGCCTCTCACTTGTTCCCAAGGCTCTTTGGGACAGGCAGTCTTGACTAGAGCCCTGTTGTTTGTCACGTTTCAAGGCACTGGGAAATGACTGATGTCTGCTGACCCTAGGTCAAGTTCTTTCTCAGAATTTTATGAGCCATGTGATCTTGTGGCGGCAATAACAATAAAAACCCATGTAACACCCGACTGTGACTACTGGATGTTTGCTTCGTGTCAGGTGTGGTCCTGGGCTCTCTCCAGCACATCAAAGCTGTACCCTGGGAGGAGGGTGCCACAGACCTTCCCTGCCTAATCCGAAGAATGCTGAGGATAAAACCTGAGTGTCAGTGTACTTTGCTCTCTGTAAAGCTCCAGCCAAACCGGCTGTGCTATCGATTGATCCTGCAGGAACAACTTCCTGACTCACAGTGGACAGCACAAGGGGTATGGCCAAGGGCTGGGTCAGGTTTACACTGTTCTGCACAGAGGGGTCCCCTGACTGCAACCGAAACAGAACAAGTGAAAGTACCCAGGGGCCAACTTCAGACAAGATCCCAGCTCTTCAAACCCACCACCCTGCATACAAAGGCCAGCCAAGAATCACATCCACTCAACACCAGTTCCAACACTGGCGCCTCTATTTAAAATAAAGCTAGTATTCTGGTATAGTCTGAAGCAGGAGCCGAGTCCAGTCAGCTTGCCGGGAACATCACTGCTACAATCTAATCCAGTGGCTTCCATGGAACATCCGATAATTACCACTTAAAAATGACGTTGGACCTCTTTCAATGACTTTCTTAGTCATTCATCTAGAGCTAATTATTACCAATACATGTTTTATTGTCTCGAGTTATGTGCTAAGTGTGCACCCTGTGTGTACTCTGAACTCAACTATACAATTTGCCCCCAGGTACTGGAGGGAAAATTGTGTTTTCCAAGAGCAAACTTTAATCAAAAGGCAGGATTTTATTAAAGGAACCACAAACACTTGACAGCCATGTGTGTGTGTGTGTGTGTGTTAACAGTGCCCTGTGATGAATTATGTATGTCAGAATCATATGTTGATGTCATAACCCCAGACGATCACAATCTGGCCTTATTTGGAGATGGGAGCTTTGTAGAAACCATTAAAGCAAGATTATCGGGCGCTTTGTCTGATTCTCCTGAAAGCAAAACTATGGACACAGAAGGGGCATTCTGTGGGGATGAGACAGCGCTCAGGAAGAGGCACCAGAAACCAAGAAACCCAGGGTGTCTAGTGCTTCACCGTAGGCTGAGAGAAAAGCCTGGACAGGCTCCCTCCAGCCTCAGAGGGATTACTTTGTCACCTCCACTTTGTTTTCTGGTTTGGAGAGCACATTCCTGTTGTTGGAGTCATCTGTGCACTCACACGGGCCTCACACTGATACACACTTACAGACGTGAGGAAGCCAGAAGGATGGACAGATGACTGGACAGCAGGTTCAGCAGCCACTGGGTAACCACAATCCTTTTCTTATCTACTTTATGTGTACAGGCACTTTTAAATTTTTTTTTATTAAAAATATGTAAAATCAACACTAGAGAAGTGCACATAAATGCACAGGTGGAAGAGTTCCCAAGAGAACACACCTGCCTCCCACCTCCATTCAAAGAGTGTGTAACTGGGGTTCCCGGGAAAGCTTTCCTCCTGTGTCTCGCACACTGCATATGCCACCACACCACGAGCTCCAGTAGCACAGCCTACTTTATAAAGACAAATGCCAGCCACCACATGGTCCTCTGCTATCCATGTGTTACCATCGGTCCACAGTATTGGGTGTTTGCTCACAGGTGAAACTCTGTTGCAGGAATACATAACATGTCCCCTTAATTCACCATTAAGGATGCAGGGCTGTTACAGACAGTGGCGCTGATGAGGTTTTAAATTCTGTCTTGGGCACACATCCACTGCTGTTCAGGTGAACAGGAAGCCAGGGGCGGAGTTGTCTAACTGAAGAAGATGCAAGTTGAGTGTTGGCTGACACTACATAGGACATGCTAAGTCACCAGCATGGAGACTGCCAGCTATTTTCTCCCTCTCCTTCCCCTTTCTCCTTCTTTCCCCTCCTCGGTGCCAGTCAGTTCCTCTTTTCTCCCTGTTGTTTACAACTGCATCCCCCTCCCCTTCCTGGCTGCCTCCTCCTGTGATACTGGCTGTTCTGTAGACCCTTCAGTGGTGTGCTCTTTCTGCCCTTGGCTTTTAAAGTCATTGCTTTTCTTGTCTAACCTTCTTTGGGTGCAGAATGTAGAAGTTCCCCATCCTGAAAGATGTCTCACTGGAGACCTGTGCTGCACCCAGATGCAAAGTGAAATCCTTATCTACTTCATGTACTTAACTCTACAAAATATTTCTGTCTGTCTGTCTATCATCTATCTATCTATCTATCTATCTATCTATCTATCTATCTATCTATCTATCTATCTAATGTACATGAGCTGTCTTCAGACATGAACACCATTAGAGGGCATCTGATCCCATTACAGATGGTTGTGAGCCACATTGCTGGGAATTGAACCCAGGACCTCTGGAAGAGTGGTCAGTACTCTTAACCACTGAGGCATCTCTTCAGCCCCTATAAAATATTTTTATTGTGACATTTCCATACTGTAAATGAGGTATTTTGATCTGATTTCCTCCCTACTATGAGGATATGTCCCTCCTTTCACCCATTGGCCCCTAGTCCCCTTTCGACCCTCACTGGTTATTTTCCACTTATGACAAAAAACATGGAACCTTTGACTTTCTGAATCTGCCTGATTTTACTTAATAAACCATACCCACTTTCCCAGAAATGACGTGTCTGTGTTCTTCTTACGGCTAAGTAGCAGGCCCTTGTGTGCACTAACCACAGCTTCTACGCAACAGCTGGGCACCTGGGTCAGTTTCTGATGTTGGCTGCTGTAGATGGTGCAGAGACAGCGCAGCACGTGCTCGGTCGGCTCTGTGGTGGGCTGGCTCTTACAGGAGTGGTAGAACAGGGTCTGTGGTGGCTCTATGTTTAGCTTCTTCAGGGGCCTTCATGGTGGCTTCTTCAGTTTGCACGCCCACAGGCAAAGTCTAGGCTTCTTTCCCCAGCCCATCGTCATCAGCCTTTGCTGTCTGTTTTCTCTGTGGTAGCCATTCTGACTGGGATGAGATGACATCATGCTGTTACTTTGATTTGCATTCTCTTGATATGTAAGGATATTAAACATTTTTAATGTATTTATGGGTCATTTGGGTTTCTTCTTTTGCAAAGTGCATATTCAGCTGGTTTCCCATTGCACTTTCAACTATTTCTATTAATTAATTAATTAATTAATTTATATTTTGTTTTTTTTTCAAGGCTAGTTTTTTTCTGTGTAGCCCTGCCTATTTGGAACTTACTCGTAGACCAGGCTGGCCCCAAACCCAGGAATCCACCATCCTGTGCCTCCCAAATGCTGGGATCAAAGGCTCACGCCACCACCATTCAGCTGCATTTTTACTTTAGTGATGACTTTGAAGAAT
The DNA here is from genome assembly GCA_030674055.1 of Rhabdomys pumilio. Lineage (NCBI taxonomy): Eukaryota > Metazoa > Chordata > Mammalia > Rodentia > Muridae > Rhabdomys > Rhabdomys pumilio. The sequence goes on along the minus strand of JANHMN010000015.1, from coordinate 5,624,231 downwards.
GAAGTTCTTATCTCTAAGGAAGGATAATTTACCTTCTCGCTTCCACTCCTGGGTAGCATGCTTTCCACAGCTGTTTAGGAAATCTTTGTTTAGATTGAAAATTCTTCACACATAGTTAGGGTTTCAGCCTGGGTGGGCCATGCTCTTTGTTTGGTGCAAGGTTGAAGTAAATACACTTGCAAACACGGACATTATTTGTGTTTGAGATATTCACCCAAATAGTCGTACATCTCTGTACAAGGCTGGGTAAAATACTAGAACTCACCACCCAACAGTCGAGTGCATGCTCTCTGCTCTTGCTCCTATTAGAGACCAGCTCAGTGTATTGATAGTTTTTGCAATTTCCCTAATCCTAGGGTATTATTGATGAGAGTGAGTTGAATCCATAGATGAAATCACAACTAGTAAGTCAGCCCCTAATCTATGAACAAAGACTAGGTATATATTATGTATGTGTGTGTGTATATGCATGTATGTATGTATGTATGTATATATGCATGTATGTATGTATGTATATATGTATGTGTGTACGTGTGTATATGTGTGTATGTATATGTGTGTATGTACGTATGCATGTATGTGTGTATATATGTATGTATGTGCATATGTATGTATATATGTATGTATATGTCATGTACATATGCATGCATGTGTACATATATGTATTATGTGCCATGTATGTATGTGCGTGTATACATGTATGTATGTAGGTAGGTAGGTATATATGTATGCTTTAACTTTTTCCCATTGTCATGCTTCTGCTCCATCTTGCTTCCTTGGTGGTCTCTTTGGTTGTTTCAGACAGGGCTTCTTTCTATAAGCCAGGCTGTCCTGGAATTTGCTCTGTAGACCAGACTGACATTGAACTCACAGAGATCCACTGGCCTCTGCCTCCCGAGTGCTGGGATTAATGGTGTGAGCTACCACTGGGAGGGGCCCTTGATGGTCTTTTTACTGGTGCTGTATCTTGTGCTGCTCACAGTGCCGGAGCCCATGTGATCATCATTGAGTCTGAGCCTATGTTACGGAGGTGCACCAGCCCTGGCATGCCGACTTCATCCTCATTGGCAGACAACCTCGGCCCTTTTAGAGTTTGTACTTCAAAATCACATTTCCAGTGGTTAAATACAGATCTGCTTCTCTTTGTTTAACCTCCATACATTTTCTTTCCTTAAAGTGTCAGCGAGGAGCTACAGGAGAACAATTTAACCAGTGCCGACAGCGGCTCGTGAGTGAGCTATGGAGAGTGGCTGGGATTCCTCGCTGGAAAGGTCATTTCAGTCGCATTGCAATGAAGTAACCTTGTCAGATTTCAGGCTCTTCCTCATACCGCTAATAGCGTTTTAAAGAATTCATGCCTCTAATTGGATTTGATAAGATAATTTATTCATACATACTAAGATTCCATTATTAGTGTAACGGATTATAGTGATTGAACAATTCGCTTTTTCTCCTACCTTAGCCTTCTGAGTGTTGGGTTCCAGGTGAGCCGCCACACTACAATAACCCATTTTTTAATGTTGAGTGTCCCATTTCATGTCCCATTTGAATGCTGAATTTGCATTTTAAGTATCAATTCCACTGTAGTGTGATGTCCTGCTTCTTTAACATCTTAGCTGATTTAATTTTCTAGTATTGTCTCAGAAATCTGTATGTGGACAGTTAGGTCCCCTCCAGCTCCAGGCCCCATCACCCCGGTGACAGAACTAGCTGTAGGCAGTTCATCTCAGGTCTCCTGGGTTCTAGAACACTCCTTTCCTGGGCCTACCCCACTGTCAGCAGTCTCCTTTGGAAACAGCTTGACAGGCAGCCCTGTTCATCCTGGTCTTCTCTGGCCTGTGTGGCTCTGCTGTGGGGCAGATGTCTCGTTTCTTCACCTTGACTGTAGCTTAATTACAGCATCATCACAGGCTGCTGCACTACAGTCTTCTATTAACACCACGTTTCCCCATCACCTGCAAGCTAAGGGCACACCCGAGATACCCACCAGCTTCTCACTGTCCATTTCACACCTGTCCATTTACTTAGGGTCACCTTTTAAGTCTGTGGCCCCAGCTTGGTGCCTTTCAATACTTGCTACCCACTGGAATCATCTGAGGGGACAGAAAAACCAAAGCAGCGATGGGCTAGCCACGAGGAGCTCAATGAGGGGGCTGTGTGAGCATGCTCAGGTAGGGAGGGACAGAGGCTGACCTATGTTCTGAAAGTTTTCGGGAACATGGCTTCCAAAGGCCACTATGCTGTGACACACAGCCATCTCTGGAGAGCAGGGAAGTAGGAGGAGGCCCTTTGTCAAGGTGGTCCTTCTCAAAATCTCCATTATGGATTTCTCTTTCGTTCCAACTTAGTGCTGATGAAACAAACGTAAGATGTTCAGTCCCTGCAGTCGTGGGACAGGGGAAGGAACCCAGTAGTCTGCAGCAGTGATAGAAAAGGGCATTTGACATCACAATGTAGGAAATGAGGGAGGGGGTGGCAGAGGCCGCTCGTGTTGTTCTTTAAACCACTCTGCTCCAAGCCAGCATTGCTGTGAGAGAAGCTTAACAGACACCGGACTAGGGTGGAGCCCAGTTACAGATTCCAAGGAAAGAAAGAGGAAGAGGGAAAAGGGAGAGGGAGATGTGGGCGGGGGAAAGGGGAAGTAGAGAGAGAATTAATTTAGTTCCATGTTTTGCACCATGTATAATTTGCCAAGATAATGTAATGAATATCCACCATGAATATTCCCCATATTACTCTCTGATCTGACTCTGAAACAGTTGGATACATTGCATTTTGTATTCCACTGACAGCTGGGTTTCTTGGCAGCTGCCAGTCACCTCGAGAACGTGCTTATTAGCCTTTCACTCTGAAGGTGTCTCTTTTTCTTTCTTATTTTTTTTCATTTTTCTTTTTGTTTTATTTGTTCTGTTTGTAGACAGGGTCTCAGTATACAGTTCTGGCTGTCCTGGAACTCACTGTAGAGATCTTCCTGCTTCTGCATCCCAAGTGCTGGAACTAAAGTCATGTGCCACCATGTTCAATGACATATATTTCAAAACTTGTTTCTAAGGGGAAATTAGGGTCCATTCTCCAAACAACCAGCAGGGCTCCTTACAGGACAGAATCCCACACAGAGGAGTTGCCAGCAGCAGAGCCCAATGGCAGGTGGAGGTGACAGCCACACACTTGAGGGGTTTGTGGTACAAATGACACCAGGAGCTGTAGAGCCAGGAGTGTAGAAGGCATCATAGTCCACGCCTCTCCCACAAATGAGGAGACCCTCTCCCAGGATAAGCAAAAAGGGGTGTGGGATTCCCCTAGGGAATCTAAGAAAAAGAAACAGCTCCTGCTGGAGAGGAGACTGCTTCCCAATACACAAGGCAGGAAGAAAAGTTCCCCGGGGAGCTCCACATGACCTCCATGGCATCTATAGACATAAGCAATGCAGCAAAGGGTTAGTGAAATTCACAGTGGTGGTGGCAGCATCTTCAGGGAAGAGCTGGAGCTGAGACAAAGCATTCTGGGGGTGAGCAAGACACGGAAAGAAATGCAGAGTCATCCCAGAAGGAAGACAAATGATGAGACAATGTGAGCGATGTTTAGGAGGGAGGCAGTGGATGCCTCAGTGGCATAAATGCTTGCTGAGCAAGCACAAAGACCTGAGTGCAGACCCCCAACACCCACATGAAAAATCAAGGCAGAGAAGCAGTACCTAGTGACCCTAACACCAGGAATCTGAAGCTCCCTGGCCAGATAGGCTAGTCATGTCTGTGAGATACAAGTTCAATGACAAGCTGTCTCAAAATAAAACCAACTGGAGAGCTACTGAAGAAGATGCCTACCGTGGACCTACAGCCGCACACTCATGTGTGACCCTCATATCAAAAAACTAATTCATAGATTAGATAGAATTTCACAACATGTAAATAGCAAGGTAAAGAGGAAATATTTTAAAAACCATTGGTGTTTTTAACATGAAAACGTTGAGAGCACTGGTGTGTGTAACATGTAAAGCTGAAACAACAGAACCCTGTGTTCAAATCTGTGGTACCATCAGGTCCAGGATCTAATCCAAAGACCTCCCTAGAGTAAAAGGAGGTGGGGGAGCCCTTTGGGTGTCTGAGCAATGAAATTAGTTATTTTATTTTTGAAGAAAAGAAATTCAGATTGCCTTCAGAAATTCTAACAGCAACGTGAAATGATATTTGTTATACCAGAGGGAAAAGTAAGCCTGCAAAAAATATTCTTTATTTCAGCACACAGTAGTTAAAATATGGAATTGAAATGCTATTCTATGTTCAGAAACTGAGAGAGCTTTGTTCTCATTAGGTTCTCCCCAAAGAATATGTGAGAGAAATTGGTCCAGACAATCAAATTAATAAAAGGACAATAAAGGAGACCCTAAAAAGTCTGCAGGTGAGATGCCAGGACATGAGCGGGGCCACAGCCACACTGGTCACCAGACAGAATGGGCACAGGAAGTCCCACGAGGGACAGTTTAGAGCACTTTTAGAAGCAATGACCAGCCCTCCCTCAGTCCCAACCAAGTGACCACATATCCCCAAGACCAGCTGGATCACTGAGATAAGAGTCTTCTATTAGAAAGAGAAAGGCTGAGGCCTTGTGCTGATAAACCCTGAGGTCAACACAGGGGGATGCCATGCTTCTGGGAGGACTGTGTGGTCTCTTGGATATGTATTAACTCATGTTTCCACATTCAAAGGCGAGGTGATGACGAGTTATCTGGAAAGTCCTCTTGCCTTTTGTGTATCTTTTGGTACTTTCCAAAATGCCCCACTCTGAACACTATTTGCTTTATACACCCCAGAAGTTTCTAGAATTTCCTCTTATCCGTGTGTGTGTGTGTGTGTGTGTGTGTGTGTGTGTGTGTGTTTGTGTATGTTTAAATATTTAAATATCTAGAGAGAAGAGGTCATCACTTCCAAGGAGTCAATTTGTGTAATTTTAAAATTCTGGTGAAACATAAGTCTAGGTCTGATGGGTAAACACCTCCCTTCCCTAGGCAGGACACCACTGGGGGTGGGGGTCTGCTGGGGGCTCAGCCCTGTGCAGTTCTTGCATTGCACAGGTGGTCCCTGGTTCTTTTCTCTGCTTCAAAACAATTCTCCAGGAACTCTCTTGTCCATCTTAAACCTTACTATGAGTTTTACTAGTGGCCGCCTCCTCTCAGCCCTCCTGAGGACAGTCACCTATCACCAGTCATCCCACACCATTCAAGGATCACCTAGTCCCATGCCTTGGAGTAAGGGGAGTTTGTGATCCCCAGGGAATCACAAACCCTTTGGGCATTTGTATTCCCCACTGTTCCTTTTCACTGGTTTGTTTGCCGCCTGTGTCCTCTCTGTCCAGTTAGCAGTCTGTCCTGCTTGCCTGTCTTCTTCATAGACCCATTCCCTCTGCCTCCCTGTTGTCCATGGATGGGTCAGCTCACAGCAGTTGACACCTGATGCCTGGAGTCCTCCTGGATCTCTCATCCTGCTGCCTCCCTGACACCTGCCCTGACTCTCAGAGCCCTCACTTACAGTCCCTTCTCTCCAGGCCTTTCTTTGGTTTTTCAGGAAGTCTTCTGTGTGCTCACCATCCATACCAGCCTATGTATATTCATTGTTAAGGTACAACATCCTTTAACTATTCTGTTCCTTAACTCAAATATAGTCTGTCATGTCCACATAATAACCTATAAGATCACTGGACACATGTGAGCTTAAGTCTCTGTCTCTCTCTGTCTCTCTCTGTCTCTCTCTCAATCTCTCTCTCTCTCTCTCTCTCTCTCTCTCTCTCTCTCTCTCTCTCTCTCTCTCTCTGTGTGTGTGTGTGTGTGTGTATGAATCTTAAATTCCCAGAAGCACTGAGTGTCACTATCTTAGACTCACCCAGAAAGAATGTTTTCAAACTTCTGCCTTAGCCAAGGGACAAGACAGTCGCCTGTGGTTTCAAGCCTCACCTCCTCGGAGAGAAGTGGATACATCTTTCCTCTGGTGTGAACCATCCTTCCGTTCTACAGTTATTAGGCTGAGAGGTATTCTGATACTTTAAGCAAGTACCTCACAAATATATCATTTTCTCCAGCTTTGCTTCTCTCTCGACGCCATTCTTTTCTTCAACATTTTCTAGGCTTGCAGCCTGTGGTGGCTGTTCCTGGTTGTCAACTTGACGCTATCTAGAAAGAACTACAATCCAGAATTAGAAGGCTCACCTATAAATCAAGATCTTGAAGCTGGGAGATACAAGTTTCTGGATCTTGGCAGGGAGATCTTGAGGCATAATGGCTATGAATCCAAGGAAAGTAGAGCAAGGAGATCTCTGAGTTCAGGGCCATCTGGGACAAAGCAAGTCCCAGATCCAGGCATGGTGGTACACACCTTTAATCTGGGCCACACCTTCTGCTAGAGACATACATAAAAACATTGGGAGAAGGAAGATTTGCTCTTCTTTCCCTGCTTGCATTTACTTGCCAGCACATCTGTTGGAATCTACCAGCCTTGTGGGACTGAGTAACTACTGGATCCTTGGACTTCCATTTACAGTGGACCATTGTTGGGGAGTTAGACAACAGACTGTAAAATCATGACAAATTCTCTTACTATATAGAGACTACCCATAAGTTCCGTCACTCTGGAGAACCCTGACTAATACACAGCCTCCATGGACTGAAGAATTCGCCCACATTTAACCGCCTGCCCTGAGCCTGCATGAATGTGTGCTGTCCCCTCTGTCACATGCAGAAGTGAGCCCACCTTGCTCTACACTTGTTCACACATGTCCTTCTCCCATCCAGGATCTATTTTTCGTCACACACACAGGACTAGAGTCCCCATATCCAAAGATGCTCTCAGTGCTTCCCCCAAAGTAGCCAACACATCTTTCATGGAAACCCTTCTCATCTGTAAGTCTCTCAGCTGCCAAAGTCAGTCAGCATCCAAGATACCCCACTGTACCACGATCACAAACTATTGGACCCATCCTGGCGTTTCTCAGTGTTTCTGAGTGCAGTCCACCTGACAGTCAGGTTGAGGGCAAGGGGTACATGGCACGAATGTTTATTTGCTGTATGTGTGACGTGTCAACTTGAAGATCTAGAATAACCTGGAATATAGGCTTACATAAACTTTGGTTACATCAGCAGACATAGGAAGATCCGTTATATCTGTGTCAGGGTCTGCACTTTATAGGGAAAGAGAGCTGAGCACATGCCTGTAACATCCCTGTCCTCTGTTCTTGGTTAGGGATTCGATGTGACCAGTGTATTCCAGCTCCTGCCACTGTCATTTCCTTGCCTGGATGGACATTAGGCAAAAGTAAGCATCTTCTGTCTTAGGTGGATGGGAGAGTTTACCTGCACTGTATTGTCTGATCCTTCTGTAAGCACCCTGCCATCTGGGGTGGGAGGGGGGAGGTTAGGGAGGGGTGGACCCAGTGTACCCCTTTCACTCTGTCACGTGGTAGCTGTCACAATATTCCAGGAATGAATGGTGTCATTGTCACTGTCAAGGTTACCATGGCACTCCAGAAGTTCCTTGTCCTCTTAGGTGAGAAGATAGCCACACAGCAAAATGTCTTGCAGAAGCAACACAAACTATCTTTGGGTCTCAAACAGAGGGAAAGTTCAATCACCCTCCTTTGGATGCATGTTCAGGGACTTCTGTGGTCCATGACGTTATCCACAAAACAGTGGCTTTGGAGAAGTGACTGCTTGCTCCACGGCCAGTGTCAGATTCGAGGATCGAAGGGTTCCAAGCCTGGGTTCCCAGGCACTGAAGGGCAGTGTGGTGCCGCCCAACCCCCAGTCATACACATTGGGTTTCTGTCCTTACCTCTGGGGCTCATTTGCCGGTGGCAGTTTCTCTTATTTTCCTAATGGGAGATCAATGCAATAGTATTCCATGACAGAGCAGATGCCGCAGGCACAGCTGCCTGTGGACAGTTATGACAGACAACTCTTTCTAGCCATGGTCTGCTGAGGGCTGACCCACATGGCTGCTCCAGGCATCACAAAACCATGGCTCAATGCTACAACATAAATATTATGATTCCAAATACTTAGATTAGTCTTATGACCATGAAGAAGGAACATTTTCTTGTGGTGGCGGTAGCGTGTGCACACGCACGTGCGCACGTACAGTCACACAGACGTGAGTCCAAGTGCCTATGGGTAGAGATGGATTCCCCTGGAACTAGAGTTATAGGTGGTTGTGGCCCACCCAACTTAGGTCCTGGGAACTACAGTGGAGTCAACTGCTTAACTGCTGAGACATCTCCCCACAGCTCAATATGTGACACTCACTGTCACTACTGTGAAATTTGAGTCTACAGAGTATTTATTAGACTATTTCAGTTGCTCGGCCTACAGTCCATGGGAACATGGGAGTTGGAGCCACTCCAGACTGGCTACATGGGCTTCTCTCTTCCTGGACATATTCTCTCTCTCTCTCTCTCTCTCTCTCTCTCTCTCTCTCTCTCTCTCTCTCTGTGTGTGTGTGTGTGTGTGTGTGTGTGTGTGTGTGTTTGTGTGTGTGTGTATTTCTTAGCAGCATTTCTCAAGTTACACTGTTGGGTGGCTGGAACATCAATGTTACTGCCCAAAGTCAGTAGGAACTCTGTTGGTGATAAAGGGAGAGGTGAAAAAAATCAGACAAATGTTGGAGACCTGCACACTCAACAGAAAGGTCTAGGGGCAGATCTGCAAGTAGCAGATCTGGGACCCCAGGTGGGTCAGCTGGAGCTGCATTGCTCTGTTATCTCTGTGAGTTCTCCACGTGTGGAGAAGAGCAACACTAGCCATAGTAAGTAGCTGGGCAGGGGACAGCTAAGCCTCAGGAATGAGGAGTTAATTTAACTGCCTGCTGCATCTGGAAGGAGGCCAGACACGCACATGTGTGGTCACTTGCACTGGACAGAGAGCACCCTCCTCTTGCCCAGCTGAGGCCTCTGTTCACTGTTTCAGATTAGCCCATGTTTCTGCAAGTACCCCCCATGACTCCATGCTGTACGTCAGAAGGACACGCATGATGTGGTTGTCACTTGCCTTTTCCTGAACCCTCTAACCTCAAGGACAGAGCTGGAGCCATCCGCATCCTCAGTTGGTTTACTTAGCCCTCCTTGGAGGCATTTGGACATGGATATGGAGGTGCACCTGTTATCCCAGAACTGGGGACACAGCAGCATGACAAGCAGGACAAGGTCTTCTTTGGGCGGACAATGAGTTGGAAGTCTCCCTGGGCTCTGTGAAGCACTGTCCCAAAATTCCCAAGACAATGACAGAGGTGTTTGAGAGGAGCATATGCTCAGAGCTTATTCTGAGGAATGAGGACACTGGAAGCACCCCCAACCCCCAGTCTTTGTTCTTGCCTCATAGGAAATAGTTGACATTTATAATGGCGACTTCCCTTTTGGGCTATCATTCTTCTCCAGCTTTCCTGTATTCTCTTACATGGCTCTTTCCCTCATAAATATATATATATTTTTAAAGTGCTTCCCGCATCTTTGAGTTATGGATATTGTTTTTCATTGAGTATCAAAAGAAACTGACTTTTACTGATTCACTTACATATCCGTCTATTATACCCTTGAAGGTATGGTTATGCTTATTTGAAACTTAATAGTAATAGGGACTTTTGCCTGCTACTACACACCTCAAGGGTTTATGTCCTACTAAAGGCTGATGGATTAAAGAATTGTCTCTACTCTAGAGTTCATCTAGTCAGTGGTTTCTACTGTGATCTCATGATTCCAATAAAATGTATTCATATTTGTGTATGTGCTGTCATGTGCGCACACACATACACACATATACACAAACACACAGATAAACACCCCACTCCACATACACACATAAATGCTCACACATACACACACACATGCTCTCACACACATAAAACATACAAACACACATATAACACACATATAGACACAGATACACACACAAAGCACATACAGACACACACAGACACACACGTATACATACATACAAATATACATATATACACATATAACACATACATGCATACACATAACACACATACACATACATAAACAAACACACATACATATGCATACATATACACATACACACACACATAACACACATACACACATCTACATACACACATACACATACGCACATAACATACACATACATACATATACACTTACATACATACATAAAACATATACACATAACACTCATATATGAACACACATACAAACATAACACACATATATACACATACATACATATACACACATAAAATATACACATACACACATAACACACATATATGCACACATATACACACATACATACATATACATGCACACACACACACACACACACACACACACACGGATACAGAATGTCCTAGCTACTAAGGACAGCTATGGTTGAAAGTGTCTAATAGCAAGAAAGAAAGCCATCTACATGTCATTTTCACCAATTTCAGAATCTCCATTACATTGCGACCCCAAAGGGAATTAACTGGGCAGAATTAGGAATGAGGGAGTTTCTTTGTTTCTCTGGCCTGGAGACTTTTCCTAGGGAAAGAGATATTCCTTTGTTTCTGGGAGGAACCATTCAAAGGCAGTGGGAAGCCACCCTCATGAAGTTCTTCCCTGTCCTTGACTCTCGAGAGCATGGGAGCCCTTGATGCACAGAGGCCAGATGACCCTTGTTCTTCCTCAGGACAGGAGACAGCCCCAGCACTGTGACTGTGGAGAAAGGAGCTGCAGCAGGGTGGCTCAGATCATATACAAGCAGCTTGGCATTTGTGGGTGCTAGTGCCAGAAGACATGTCAAATCTTTAAGGGAAGATGCCCTTCCCTTAAAGGTGAGGAGAGGAGAGCCCACACAGGCCCCTCCACAGACACAAGAACTCCTAGAGCTGGAGTTATGGGTTGTTGTGAGCCACCCTATGTGGATACTAAGAACCAAACTCTGTTCCTCTAGAAGAACAGCAAGGGCTCTTAACCATGGAGCCATCTTGCCAGTAGCAACACAAAACAAAATCTTTGTGTGTATATTGTGTGGTGCGTGTGCATGCAAGAGAGATAGGGAGAGTGAGGGAGAGGACGGGGAGGGAGGGAGGGAGGAAGAGAGAGAGAGACCTCTAAGATAACAGATGCACGTTACCATGTCTGGCTGTCCTGAGGACACTTGGGGATCTGAACTCAGGTCCTTACACTTGAACAGACAGTGCCCTACCCACAGAGTCATCTCTCCATCCCAACTTAACTCAACCACTACAGAGAGACACTTGCCTTCTGGAACTAACTGCACACAGTTCTAGGGGCAGAGCAAAGACAGGTGACATTTGAGTGATGGAAAATTCCAGAAAAATCTGTAACTGGGACTCGTCCTTGCAGTCAATGTTTTCTCCATAGAAAAAAGGGACAGAGGGAATTGGGGGGTAGCTCAGGGTACTGGAGGACAACGCTGAGCGAATCAACCACATGCTGCTCTTTGCATAGCTGAGTCCACTCTTGCCCCCACTGGCACACGGCTCACACACTCCGAGAAGATACAGAAGTTAATCTCTCATTTTGTTGAATTTCTAAATCTCAGGACCTTTGAGGTAAGACTTGGAGATGACAAACGAATCTTTGCCATACTCTCCTTGATTCTGAAGTATGCTTTTTAAATAAATGTACCAACCTTACATGTACAAAATACAAGTACCCCTGGAAGGGTCCAAGAGGAGTTTGGGAGATGGCTACTGACCAAGCCAGTTTGGCTGAGAGGACTTCGGAGCAGTGGGCCACTGAAGGCTTGCCTTCGGTCAGGAGCTTCCTGGGAATGGTTTTGGAATACAAAGCTGTGTCAGGCAAACTTGTGTCTCCCTGGTTCAGCAGTCTGTGGACACAGGTGTGCTACAAAGACGGAATCATAACTACACTCCCATGGGAGCGGCTACTGCTGTTTTAGATGGTGTGCGTGACGTGCCTGGGTTTAGAACACACGGGCTTGGTGCTTTCACACTGGCAAAAAGACAGCGTATGCACTCCCTGTTCCTGTGGAGCTGAAGCTAGAGAGAGAGATGACAGTGATAAGTCTTCTCAGCAAGGCTAGTGCCACCAGAGGACAGTACTGGAGGACACGGGAAGCTCCCTCCTTTCCTCTGGAACTGCTGGGGACCATCCTCTCCGTTTTGACTGGTTACTCCCAGCTCTTGCCAGGCTCTCTCTCAGTCCATGGAGTTAGCTGCGGTTTTCACTCTTGCTCTACCATTCCTGGATCCTTTCAGGAAACCCACACAGCAATGACTTCTCTTCAGCCACACCTCTCATGCCATGACACAGGAATGAGCTTGACAGACAGATAGGCTGAGGCCTTGAGCCAGGAAGGCCCAGATGCAGCAAAGGAAGCCTCATGCTTATCTGAAGAGAGTCCGTAGGGGAAAATAAATAAATAAAGGAGGCAGCTGGCTCTCATTGTAGGGAAGAGGACACAGTGAATCTCATGGCCACCCTTCACCCGATCACACTCTCAACTCCTCCTCCCTCAAGTTCATCGTCTTTCTGGACTAAATGGTTAGTCTCCAGTAGATGTCAGGCAACCAAATCACCTCATTTATAAATTTTAGTACTCCATAATGTCAAAATTGCTCTCTATAATTTGGAGGAGAAAAGGAGAAATACAACTTAAAAAAAAAAAAACAAAAAACTTTTGCTAGCCTCAAAGTGTCCCAGATTGCAAGACCCAGCATGCATTGCATTGCATAGCATAGCATAGCATAGCATAGCATAGCATAGCATAGCATAGCATAGCATATATTTGTCACTGAATTTGAAAGAATTTTGGGTAGGAAGAATTTGGTTAAGGGCTGGTGAGATGGTTCAGCAGACAAAGACATTTACCCAAAAGCCCAATGATCCAAGCTCAATCCTAAAGTCCACAGGACAAGGAGAAAAGAACTTCCCAAAAGATGTCCTCCTGCTTCCACATGAACACTATGGTGGCCCATGAGTGTGTGTCTCTGTGTATGTGTGCCTGCACCCTTTCATGTATACACACACATACACACACTCACACACACACACACACACACACACACACAAACACACACGAATGAATGAACGAACAAATGAACAAATAATTTCTAAAACAAAAATAAGGTCATAAGTCTAAAGTCTTACAAAGCTAATGAACACAGATAAGTAAGTTTGAAGAAATGTTTCAAATATTGGCTAAACAGCCATTAAAGCAGACCTGGGAGGGGCAAATGGAGCCCTTAGCACTCCGATCACTCGGGTGCTCTCTACTTCTTCCCCAAGAGCCAACGAAGGCAGAGGGTTTGTCTCTGCTGTTTGCTCAGTAACTAACTTCCAGCAAAAGATTTTGCTGTAATCAAGGCTTATGCAATGAAAATAACTTGGCCCTGTGGCCCATCGCCTCTATGACTTCCCTCTCTGACTTCCTGGCGGCTAATATTTCTCTGCTGATTTAGTGCCTTGTGGAAGGCGCTCTTTAGAATCCAAAATATTACAGAGTTTTCATATGAAATATTGTCACCTGATCTAGGCACCATGCCAAGTTCTTAGTATTAGTACATTAGAGATGTAACTTTTTAACATGACATAGACCCAGGATTCTATTTAAAAACCTGGTTCTGGTGGCATCTGGAGTAAACGTGATAGGCTTTGTACACAGTGTATGCATCCTAATGATGACAAGGGGACAGTACAGGATTAGATTAAATAACAAAGAATCCAGGTAAAAATACTCCTAAGGTGGACACCAGGGTAGTTTCTGTGACACGGACAAATAGGGAAACCAAGCCACAGAAAGTGGTTCAGAGTCATACGGACCTGTGTTGAATAGGCAGGAGAGTCAGTCAGAGCGCAGAGGGCTGACTGAGTCATGCTCTGCCCTGGCATAAGAGGCTTCCTTCAGAGAATGGGATGATAACTTCGGATCTGATAATTTTACAGAATAATGTCAGGGCTCCCCTAACTCACCCCATAGTGGCTCTTCCTCCTCCTGCTAGAACATCTTGGACACTTACTTCGTGGCCATTCATTTAAATGGTTCCCTTTCTATCTCAACTGATCCGAGCCCAGACAGCCTGGCATTATCAGTGGGTAAACTGTGTGAGAGAGCATGTCTCTTCTACCCCAGGGGTACAGAGGTAGTGAAGTCTAGGATTAGAGTTCAGAGTTGGTTACCCACGACTGGCTGAATTCCTGTTCCCGTTAGAAATCAAGAAAGTCTTATGGAGAGATAATGACTGTGGAGATTCTGGAGCCTCTGATGGAAATATCTTTAAAATTCTAGAAAATCTAGGGCCATTGATATGGCTCAGTGGGTAAAGGTACTTGCCACCAAGCCTGAAGAGTTTGATGTTCAAACCCACATAGTGTATGGAGAGAACTGACTTCTGGAAGTTGCCCTCTAGTCTCCACATACAATAAATACAGATAGATAGATAGATAGATAGATAGATAGATAGATAGATAGATAGATAGATAGATAGATAGATAGATATGGGTAGATAGATGATAGATAGATAGATATAAAAAGACCAGCTTTGAGCTTTATTGCATGATACATAGACATACCCAGTGTGCACAGGCACATTTCATGAGCTGGCCCTGTTTAGATACTCACTCCTTGTCAATCAAGCAACATACATAACAGGAGGTTTACTCTAATTAGAGCAACGCTTGGCTGGAGAACTATGGGATCATTCCAGATTATGACATCATCAGGTCAACAGGAAATGACCAATTAACACATAGGGGATTGTTTAGGAAGTTGAATGTCCAGTGTTGCAGCTGAAAACTTTCCAGGCAACAGGGATTTCCCCTTTACTCAACATGATAACTCCTCTGTGTGTGTGTGTGTGTGTGTGTGTGTGTGTGTGCATGCACACGCGCGCTCGCGCATGCACATGCACATTCGTGCATTCAAGCTTTATTTAGTGGTGCTGGGTGAAGCCCAAATGCAGTGACACGCTCCTGTAATTCCAGCACTAGGATGACCGAGACATGTTAAGGTCAGCAGGAGCTACGTAGAAAGACCCTGTCTCAAAACAACGAGGACAAAAAGCAGTTGATAGGCATATTGGACCACATATTAGTGATAAAACTAAAATCTGCCTCCCATTTCTCAGATTAGCACATAAACTTTAACCTTTCAGGGTTCCTAACAATTAGCACCTCAGCTTTCTGCCCCTCTTTTTTTTGCCCCTCCTTTCTCACAGGCCCCTTCCTCCTGGACATTGGTGGGAATTTTCCCAGGGTGAAGATGCCCTGTGTCCCTATGACCCCCTTTACTGTCCATTAGGACAACACTATCCATCTATGCAGACCACAGAAGAGGTCACTCCTTTCATGGACGCACAAGGTAAATGCTACACACAGCCCACATGGGACAGACAGAAGCAAGAGGATCCTGTTGGCCGCAGCCAGGAGAAGACTTGTCAAGCTATCCCATTCTAGCCTGTCTCAGTCAATAGATTGACCACAAGAGTGGCCCTTGGGAGAGCATCCTGATGAAGGCAGCCCTGGAGAGAGCGCCACACAGAAGCTGAGCCGTACGATGCTCCCAGCTTCTGTGTTGTCTTGCAGCACAAGGGACCATGAAGGGAAACCAAGCAAAGTGTGATAGAGATCTCTCCAGGTGACCTTTGCAGACGTCTCTTCATCTATAATGACAGCAAACTAAAATAAAATGGAGCCCAGGAATGTTGATCTTAATTTCGCTGACTCCCTCGGCACTGCTGATTGGAGGAGCTATGGTATGGGCCAAACTCGGGGTGACTCAGGCTTCTAAGGCTTCTGCCTCTTCACATCTGTCTCTGGATCTGCATGAGCCTAACACACCTTTTAAGATAGATTTTTTTAAAAAATTACCTTGGAGGAGAAATCTCCAGATTTCAACTTGCAAACCATGTGTTTCCAGGTACTTTTCAATTTTGAACTGTCCCTCTAATGAATACAGATCTGGATAGCTAATGCTCCCGGCCTTCACTGCTGTGTGGACAGCAGCCACTACGGTTCCTCCTCCGTGGGTTTGTTTGGATCATAATAGGAAATCTGGGTACTTTTCCCTCCAGGAGACTGAAGGGCAGTGTAGAGAGTGATGGTGCTGGGCAGTGGAAAATCCCAGCTCCCATCCCATCCTGAGTGACTTCCCAGATTGTCTCCCCACAAGCCATTTGTTTACAGTGGTCGGTCACATGAACTGTGAGATTTATGCCTGAGCCTCGGGACTCACGGGTGGAGCCTTCCCCTCTGAGATATGCAAATCTGCCTTCGAAACAATGGAGCTGAATTAAAATATCTTCCACGGCACACGAAGTCATTGCTTTCTTGACATGTTAGCAAAGCCATGGTTACCTCCCATTGTGCCACCCCTCCAGTGACTGTCACATCTGCTCCTTAAAATGAAGTTCACTTCTTAAAAGACATTGCAAAACAATATTTTATAATTACCCAGCGCTGACTTCAAATGAACTGCATTTTAATTTTTTTCCCCCCAAGGAATTCGAAGCCGTTGCTATTAAGGCATCCAAAAGAAAGGGAACTAGCTAAGTCTGGCCTTTGAAGTCCTTTGAAATTTAATTGACCATCAGGCCAGAGAGTGTCTTGGCACATGACCATTTAATAATAGGAAAATCAGCCTTGCATCAGGAAGAAAGGTGTAATTCATCAACGCTGCACACCATTTACATGGCCGTCCACCGAGATTTCTGGGGAAAAGTGCAGAAC
Organism: Rhabdomys pumilio; assembly: GCA_030674055.1. Lineage (NCBI taxonomy): Eukaryota > Metazoa > Chordata > Mammalia > Rodentia > Muridae > Rhabdomys > Rhabdomys pumilio. The sequence continues at coordinate 5,607,524 of JANHMN010000015.1, read as the reverse complement.
ACACACTTTTAAGTAATTTATGAGCGTTTGAGTAGCGTTAAAGCGACTGAATCCTGGCAGTAAGAAAAATGTTTGTGGACAAGTACGCTTAATTCTTTTAAAAACTTGAGCCATGACTATACCTCATGGCTACCCAATGAACAGAGTCACTAGGGAGGGTTTTCCTTTCTTTTTAAAATCGGGGATACTGATAAATAAAATCACCTTAAAGTGTTTAATTTAAAAAATACTACTGTTTTACTTCCAAACAAAAGCAGTTTTCTAACAAATCTCACACGTGACCCAATCTCACACATACCAATGAATTTTCATGCTCTCACATGGGCTTTGAGCACGCTTACCCTAAAGAAATATAGTCATCATTGTTTTCAACGTTTGATCCAAAAACAGCTCAGCCCCTGTGACCTTAGGGTTTATGGGAGGAGGACTCTAAACTGAGTCTCCCTCTTCCTGCCCCTCTTCCCCCTCCTCCCCCTTCTTCTCTCCCTCCTCTGGAGCTTCCCCCCTCCTCCTCTACTTCCTCCTCCTTCTCCCTCCTCCTTCTTCTCCTCCCCTTTTCCCCCTCCCCTTTTCCCCCTCCTTCTCCCCCTTTTCCTCCTCCTCCTTTGAGTGCCCTTGAAGGTGGAAGATTGGTGGAGACTCTGTAGCTCATGCTGACCTCCTCTCTGGTGATATCTGAAGCTATGATCAGTCACTCCTGTCTGAACAGGGGTTTCCAATTGTGTGATGCTGAAACATCATGGAGAATTACGGTGTTAATCTCCAAACACTTCAGGACCATTTCCTAATACCAACTACACAAAGCAGCATAGAGTAGGGTAGGCTCCATCATTCTCTGCCAAATGTCCTATGTGTCATATACATATATAGGTGTGCACACATACAGCATCAAGACTGCTGCTATATGCGTGTGTGATGTAATAGTCATCCCCAAACTCCAAAAGTCCTAGCATAGACCCATGAGAAATGGGACCTATGCCTTTGGTGCAAACCTAAGACACTCTCATGTACTGAGTACTTGTCATGTGACCAGTGCTGTCAATTACACATGACATCATCAGCATACATTATGTTGACCTTTTTAATGAATGATGGTGAACTATACCTGTTAGGGTGCAGTTCAAGGTCACAGAGTTAGCACATGTGAGCATGTTGAACACTGATAACTACTGCAATCCTAAAATTCCCCCATGCACTGACCCTGTCTGAACTGCCTACTCTGAGCATCCTTTATTCACTGCAATGCCTGATGCCAAGTGACGTCCTCCCCACCAAGCACGTACACTGTCAGATGAAAAGGCTGCACCCTGCTTCATCTCTTCCGTGATCATGTGTTCACACAGTTACCTACAGAGCTTGGTTTGAATAAATATAAGCAAATAACTTACTAAGTAGGTGAGTTTGCTGGTTGATATATCCTTCTGTTCTTGTTTGTCATGACTTTCAGAACATTCACACAAGATAAGAAGTAGTGCTGAGAAGGTGGCTCAGTGGGTCAGAGTGCTAACTGCACAAGCAGGAGGACCTGAGTTCAAATCCCCAGCATCCATGTAAATGCTGAGTGCAGTGGTCTACACATGTAATCCCAGGCTAGACGTCAGAGACAGAGAGCTCGTGAGAGCTTATTGGTTACTAGGTTAGCCGATTAGTGAGCTCCAGGTTCAGTGAAAGACACTGTCTCACAAATAAACTGTAAATAAGTAAATGGAGGATATTAGAGGAAGGTAATATTTATCTCTGACACACTCATATACATGCACACACAAATTCGTGTGTCTGTGCACACCCACACACTCATGCACACAAGTGCGTGCACACACTGACACATGCCCATTGAGGCAGTGTACTTTCGGAGAAGTTGTATTCAGGTAAGGGAAACAAAATGACAATTTTAAGATATTGCCAGACACACTGTATTATTTGCCAGACTATATACAAAGCTATCATATAGGAGCCTCCAAGATAAAGAGTGACTGGATTTGGCTGTAAGTAGGAACATTCAACAAGAATTTGCCATTGGATTCTGAGGCCCATCTACACAGTCCATCAGCGTCTCTGGAAGAACGTTGTTAATGTAATTCAGCATCTCAATATGAGTTCTAACATCTCTGATGGAAGAGTCTGTTCTCTGTGATAAACACTGCACAAACAACCGTAAGGGGCTATGCCTACATTGAACCATTCTACACGGGGAGTCATAAATGCAGCCCACCCTTTGCATATCCAAGTCACCTTTCTCTTGCAGGCTTGTTCTAGGTATGGTGGCTGCACATCAGGAAATCTGTTCCATCTGACCCCAGAGTTCAGGGCTGGGTTGGGGTCCCAGCAACTGCTGCTGCATTGTCAGTCAAATACATGTTTTTCTCACTGTATCTCAAGTGACATTTTGCCTACAATGAAGCAGTGTGTTTTTAAAGTTGCGTCTGCAAAGAAGACAAGAATAAGAAGGCACATCTCTATACACGTTAAGGACCAGACAACCAAAAGTGGCATCGTCTCCAACACAGCCCTTCAGTGCATTCATATAAAACCTGTTATTAGACAGAGTGTCTCCCACATGAGATGAGCTTGAAAGAGTGGACCAGTCCTAATCTTTTAAACCACATCCTTTATTTGGCTGAATCCAGTTACTTCAAATAGTCCCCAAGAGATAAAACTCTCCCTGCAGGAAACCACTTACTCTGGTGATGCTTTGGTGGGATCTCTCTGTAGGTACTTAGTGCTATCTGTTTCCCATGTCCTGCTTCCTGCTGGAATTTGTGCCAATCAGAATTTGTCTGCAATGTGTACACGTTACAGAGCCGCAGGGATATTCCTAATGATGTTTTTTTGCTGAGCTTCAAAAAATAATAAATGCTTTAAGGGAGTCTCTTGGGAAGTGAGGCTGTCTGGCATATCCCTAGTAAGGACTGAGAGAGACACACACCACACTGATTTCAAAGCAAACACCAGCCTTTTGATAATAGTTGTTAATTGATTAATAGTTAACAAGATTTGAAAGGGTGCCAAGTACTCTTTTAAACTTTTCACCAGTAATTTCCACATTAAAAAAATCCATAAACTTTTTTATTTTGACAAAAATAATATACTCCAGCTTGACTTCATGACATTTGTTTTAGATTTTTTTCTTTTTAACTTGAGTGTTTTGTTGCCAAATTTCATTTATGGCTCAGTACCTCATTGTGAATAAAAATAGACATTCATGTTTTTTAAGGGAGCATATCATCCAAAACACTTGATAGATTTTGAAAATGTGTTTGGAAGTCACAGAAACCAGCACTGAGTGACCACTCCGTGACTACAGAGGTTTGTGCTGTAGGTAGCTAGTGTCTCTGAACATACCCTCGTGGGCTGATATTCTCACTGTCGCAAGGACACTGTGAAGAGAAAATCCGGCAGTTAAGTGTGTTACACTGCACATTCAAGTTACCAATTCTGTGAATGAGAAAGAACAGAAGACACAAAGGGGACAGACGAGGGTAACCTGTGAACAATGCCTTGAAGGAGACAGGAGGCAGAGGACACTTGGGGTCAGAGCTGTGGTCCTGTGGTGAAGTGTGTCTGTGGTGGGAAGAAACTGGGTTCAAGAAAATGGCAGAAGCAGGAGAAGGGCAGAGAATTGGGAAAGAAATAAAAGAAGACACAGGGACTATCGGCTCTTGGAAGCACTGAAGGGCTTTGCCCAGGTGAAGACACAGGGAATCTCACAGGAGTCAGGAGAAAGTATCCTGGGCTAATTGAACAGAGAGCACAGTCCTGCCTGTAGTGAATCAGACTGTGCTCCCTGCAAACATTTCCAGGACTAGTCTCTGGAACCCATGGCTGAGCCATGCTTTGCAGAAGTTGTCAAGGCCAGATTAGGTCATTAGGAAGGGACTCACTCACAGATGACTAATCTGCTACAAAATGAAGGAGATGAGGATCACGCCATGGGATTTGGACACAGACTGCATCTGTACCCACATGCTGGCCATGGAATGCTGCTATCTTAGTGAATTTTCTATTTTGGTGAAGAAACACCATGGCCAAGGGAACTTATAAAAGACGAAGTTTAATGGGGTTCATGGTTCCAGAAGGTTAGTGTCTACGACATCATGGTGTGAGGGTGTGGCAGCAGGCAGGCAGGCATGGTGCTGGAGCAGCAGCTGAGAGCTGACATCCAGATCTATAGACATGATGCAGAGAGAGAACTTAACTGGAAATGGCACCCACCCCAAGTAATGCACCTTTTCCAAGAAGGCCACATCTTCTCATCCTTCCCAAACAGTTCCACTAACTGGGGACCAAGCATTCAAATACATAAACATATTGAGCCATTATCAGTCAAACCACTACAGCCACCATAGGCTGAAGTGAGGAAAAGTAGTCCCCTACAGCCTTCCATAGGAGCATAGGTCTGGAGACACCTCAACTTTTGACGTGTAGCTGCTAGAATGGGGGAGAATAAGGTGGGTGGGGCCTGTGAGGGAGGAATGTAAGGCAAGGATAAGGAACCATATGTCTTAAGCTGATATTTGTTTCAAAGTGTTTATTCAACCACAATACAGAAGACATAGTTTGACAGTGCTAGTGCATGCTTTGATGTCAGCACATCCTAGTGCATTCTGGGTTTTCAGCACATCCTAGTGCATGCTGCTATGTCAGCACATTCTAGTGCATGTTGGGATACCAGCTCATCCTAGTGCATGCTAGGATGCCAGCTCATTTTACTGCATGCTGGAATGCCAGCTCATCCTAGTGCATGCTAGGGTGCCAGCTCATCCTAGTGCATGCTGGGGTGCCAGCTCATCCTAGTGCATTCTGGGATGCCAGCTCATCCTAGTGCAT
>JANHMN010000015.1:5560373-5591182 GCA_030674055.1 Rhabdomys pumilio | reverse complement strand
ACACACACACACAGACACAAGACACACACACACACTCACAGAGACACACACAGACACACAGACACACAGACACACAGACACACACATACACATACACACACACAGACACACAGACACACACACATACACACACACACACACACACACACACACACGAAGTAGATTAAAAGAAGGCTCTGCCCTTATACTGTGCTAGTGGTTCTAGCCTGGAAGTAAGATGAGGTTCATTGAGGAACTAAAGGAATTTGGAAAAAAGACCTAAGAACAACAACGGTATTTCCATAGTATCTCCAAAACCCATCCCCACCATGGATTCAATCATCGAACAAAATCACTATGTGTTTTATTTCTTTCCCCAAGCAACCACAACAATTTTTTTTAAATGAAGTTTTGTATTCAGGTAGTATTGACAAAAGGAACCAGGGATAAAAGGTGCTAGGAAGAAATTTAACTAAATATGCTTGAGACTTAGGCAAAATTACCTAAGTTTATATGAAGTTGAAAGTCTCCCAAGAAGATTGGGGAATGTTTCGTGTTTGTGGATAGGGAACTCAATGTCTTTAATGACTGTCCACCGTTTCTCAATTTATTGCAGTCCTTATGAGATGGCTCATTAAACATGCCAAACGAGTTCTAATCGCACCAGGAAAACAGTTAACTGATAGTCTAAGAGGCTCCTGTAAAGTGAGAAAATGGGAATTTGCCAGAGAGGTTATCTTTATGTGCATGGCCCTTTAAGAACATGGCACATCGGCCTCTGAAAAACAAGGATGTCTCAGAGGGAAGAGACAAGGAACCTGGCTGTGCAGACCTGACATGCAGGGAGGCTCAAAGTCACACAGCATGAAACCACATACTCAGAAAAAGTTTCCAGAAGTGGGGAAAGAAAAGTGAATTCGAGCTATCATCATGCCACAGACACAAAGATCTTATACAGGTGCCTGTGATACACCAAATACACCAAATACAGAGAGAGGGGATGTGGGAGGAAGGTCCTGAGAGTGCAGATGGGGAGAAGAAAACAGACATGTAAACAAAACAAAAACCCAAAATCCAAAAGGAAAGGTGAGAGATTTAAATAAATGTAGAAATGGCCACTCACTGAAAGACCATGTAAAGAAAATGAAGATACAAGTAGGAACTGGGAAGCACACGTATCACGAAGCACTGGCTCTTGGTCTACACAAAGGATGCCGTCAAGCCAACGAGAGAACGTTTTTAAGTCTGTGCTGCTGGAGGGGTATGCAATTTGCACAGTCACTAAAAGTAATTATCATTATGCATGAAAATGGAAGGAGCAGAGTTAACATTGGGCAATCCTGTCTCTCTGTGTGAGCATGCGTGTATGTTGGCAGGAACTTTAATGGTTGAAAAGTATACATCTCCATCTTCACGATGGAGAGGTTCAGTGCAGGGCATCCTCTGGAAGTTTTTACAAAGCAAAAAATGGATCCTATGTATGCACATGCCATTGTCACATAAATTTCCTTCTATAATGCCCCCACAGAGTGGTTTACAGTCAGGGGATGAGACACAAAGTGATGTCAGCAGTTACCAAGTGTATGAAGAGGCCATGCTAGAGATCCAATGGTCTCTTACAGACTGACTTAAATGACCTTTTATGTAACTACATAAAGGCCACTTCTTGTTTAAAAGATCCATTGGGGGGGGGTGTGACCACTAAGACCCGAAGAAGGAGTCTGACTCTTTTCAGTTACAGGTGGTTATGAGCACAAAATATGGGTGCTGGGAACTGAATTCTCTCCTCCTGGAAATATAGTGAGTGTGTTCTTAATTCCTGAGCCATTTCTACGACTCTCAAAAGGATTTCTAATTAAATAATAAAAAAGTACAAACTATAATCCAAAAGCACAGAACAACATTGCTATAGTGTGTGGGGTATCCTGGGAGTGTGTGGGGTATCCTGGGAGTGTGTGGGGTATCCTGGAAGGTCCTTTAAGGGTGGGTCTCAAGAGTGGAGAGAGAGCAAAAGCCACAGGAGAATTTCCTGCCTGAGATTCTTGTACCTGCTTCCCCTGCTGGGGTCTTGGATGCTTCCCTGTCATTATCACGAAATCAGGGTCTCATCCTGGACACCAGCAGCAATGTCCTCTCCTTTACCATTTAACCCCTTCCCTCAAGGAATTATGTTTGAAGAGATCAAATACTGATATCTCTGTCTTTTCCCCTAAGTTTCATGGTTATGTGTCTTCATATATAGCTTACTTTATTCATTTGTATCTTCTGTGAAGGAAGATGGGGATCCACCTTCAAAGTGTCTTCAGTATGTCTTCTGGTGCCGATGCATACACCCATGGAAGGTCCTGTGTTAGCCTTCAATGCAGGGAAATGTCAGCTTTCCAACCCCAGTACTTTCCCTGTATAGCAGGATTTTAGACTTACAATTGTCCTGCTGATGTGGTGAATTGTAGGTTTGCTCCGGGCCACCCTCTAGATTCTACACTTTCTAAGGGCACTAGTAGGGTCTGAAATGTCAGTTTGCTTTCTTTACAGGGAAATAAGTTACTGGAACTTTGACAATGTCAGAGGACACTAGCAATCTGGACTAGAAAATTCAGACTTGCCTGGGCTCCTGTTATTCTAAGCAAGTGCAGAGGGTGATAGCTGCTGCCCATGCAGGGAGGCACCCAACCATAGAACGTATTGAATGGAAAATGAACAAGACTGGTCTCCATCCTGAGAAAGACTTCATCTGGGAGTATGGTTTGCTATCCACACTGCCCTGATAATGACTGAAGGAGTGTCAGCCTCCTTTATGTCTCTGCTTTACCCAGGAGACAAATGGAAGTTGAGAGACCCAGCAAGATGAAGAGGCCTAGGGGACCAAGAAACCTGAGAGGACCAAAAATCATAAAGGACCAAAAGCTTTGGATGACCAAGATACCTGGAGGGCAAGAGACCTGGGGCTCCAAAAGGTTAGGAGACCAAAGTCCTAGAGGACTAAGAGACCTGGGGGAACCAAGAAATCTGAGAATCAAGAGACCTGGGGGGAGGGGCAAGAGATCTGATGGGATCAAGAGATCCACATACCTGAAAGATCTCTAAGAGACCTAGAGCACTGAGAGATCTGGGAACCAAGAAAAACAGAAGGACCAAGGCATCTGATAGGACTAAGAGACCTGCAGGGGCGGGGATCGAGATACCAAACAGAATCAAGAGACCCAAATGACTGAGAGACCTGTGAGGACTAAGACACCTAGGAAACCAAGACACCTGGTGGGGTGACTAAGACATCTGGGAGACCCAGAGACCTGGGAGACCCAAAAATTCCTGGAATTTTGGGATACAACTCACAGGCACAGCTATCAATAGGAAGAGATTGTGAGACCATTGAGCACAGCTGTGGTTGATGAGTTTGACAAGATTTATCCTGTCCTCAGGTCTGTACAGCTTCGTCACCAGACCTCATAACTCATGAGCATGTCGAGTCTGACTGTGAACTGCACAGGCAGTTCCTGGTACCACAGTCCAAGAGGGCACAAGCAGTCTAAAAATCAACCAGATACAAAGGGCAACAGAGTTCCTAACACTTGATTTAGCATGAAGCAGCATTTACAAACTTCACTTAGGATCTTCTTTTCCTGTGAGATGGTCAGCTCCTAACTTGAGAAACAGATATTGGGCTAAAAGGACCTGAGTTTGACTATACTCTTTGTGGAATGGGCACTCTTGGTTTCCATACTAAGTGTGTTAACTCTCATAATCATGTTCAAAACTGCAATCTGCCAGGGCTTACGAGAAAGGCGTTCGTTCCCCTCCTGTGATATCCACACCATGGAGAGCAGACATCAATTTAGATGGGAAGAGCAAACTTATTTCAGACTTAGAGAAGAAAATAATCATAGAAGCTGATGGCAGTGAATTCATTTTGTTTAAGAAACATCTGGACAGGAAGGGCAGGGAATGTAATGCTAGTTACACACATAGGGCTGACCCTCTGATCTAAACATGCAATATAATACTTTACCTATCAGCTGCCTTTCGCACCTGCTTCTGTATGAGTTGGAAGCTTCTTCACAATACAGGCCTTTGGTTACAGACACCTCTTTGAAAGCACAGTACTGAAGATAGATCCAGCCAGCTTCCAAACCAATTTAAACATTAAGTACTCAAAGTCTGATACTGATGTGGTAAAGAAAAAAAAGAGATGCATATAAAACAAAATTTGTCTTCAAAGTTACCACAATTGTTTTCCCACTTGGTACCATTTGTTCCTGTTGTTACATACACATTTCTTCGAAAGGCAAATCTATTTAACTAGGATGGAGGTGAACCTCCGACCTCCCTTCTTTTTATCTCTCATTTTGTGTGTTTGTTTGTGTTCTGAGACTGAATCACACTGTGTAACCCAGGAAAGTCTCAAACTTATAGATTCTTCTGCCATTGCTGGCTGAGTGTTGGGGCCTCAGGCCCACCCTGTCACACCACAAATTTGTTTCATCCTTGTAACTTTGTATCATCTTTTCCTGGAATCTCTGTGGACTCTAGTATGAATGTTGACAATGAAACTCTTTAGGCTCAAAGATTAAAACCATATCAAATCATTCTATTATCATGTTTTTAATATGTATACAAAAAGTATGGTTTTAAGGGAAAAATGGAAAAGAAAGATAAAACCCACTTACTCTAAAAGGATGGGCTAAAACAGCAGTATCGGGAATTAAAACTACAGTTAAGAAAAGACCAGACGATGTTGTAATAACATGTGACAATTTCTGTTTTCAGATTCTATGTCACAACCAAAGATGCTTATAAAAACCGAAGTCCTTAACCACATAAAGAAGTAAGCCTTATGGAGGCAGAAATGTTCAGAGGCAAAGACATGCATTCTGGATCATTGCAAGCAATGATGCTCCACAGGTGTCCACAGCACGCTTAGTCGCTTAGTGTTAGCTGAGTTTTATGATCTGAGTTGAAGGTACACTAACAGTCCCTTTTAACACTTCAGGACGTGGATGCCATCCTGAATCCTCTACTGTGCTGTGAATTAAAATGCAGCATGCATTCACCCAGATAAAAGTCAAACAAATAACAGTACATCTTGGGGGGGGGGTGTTTTTGTTTTTGTTTTGTTTTCTTAACAAGGTTGTCAAATGTTCATATTCAGAACCTAGTAGATAGGTACTGTTGCATTTCACAGTGAAGAACACTTTAAGATAGGATAACTTGTAATTCTCTTTTTAGCCCAGCAGCATTGGTGTGGCCTCTAAAACACAGAGAAGGAAGTAGCCAGTGTTGGAAGGCCTGCTGCTATTGATCCCCAGCATTACCTCGTAGACTGTGTCTGCATGAAGGGCAGTCTCCAGCCTCCCGATGAGCAGTTCCAGGGGACCTGGCTTGCAAGATTCTGTCTGCATTTCACACGCTGATTTGGTTACTTTGTTTTGGGGTATCTGGAAATGCTTGTACTTTTCAGTTACTTAGTTACAATTGTGTTAGAGGCGAAAGTATGAGATATGCGTGAAGAGCTAAATGACTTTTTTTTTCAAGCCTGGGGATCTAACCTATGGTTCCACCCATGTTGGTCAATGGTCCACCACTGAGCTAAATCCCCAGCCCAAATTCTCTTGTTTAATCTTTTATGAACCTGTGGACTCATAGGACAGACAGATGGGAATTCCCTATCCAGTAATTAAAAGACTTCAGCTGAATTCCCTCTTGACCGAGAATTGTACACTTATATACATTTGGGAGGATGGAATTTTAAATGTCCTCTGCAAACGCTAAAAACCATGTGTCATGAGCACAGCAATGTGACACTCATATCAGCTTACTGTTACTGATACATTTTTAAGATTTATGTATGTGAGAATGTCTTCTGCACATCTATGTGCACCACACACCTGCCTGGTGCTGTGGAGGTCAGAAGGTGTTATATCCCTAGGAACTGGAGTTACAGGTAGCTGTATACCTCCATGTAGGTGCTGGGAACTGAACTCACGTCCTCCGAAAGAACAAAAAGTGCTCTTAACCACTGTGCAGTCTCTCCACCCCTGGTAGTCTATTTTTTAATATTTAGTTTATTTGTGTGTGTGTGTGTGTGTGTGTGTGTGTGTGTGTGTACCCTCAGAGGTTACACGGCAGCATTGGATTCCCCAGAGTTGTGAACCATCTGTCATGGTCTTTTGGAAGGGCAGATAGTGCTATTAACCACTGAATCATCTCTTCAGCCCCAATTACTGTTATTGATACTGTATGACAGCTTTTGTTTTAAATGTAGAATCCCAAGGATGTGATTGGCAGTACACACATCAATCAAACCTCTGGGTCCCTTCCTTCTAGACAAATAATAGCTCCGTCTAAACATACCATTAATCTTCCTAGTGCCATTATATTGCAGCATAAAATAGAATCCAATATGGTCTAAACTGAGATGAAGCAATCAAAAAAATAAAAAAACAGGGTCGCATATTCAGAATGAGCTAAGGAGTTGTTAGCACACCAACTAATAATAATTCTAATTATTTTACTCAGAAACACTGTCACACATTTGTGACTGACACTTGTCATTCATAGTCTATTTTCTTTCCCACTCATATTTTTTTTATCAAAATTTCATTTTGAAATCTTTTTATGTGACATTGGCTCATTCTAAAAAGGATCTGAGATTAACGACCAATGTAGGGGAAGTGTGCTTTGATGTTATCTAGCAAGCATAGAATAATTCTGAGTTTAAGTTCTTGACTTCCTGTGCTGCTTTGTTTTCTGAAACTTTAAATTGCCGTTGATAGATATTTTCCATCCTACAGTGTTGAATGTGCTTGGATTCATTCCACAGTTGCTGGTCTGCTCCCAGAAGGCCTTGCTCACATCTCTCCTCACCTGTTACTCTGTCATTCTGCACCAATGCTTCTCTGTTATATCTCAAATCACATTTGCTACCTTCCTCCAGGATTTCAGCAAAGCCGATGTATGGAGGTGGGAAGCAATTTCACGAAACAACCCTCCAGCCACCAGCAGCTGTGCTCACTGGATGCCTTAGAAAAAGACATGGCCAGTGGGTGGCAGTGTGGGTAAGAGCCAGCCACATCCTGTGATAGATATACTTAGGCTGGGTTTTAAAAAACAACCTTACAATACAGACTCTAGAAACAGCCTGCTAACGGCTGTAGGGACATGGCAGGTTTTGGAGTGGGACACGATTTCACCAAACATTGGGGCCCCTGGCAGGAGGCAGCTGGTTGTGTCTGTCACCTCTGGGGCAGCTAGCAAGCCCAGGCCAACTGTTTGCTCCTGATCCACAGCACAGAGCAAAGAGTACAGGTTGACCTTGCTCTCCAGAGGCTCAGGGACTTTCGGAAGGTCACTCCCAGCTGTCCCTATTTCTCGTTCAGAAAACATATCTGTCACTTCAGAGACATTCTTAATGTCAGTGGCATCCACTGTGTGGATCCAGGAACAGGCAGTTCTTACTTTATAAGTTATATCGGTTTTAGCATTCAGTAAGCTTTTATTTTAGAAAAACGGCCGTGAATTAGCACCTAGGATTATCTGGACTGTTGAATCAGCATTTTTAATGAACAGAATGAATACTATGGTGGAAAGCTACTGCAATGTCTAAGGAAATAATCAATGTACACACATTTATATAAACTCTCTTTCCTTCCTTCCTTCCTTCCTTCCTTCCTTCCTTCCTTCCTTCCCTCCCTCTTTCTCCTTCTTCTCTTTTGTTTGTTTCTTCATTTTTGAGACAAGATCTCATTAAGTAGTCATGACTGGACTGGTATTCACTGTGAGTAGACTAGGCTGACCTTGACCTGAGAGCAATCCACCTGTTTCTGCCAGCTGAGGTTTGACAAATTCTGATTGTTGAACTGTTTGTACTCCTGAGCAGATACTACGTGGGGCAAACAGCAGTTACATTCTTGCAGGGAAGTTATCCTATTGCAAACACAGAGTTCACATGTTACAAAATTCTTGTGCAATTTCAGTTGAAACATACTAGCAAAGAGATGGGTTGGGGAAGCTCATTTAATGCTTTGAGTTTCCCTATTAATCCTAGATGGGCAAAAGTCTGTTCAAGGTTCATTCATCAGAGACCCAAATATTCTAAATATGCATGTGAACTAAGTTACTGAGGGCAGTGTAACAGGGCCAACTATGCCATCCTTTCTAAAGGGGAAACAGACTTGCCAACATAAACTATTGTTAGGCTTCCTGGAACACGTTTTAAGTGAGGGCTGTTCACACTGGCCATATAGCTTTCTACTTGACAATTTGCTTAGTCAGCTTTCAGAGTTGACCTAGACATAAAATCCTGTCAGATACACAATGCATGAAGAGTTAAAGAAAAATTCTAAAACTATATACTTTTCTCCTACACTAGCCTTTCTACATTAAAAAAAAATTCTATGATCCATTTTGGTAATAGTATTTATATCATGGATTTTAACACATTTTACCTATTTATACAATTAAGAACTTAATGAAAATATTTAACTTATTCCTGAAAGACTACTTTTAATAAAAGAAGCAAAATTGCATGAATCTATATTAAAAATAAAATCCTGTATCTTCCTTGGAAAAGAGCCATGGCACACACCTTTAATCCTAGCACTCAGGAGTCAGAGGTAGACTAATCTTTGTCTTAGAGGCTACTCTGGTCTACAGAGTGAGTCCAGGACAGCCAGGGTTATACAGAGAAACCCTGTCTCAAAAAAAAGAAAAAAAAAATCAAAAACCAAACCAAACAAAACCCTATGGTCATTTGTGAGCTGTGAAGGAGAAGAAGGATTCTAAGAAAAGACTCAAAGGCAGGAGGAAAAGCTGCGGCCTTGCTGTTTGCTGGCAACGGGCCAGGTACACGGAACCCAGTCCTGTGAGCACAGCACATGGACAGATGTTAGGAGCCGACTAGTACTGAAAAAGTATGGGAGAACAGTTGGAAAATCCCAAGATACATAACGAGCTTCCAGTAAATAAGCAGCTTCTCTGGCAGAAGGAGGGAGAGCACTCAGGTTGCTCCGAGGGTGGGTGCTCTCTCAATAGAGTGGGGGTCTCTCACTTTTGCATTTGGAGCTTCCAGGGCTTGCTGTAAAGAGAGAGGAGCCCTCATGTTTGTGAGCAGACACCACTGACAGAGGCCAACGGTACCTAAACAAAGTTGGTACTGACTGACCAGGCTCCGCTGGGCACAGAGAGTGCCAGCCCTCAATGCATTCCTAAAAATCTAATTTTGCATTGAGAGTCAAAATAAAAAAGAAAGCAAAATGGTTACCAAAGATGCTTCAAAGAGAAGCAGAGGGTACTGATGGAGTGGCCTCTTGTCCTGCGCTATTTCAGGTTACAGAACACACAGGCTCATTTATGTGTCTCATAAAGTGGGATGTAAATTATCGCAATCAATAAAATCGAGCCACATTTTCTTCAAGCTCCAAGATAAAAAAAATCCTGTCATATTGTTACGTTTTTTCTGGGTAGAGATAATGCTTGGTGATAGAAGCAGAAAAGCCAGCGACCACACTTGTGGTCGCTGGCACACTCACTGTCACAGCTTGCACATACACGGGTGTGCGTGCAAGGGTGTGCAGTCACACACAATTGCACACGTACAGACACCAACCATGGTATTTACTGATCTCTTATTTTTTAAAGAGTGCGATTTAAAATGGAAGATCCAGTTCAACACACCCATTGGAGGTTAATTTTATGATGATAATTACTACATGGATGGTTTCCTCCAAGTTTTTGCTATTCACCAATAATCATAACCATAGCCGAATACATGCTAAAAACAGAGCAGGTCCAGTATTGGCTTGGGTTATCTTGGCACAAAAATCATCATTAGGGTGTTTAAGGCACAGTTTATACAAAGGGTAGAGCATCTATGGTCTTCAGAATCACACCGTGCAATTATTGTTCTTAAACCTGTCATTGTAGTTGCAATAATGATTTGTAAATTATGTAGGGCATTCCACGGCGAACGTCCAGGACTCAGTACAAAATAACCAAGGTTAAACTGTAAGATAAACTCTGGTCACGAATTGTTTCATTTAGATACTTTCTCCCTAGATGGGTAAGGGTTTGTTTTGTTTACACGTCCAGAACAGAATTCGAAGCCCGCCTTCTGTGAACTCGGATCATTGCCCTTCCTAGCAGCCCTCACGCTGTCAGTTAGAAGACATGACATGCAGGTGCTTATTTGTCCTCGACTTTGAAAGTCACAAAGGCCACGTAGATAGAGAAATTCAAAGCAGCAGTTCAAGGGCATCTTTGGCTTGGCGCTGTGCCCGCGGCCGCGCTCCTAGGTTCGGCGACGCCCGCCCATAGCCCGGGTGCTGGGTGAGGATGGTTTGGGGCGCGGGCTGGGAGCGGTGAGGGCGCGGGGCGCGGGGAGGACGCCCGCCAGCACCCGCTCCCAGCTCCCCGCTCCCGCCCAGGCCCGCCCTTTCCCGGCACTATGGAAACTGCATTTTCCTACGCCAGCACGCCCTCCTCCTCTCTCCTATTACATCCAGAACAGGCGACTTCCACTTCCCGGGAACCTGACAAGTGAATGGCTCTGATGACGCCCCGGAAAGAGCCCACGGCCGGGGGCGGGGGCGGACGCCTGCGGAGGGTGGGGCGGGTTCCGGGGCGCCCCTCGCTCGGCTCGTCGCCGGGAAAGGGCACCGAGCTGCCATCGACCCGGAGCTCCCGGGCAACGATGCTCGTAAACAAGCCGGGCCGCGCGCCTGCCACCCACAGCGGGCACCGCCCTGCGCCGCGCGCCCACCCCGGCTACTGGGGTCCGACCGCCGCCCCGCACCAACTCCGACCTCCCGCCCCCGGTCCCCCACCGCGGCGGAAGCCTGGGGCCAGTTAGTAGGGCGGGAGGCGGGAGCACAAACCCCGCACCCTCCTTCTCCATGGCAGGCTTCCCGCCCTGGGTGGCATCGCCCCCGCCCGCATCCACAACGAGCCCCTGATTAATGAGCCTGGCCCGGCCCCCGCCGAGCCCCGGCCGGGCCTCGGAGCGGGAGGGGGAGGGGACGGCGGGAAACGCAGCCCGGTGTCGGCCCGCCCCCCCCGCGCCTCACGCTCATTGGCCGAGCTCGCTGTCGGTCGGGGAACGCGGCGCCAATGCGGGGCGGAGGGGCGGGGCGTCCGAGCGAGTGTGCCTGCGTAACGCAGAGTCACGTGTTGTTTTGCTCTTAGTTCAGTCACTCGGTGCGCGATGTGTTACTCACTGTGCGGCGGGGACCGCGACAAGCCCGGGTCGTCGTTGGTGGCAGCAGCGGCAGCAGCAGCGGCAGCAGCAGCCCCAGTGGCGGCGTGGGCCCAGAGTGTCCTGACCCAGACCGGCGTCGCGCAGTGCAGAACGGTGGCAGCAGGCCGGCGGCGCGCGTTCTAAGCTCGTCCCCGCGGCTCGGGGACCCCGACTCTCGGCCCAGCCAGCCAGTCCCCGGGCGCCGCCCGAGAGCCCGGGAGGCAGCGGCCGCGGACAGTCGAAGCGGGGGGCGGCCATCGCCCGCGCCGAGCATCCTTCGGAGCGGCGGAGGGCCCTGAGCCACCGAGCCGCGCGCGCCTCCTAGCCCACCGCCTGGGCCCGGGGGACGCGCGCGCGTGGCCGGGCGGCCGGGCGACGGGTGGCGGGGAGCCGCCCCCGCCCGCGCCCCTCGGCCCTCAACATCCCCTGTTTGCCCAGCCGGGCAGAGAGGCCTGAAGTGGCGGCGATGGCTAGTGCGCCCTTGCCTGGGCCCCCCGCGTCGGCGGGCGGGGACGGCCCGAACCTCAATAACAACAACAACAACAACAACCACAGCGTGCGCAAGTGCGGCTACCTGCGCAAGCAGAAGCACGGCCACAAGCGCTTTTTCGTGCTGCGCGGCCCCGGCACGGGCGGCGACGAGGCATCGGCGGCTGGGGGGTCGCCGCCGCAGCCTCCGCGGCTGGAGTACTACGAGAGCGAGAAGAAGTGGAAGAGCAAAGCGGGCGCGCCGAAGCGAGTGATCGCGCTCGACTGCTGTCTGAACATCAACAAGCGTGCGGACGCCAAGCACAAGTACCTGATCGCCCTCTATACCAAGGACGAGTACTTCGCCGTAGCGGCGGAGAACGAGCAAGAGCAGGAGGGCTGGTACCGCGCACTCACCGACTTGGTCAGCGAAGGCCGCTCTGGCGATGGGGGATTGGGCACCTCCGGCGGCTCTTGCAGCGCCTCTCTCCCGGGAGTCCTGGGCGGCTCGGCGGGCGCCGCTGGCTGCGATGACAACTACGGGCTCGTGACGCCCGCCACGGCAGTCTACCGCGAGGTGTGGCAGGTGAACCTGAAGCCTAAGGGACTGGGCCAGAGCAAGAACCTGACTGGTGTGTACCGCCTATGCCTGTCTGCGCGCACCATCGGCTTCGTGAAGCTCAATTGCGAACAGCCGTCGGTGACGCTGCAGCTTATGAACATTCGCCGCTGCGGCCACTCGGACAGCTTCTTCTTCATCGAGGTGGGCCGTTCGGCCGTCACCGGTCCCGGCGAGCTATGGATGCAAGCCGACGACTCGGTGGTGGCGCAGAACATCCATGAGACCATCCTGGAGGCCATGAAGGCACTCAAGGAGCTCTTTGAGTTCCGGCCTCGCAGCAAGAGTCAGTCGTCCGGGTCGTCAGCCACGCATCCCATCAGCGTGCCGGGCGCGCGCCGCCACCACCACCTAGTCAACCTACCCCCTAGCCAGACCGGCCTGGTGCGCCGCTCACGCACTGACAGCCTAGCGGCCACCCCGCCAGCAGCCAAGTGCACTTCGTGCCGGGTTCGTACGGCCAGCGAGGGAGACGGCGGCGCTGCAGGCGGAGCCGGGACGGCAGGAGGCAGGCCGATGTCGGTGGCAGGGAGCCCCCTGAGTCCCGGGCCGGTGCGCGCGCCCCTTAGCCGCTCGCACACCCTGAGCGCCGGCTGCGGAGGCCGCCCGAGTAAAGTGACTCTGGCGCCGGCAGGGGGAGCTCTGCAACACAGCCGCTCCATGTCCATGCCCGTGGCGCACTCGCCGCCTGCAGCCACCAGCCCAGGCAGCCTGTCCTCCAGCAGTGGGCACGGCTCGGGCTCTTACCCGCTGCCTCCAGGCTCCCACCCGCACCTGCCTCATCCTCTGCACCACCCCCAAGGCCAGCGTCCGTCCAGTGGGAGTGCCTCTGCCTCGGGCTCCCCCAGCGACCCGGGTTTCATGTCCCTTGACGAGTATGGCTCCAGTCCTGGCGACCTGAGAGCTTTCAGTAGCCACAGGAGCAACACACCTGAGTCAATCGCGGAGACCCCGCCAGCCAGAGACGGCAGTGGGGGCGAACTCTATGGGTATATGAGCATGGATAGGCCCATGAGCCACTGCGGCCGCCCATACCGTAGGGTCTCAGGGGATGGGGCCCAGGACCTGGATAGAGGACTGAGGAAGAGGACTTATTCCCTAACCACGCCTGCCCGGCAGCGGCAGGTACCTCAGCCTTCCTCTGCCTCTCTAGATGAGTACACTCTCATGAGGGCCACCTTCTCTGGCAGTGCAGGTCGCCTCTGTCCATCCTTCCCCGCGTCCTCTCCCAAAGGGGCCTACAATCCGTACCCAGAGGACTATGGAGACATTGAGATTGGTTCTCACAAGAGCTCCAGCAGTAACCTGGGGGCAGATGATGGCTACATGCCCATGACCCCTGGGGCAGCCCTCAGGAGCAGTGGCCCCAATAGCTGCAAGAGCGATGACTACATGCCCATGAGCCCCACCAGCGTGTCTGCCCCCAAGCAGATCCTGCAGCCGCGTTTGGCAGCGGCCTTGCCCCCCTCCGGAGCGGCCATGCCAGCACCCCCTTCAGGGGTGGGCAGGACCTTCCCAGTGAACGGAGGCGGCTACAAAGCCAGCTCCCCAGCGGAGAGCTCCCCAGAAGATAGCGGGTACATGCGAATGTGGTGTGGCTCCAAGTTGTCCATGGAGAACCCAGACCCTAAGCTGCTCCCCAATGGGGACTACCTCAACATGTCCCCCAGCGAGGCAGGCACCGCAGGGACCCCACCTGACTTCTCAGCAGCTTTGCGGGGAGGCGGGGAGGGCCTCAAAGGCGTCCCTGGCCACTGCTACAGCTCTTTGCCCCGCTCTTACAAGGCTCCCTGTTCATGCAGCGGAGACAATGACCAGTATGTACTCATGAGCTCCCCTGTGGGCCGGATCTTGGAAGAGGAGAGACTAGAGCCCCAGACCACCCCGGGGGCTGGCACCTTTGGGGCAGCTGGTGGTAGTCATACCCAGCCTCATCACTCAGCAGTGCCTTCCTCCATGAGGCCAAGTGGCATCGGTGGCCGCCCAGAGGGCTTCCTGGGCCAACGCTGTCGGGCAGTGCGGCCCACACGCCTGTCGCTAGAGGGACTGCAGACCCTTCCCAGCATGCAAGAATACCCTCTACCCACAGAGCCCAAGAGTCCTGGCGAGTACATCAACATTGACTTTGGTGAGGCGGGTACCCGTCTGTCTCCGCCTGCTCCCCCACTGCTGGCATCCGCGGCCTCATCTTCTTCACTGCTCTCTGCCAGTAGCCCTGCTTCATCCCTGGGTTCAGGTACCCCAGGCACCAGCAGCGACAGCCGGCAGCGCTCTCCACTCTCTGACTATATGAACCTGGACTTCAGTTCTCCCAAGTCCCCTAAGCCTAGCACCCGCAGTGGGGACACAGTGGGCTCCATGGATGGCCTTCTCTCTCCAGAGGCCTCATCCCCATACCCACCGCTGCCCCCACGTCCTTCCGCTTCCCCTTCCTCCTTACAGCAGCCTCTGCCACCTGCCCCAGGAGACCTATACCGCCTGCCTCCAGCATCAGCTGCCACGTCCCAGGGTCCCACTGCTGGTTCCTCAATGTCCTCTGAGCCTGGGGATAATGGTGACTATACCGAGATGGCCTTTGGTGTGGCTGCCACCCCGCCACAACCTATCGCGGCACCCCCAAAGCCAGAAGGTGCCCGAGTGACCAGTCCCACATCGGGCTTGAAGCGACTAAGTCTCATGGATCAGGTATCTGGGGTGGAGGCCTTCCTTCAGGTCAGCCAGCCTCCTGACCCCCACCGGGGTGCTAAGGTCATCCGTGCAGACCCACAGGGGGGACGTCGTCGCCACAGTTCAGAGACCTTCTCTTCTACCACCACAGTCACCCCAGTGTCCCCATCCTTTGCTCACAATTCCAAGCGCCACAATTCGGCCTCTGTGGAAAATGTCTCTCTCAGGAAAAGCAGTGAAGGCAGTGGCATCCTGGGAGGAAGTGATGAGCCACCCACATCCCCGGGACAGGCACAGTCCTCAGTGGCCGTGCCCCCAGTGCCACAAGCTAGGCCGTGGAACCCCGGTCAGCCTGGAGCTTTGATTGGCTGTCCTGGAGGCAGTAGTTCTCCCATGCGCAGAGAGACCTCCGTGGGTTTCCAGAACGGCCTCAACTACATCGCCATCGATGTGAGAGGCGAGCAGGGGTCCTTGGCGCAGTCTCAGCCACAGCATCCGCAGCCAGGAGACAAGAACTCCTGGGGCCGGACCCGTAGCCTTGGGGGGCTCCTCGGCACCGTCGGAGGCTCTGGCGCCAGCGGAGTGTGTGGGGGTCCGAGCACTGGAGCCTTGCCCTCTTCCAGCAATTACGCAAGCATTGACTTCCTGTCCCATCACTTGAAGGAAGCCACAGTTGTGAAAGGTGAGGCCCTTTGACCTTGAGGATGGGAGGGAGGGTGGAGTATTGGGTGGCTTTGGATGCCGCTCTTCCTAGTGTTTCCTTGACTTAATTGCCAACATGCTGGCTGGGCCTTCTCCCTGCTGGCTACCATGTCATTGTTGTCTTTCTCCAAAGAGCGAGCTTGGCAGGAACGTCGACTTGGCTTTTGAGTAGAGTTGATGTCTTACCCCGTGGTTGGGAGACTTTGACCTTGTTTTAGGTCCAGCCATCTCTTGCCTGGGTTCTTGTGGTCCTGTCCTAACCTTCTTTCTGTCTCAGTGTAAGTTCTACAGAGTGGAAAGCTGTTTAGATCTTTACAGTTGAAAGTGCTCAAGGCACTTTCACCAGGTTCTGTGTGAGCGACTGGGCCCCAGGTCATTGGGGCTCAGATACAAGGCTTATTCAAACATACCCAAGACCCCCTCAGCGGACTGAGCATCAGTCCCCATGGCTGCTCACATGGAGACTGTGACAAGCCTGTCCATCAGAGTCACCGTAAGTAATTCTCACAAGGGAAATGGTAGTAGTGTGGCTTGGCTTACATACCTTGATGGCAGCAATTCTCACCTGTGCATAACCGGGAGTTTCCTGGAGGGTTTCCTGGCTGTGGGTACTAGGCAGGTAAACCTCCCAGGATTTCTGGTGCCGCAAGACCAAGACCTGGCAAAATGGCATTGTTAATAAGTCCCCAGGGTAATGCTGGAGCTGTTGATGTGAGCACACCAGGTAGCAGATCCCTGGGGAGGTTTGAGAACTCCAGAGCCATTAGAAGGTCCTTGCAGGGTGGGTGGAGCAAGGGTTGGGGGTTGGCATAGGGAACAGTGGGCTCTGCTTCTCAGAGCACCCCAGGCAGTAACACTCAGCTGTGTAGAAGGGTCAGAGGTTAAAAGAGCATGTGAAAAGATGAACATACAGATGGATCTTTTTCAGGAACAGTGGGTCTGGAGGGTGCCCAGCACTGTCCCTCCTGCTCCTTACCAAATACCCATGAGCGCAGAGATGGGATTGCTATGTGGCTGGCAAAGCTTTCTGTGTCTCAGAAATGGCTGGAGTGCGCAGTTCTGTTCTCGTCTGTGTTTCCACATGGGGTTGCTAGCAGGACAAACTGTGTCATAGTGGGGCCGGTTGATGTGGTCTGAAAGCAAATTGGTGGTCTGGGTCTCAAAGGGACCTATACACTTTTGATTCTTAAAGTAAGCAGGCCAGTTGAATGCTATCTACACTGAGACTGTGTGTTCTAGTATATTTGGGACCATTAACTCATTGGATCCAGGCTTACAGCTTGGGACAAATCCTGGCAAATTGTAGGGTAACAGATGAAAAGCTAATTCTTATTATTGTAATTACAACTGGAGCAGAGGAAGAGGAGTATGTAGGAGTTACCAGCAGTCCAGCACTTCAACAGCTAATTAAATCAATGGGAAGTTGGCAGCATTGTCTCTTCTGTGGTGAATCTCTCAGCTGAAGGTCATTTTTGTCAAGATCTTCTTAAATAGTAAAATTTCTAGTGCTAGCTAGTGAGTTGAGGACAGCTAAGCCACAGGCCATATAAACACAACAGTGTGTGACTGAATGAGGGAAGTCTGTCTGTCCGCCTCACTCACACACACTTACTTAGCAACTTCCATGTCCCTGGTCGAGGACTGGAGTAAACATGTGGACTTGAGGCTGGGTGGCTGGGTGGCTGGGTGGGCATCTACTTTGGGAACGCAGTCTGAGGTCCACGCTCTAAAGCTGGAGACCTGTGGTCTAGTCACTACATTCAGAGAAGGAGTTCCCTGGCAGATCAGAAAGCAGGTTGATCTGCAGGAGTGTGCTTAGACACCTGACTCATCTAGTCCTGCTTAAGGTTTCCCACAAGGATAAAATTCCTACCAGTCTTCGGGATTCACACGTGTGAAGTCTAAACGGCTCTCCATACAAGCAGACAGGGGAGGATTCTTGGTTACTGTTATTCTGAATTTTCTGAGTATCATGTTAAAAACTCCTTTCTAAAAGGGGGTATTTTAAAGGGAAAACCAATAACTAAAAATTCATCTGCCGTGCCAAAGCCACATGTTCAAGGGGAGGCATACAAGCCAAATTAGATTTCTAGCAAATTGATTTGAGCAGAGAGCAGCCTCACAGTGGGGGGAAGTGTTCATGCCATCTTAGCTTGCTGAGCTGGGCCCTTGATGTCTGACGAGCCACAAAGGACCATTGGGAATTCCAGGACGGACATCTTTTTGTGTATAGTTCACGTGCAGGGAGACCTTGGTGATATGCACAGATTAAAAGTCCTGTGTAGATCAGTGTGTTTTGAGAGCTTTGCCCAGGCTTAGCAGTGCCCTGTGCTTCCATCCGAAGTTCCGTAGACACAAAGTCCTGGCAGTGTCCCGTAGTTGACTGCAGTTGGTTTGGAAATTGGGTTGGGGGGGGGTGGATCTTAAACTCAGCTGATTAAAAAGCTAATAAACACCAGGTATGTGTGAGTGTGAAGAAAGTTTGATTAGTCTGTTAGAATTGTTGTCTTGTTGGGAACTGAAAATTAATGCTATGTTTAAAACTACTTCTGATAAGACTATGCACATTATTCCCAATAGGACTGGACTGTTATGGTGTCCCCCTCATGGTTCTCCTACAGAGAGGGATTTTCATTCCGTGTGTTTCTGAAGTGTAAGAAGCTGATTAGATAGATGAGTACTGTGGAAAACACCTACATTGAGTTTTGTTTGATCAAAAGTGTATCCACACGTCCAATTTCTACAAGATTGGCAAGTGATCGTGGTGGCTGCAGAGGAGCTGGGAAAGGGGGTTATCCTTGATTTAGTCTAGAAAGTTCTGCCTTTGGAAGTGCTTCATCCCTGGAGCTAGTGCAGTAGCCTTGCCAGCCTCTTATCTCCCAGTGAGTGCCACCTGGGCATAGTGCAGGGTGGCTCCCACCTCCTAAGGAAGAAGCAGCTGAGGTGCTAAAGAAAGCACTCAGGCTTTGGTGAATGAAAGTCACGTGGCCAGTTCTGCTTCCTTTATTGAAAGAAAAGCCTTTACTGAAGTAGTTCGGAGAAGGAAGGAGGGTGGGGCCAGGAAGCCAGGGTTCTGGTTGCTAATCTTCTCCAGAGAGCCACAGACCCCCATTGTCAGCAGTTGAGCCCATCCTTCCCCTGCTGGGGTCACAAGAAGAGGAAAAGAAGGGTGTCCTAAGCCCATACAGGGAAAGTGCTACGAAAACAGCCGCTCCATGCTGTCAGGAATGTGGGCAGTGAGGTACTTTGAAAATAAGCACTCTTAAATTAAAAATTAGTGAATAAGACCTGATCGAAAGGGCAGTGCATGGAGACTGGAGACCATGCCTTCTGAACCGCTTTCCTTCCTGTCCCACTGTTGGCTGTGTTTCTTTCTTTAAAGAACCACACCTCCTTTCTTTAAGAATTCAGCCAGGTGGGTAGCTCAGCCTTTTAGAGCAATGAGAGGAGAGCAGCATAACAAAACAAGAAAAGATTCCAGAATTTAAAAAAAGAAAAGGAAGATAAAGAAAAGAAATTCAAATTACATTGTAGCAGAACAATGAAAAACAGACCGGCTATCTGCCTTAGCTTCAAAGCACACTTTATATTCCCCTCTGTGATGTCTTCAGGTATTAAGAGCTGTTGACAAGGGGAGGATGTATAATTAGAATATACATTTTAGAAAACTGACTCTTAATGTTGGAAGCTCTAATCTAACGGCCAAGCCCTTAAGCTTCGGATGTTTAATTAGCCAGCATTCTGTTCAGCAGGGATTCGGCTCTGTTTGTTGACTTTACTTTGGGGGCGGCGGTCACCCCTGAAGTTTTGATTTCAGCACTGTGCTGCCTGTCTGTAGGGTAGGAAAATGCTGGATTCTTGATCTTCACCACCCCCCCAAAGAGCGATTTTAATAGCAGCAGTTGGGCATAAAGGCGGTCTGTTAGAATCCTACTAACAGCTTTTCTTTGGAAGCACATTCTAAGAGCTAGGTAATTTTGCTATCAGATTTGGCAAACAGGCCAGCTTTTTGTTTTGTTTGGGGAGGGGGACCTTGGATAGTACAGAATTGAATGTTCTTTGTTCACCTTGGAAACAAGGGAAAATGTAACTTTATTCTTGTATTCACATTGCCAAGTAGGGTAAGGGCCACTATGACTCAGGGGAGAGGAGCCCCAGTTGTGGTAGGGACTCTGTTAGTCTCTCTAGACCAGCTTGGATAGAGTGTATGGTTTAATACAAGATGTGCCAAGCATTTTAATGTTGACATTTTAGTACACATTTTCTGCATCTCCACAGTGAATGGCTACAAAGGTTGTGTACCTTAATAGCTATGGGTTTTGGGGCAGCAATGCTTTCCAGATAAAAACAGAGTACTCTGTATTCATTTTAGCGTTTTGAATGCATCAGTCAAGACTGCAAGGGGGAGGAGGTAGTTGAGGTGGATAGCAAAATGGAGGGTAGGTGTTTCTGGAGGGAGATGCTGACTTCAGCGGTGGCCACTGGTCTTTGAGTGCCTTTTGGGGGTAGTTTCCTAGGCTCATTTTGAGGTGCCCTGAAGTAACACATGCAGAAGAAAGTTGGACTAGACAGGGAAGCAAGCTGCACACAGGAGCTGCTTGTTAGGTGCAGAATGTGCCAGACACTTCTGAGCTTGGCAGTCTTACTTCTTAATTTAATTCATTGTGTTAGAATGCTGAAATAGAGTTGGTTTGAAATGTACAGGCAGCGTGTGGATGATAAAGCAGCTCATTTAATAATTGCAGTTTCTTTCCCTGTTAAACTAGAAAACTAGAAAACATACTGCTTTACACAGTCATAGTTATTTGTCCAAAGGACGTGCTAAAAAGAGCAGGCAAATGATTTAAACTCCATTCCACTTTCTTGTGTGTGGCATTTATGCAATGATATTTGCAAAATATTTCTTAACTTCTAGTGCATTTACTGAAATTGGGTCAAACATTTGGACCCATGGTATATCTTAAAGATAAACCATTACATGAAATTGGCACCAAGCCTTTTAATATTTATTTTTAAAAGTATTAGGTTTTTCAGAAGCATGTGTTTAGAACTGATGTTTGTGTATGTTTTTCCATACTGTTTTTTTCCAAAACCCCTCTTATTGCTAATGTATTTTCTGAGCACACTCAGTCTTTTTATTCAGTCACTTTAAAAAATATTAGTCCACTACTCTTTTATCTATTAAAGAGTTAGTACAGGTTCTTAGTGATTTACCATGATATTTAAGCTTTGGGTATTTTCAGTGCATAATTGTAAGCTCTACAGTTCATCCTAGGATACAGTTTTCATTATCTCTTCAAAATCCATGTGTTGGCATTAGGGTGACTCTGCTTTTTTTGCGTAGTCACAGTGTGGTGTTTAACATTTATTACTACAACGTGCTTTCTCTACTCATTCTGTGGACTTGGAGCATCTTCAGGGACTAAAGCATGTTATTAACAATCCAGAAACAAGCTGAACACAAAACGATGCTGGAAGAATTCTCCTCATGGTGTGTGGTGAAAAATGAAGCCTGGGCGGTGGTGGCGCATGCCTTTAATCCCAGCACTTGGGAGGCAGAGGCAGGCGGATATCTGAGTTCAAGGACAGCCTGGTCTACAGAGTGAGCTCCAGGACAGCCAGGGCTACATAGAGAAACCCTGTCTCGAAAAACCAAAAAAAAAAAAAAAAAAAAAAAAAAAAAAAAAAAAAAGAAAGAAAGAAAAGAAAAATGAAACAAATTCTAAGCAAAGCTAAAAAGAAATGTCCCAGGGCAGCAGTGGGTGCGATTCAAAGCTGTTTCTTTGTAGTGTTTTATTTCTGTTAAGTATAACGTCATGTGACATTTATACATCTTATGATGTCTGCAGAATCAGCTTTTATAGGTATGAATGTTTTGCCTGTATTTATGTCTGTATACCACATTTGTGGTTGGTGACTACAGAGGTCAGAAGAGATCGTCAGAACCCATGGAGCCGGATTTCCAGAGGGTTGTTAGCTGCTGTGAAGGTGCTGGGAACCCAGCCCAGGTTCAGAGGAGGAGCAACAAGTGCTCCTCAGAGCTGAGCTATTGCTCCAGCCTCAGACTCTGGTTTTTGATGACTTTAAAGAGCCTGGTGGTCAGAGGGGCCAAGTGACCTACCCAAGGTCCTTAGGAAAATAGGAGGGGGTGGTCTTGGCCTCTTAGGGCCTAACCCATGCTCTTCACGTTGGATTATCAGTGTGGACATACACACTCTACCTCAGCATTTCCCACTGACCCTGTATTTCTTGTTTCACTCGTGCGGCAGTGAATTTCCACCCACCTCGTTTTCCTCCTTATGATATTCAGAGTAAAGTAGGAACAGTTAAAGAAGAAGAATGGAAGAATGGACATTGTGGGCAGGCCCCTTCCTGAATTATTTTAGCCAGTTCCCACTGTCAACTTTAAGAACTTTGTTGTGTTAATGTGCCACCCCCCAAACCCTTCTTGTATAAGTCTTCTTTTATCCATGGATTTTCAAACTTATCTTCTGGTGGTCACTTGTGGTCTGGCCTTGCCCCTGGACCTCTTGAGTTCTCCTGAAAACGTTTCTGTTCCTCTGGCAGTTTTTAAGTTTTATCAAAGAGCACAAGAGATGGTACTTGACATAAAATTTGGCCTCCACATACATTAAACCCCTTGAGCTCAGTGTGGGGACAGTATCAGGTGCACGGTAGGATCCGGAAGTGCCTTCGAGAACACAGAGCTGGGAACCGCTACCTCAACAATGTGCTTGCAGGCTGGTCATGTTTAATTCGAGTAGAGTAGTTATTAAATACCATCATGAGAGCATTGGAGAAGGTGATCCAGAGGTTGGCACACCTCGGGTGATCGTTTGGGTGCTGTGCCTGTTTTCCGGGGTCAGCTCTCTCCACTGGAACAACTGAATGTGTATGCAGCAGTCCCCCTCCCCCACTGTTATACTGTATAAGGAACTGTTTGGGTGTAGACAAAGAGTGTGTTTGAGGTAGAAAAGCAAAGTGCCCATTGAGAAGATTGCTCACAAGAGACAGAGGAGAGCAGGGAACGTTGGAAGGAAGACATTTTTTTCCAGGCTAGTTCATCAGGAAGGCTGAGGCCACCTGGCAGTGCTGAAGCCAACGCTCTGCTCTTTGAGAACAGAGCCAGCCCTGCTGACCTGTGATGCTGGGTTAAGATTCTTACCTTCTGTGTCTTTGTCCTATGCATGGAATATCATATACCCCTCACAACCCATTAGCAGCTTCCAAAGAAATGAGTCATTAACTCAGTTAATGATGAATAGCTTTGGAAACTCACCAATTTAGAATTAGCCTTAGGACCAGTTTGTAGATAGTCAGCTGTTGCAGGGTGGTTATCTTCCCAGGACCAAGTATCCCACGGGGTCTTATTTTTCTTAAGGCTCTTAAAAAAAAGTTGTGGGGAAGAGTATTTAGCTGGATTTTTGCATGATGACAAATGGGTTCTATTCAAATTGAATTGGACACAAGCTGCCCCTTTTGGAGGTAGTGTGATTATAAAAGAATTCTTAGGCAGACACACCAAGTGTGCATTAGATACAGTTAAAAACTGTAGCCTGCCATCATGAACAGCGTGTGCCCAGAGCAGGCTGATAGAGACTTCCAAGAACCGAGGCGTCTTCAGGTTCAGGAGAGTCAGGTTCAAAGATGGTGATCTTGCCGTCATGGACCTGTTGAGCACTTTCTAGAAACGGAATATTCTGGAATGGAAGAGTAAACTCTGAGTACCCTAACAGACCAGTCCTGGCCACTGTGCCTGTTATTGAAGAAGCAAAAAGAGGCGACGTCCTCAAAGCATTGTGAGGGAGAATGGATAGATGCATCTTGGGACCACAGGTCCATCTTGGGGCACTGACTTGTGTATTTGGTTTAGAGAGAAGAGGAGTTTGAGTGGGTTGGGGTACTGTGTGATTGAGCAGCCCCTGGTGAGGTGTGGTTCCCTTCATCCTCATCTCAGTTCTGAGTCTTCAGGGTGATCCACAGTGCTTCTTGCTTGAGGGAACAGCTGGCTCCTGCAGGATGGACTACCCTAGTGTTCAGAGGTGATTGTCTTCGTGGGGGTGGGGGTGGGGTGGGGTGGGGGTGGGGGTGGGGGGCTGCCTTGGGAGGCTCTGCTGTTTGTTCCTGGAATCAGAAGTGACTTTAAGTCTAGAGCAACAGCTTATCTCTGTGCCTTCAGCTTTGGAGGGGGATGAGATAGATAGATTAGGCGGAATGAAGCCAACCTTTGAGTCAACAATCTCTCTTACACACACACACACACACACACACACACACACACACACACACACACACGGGCAAGGGGTGGCTAATATATCAGGCTTTTGCCCATTTTTTAGTTACTTTGTGGGCTTTTATGAAAAGGCAATGTTTTTTTTCACCAAAGTAGCCTCTGGATGTATTTAAGAAGTTAGATGTAAAACCAAGGAACCCCACTTTCTGGTGTGCTGGGAAGGAGCTCTTGCTATCACATAGACATCTTTTCCAAGTATGGTGTGTGTGCCTGCTTGCAGCCAAGTGCATTCCAGGAAGCCACTTGTTACTGCCGTGACTCTGCTGGCCTATGCCTTCCGAGTTGTGAGAGAAGCACAGCCAACCTCTTCTCTCCTTCCCCCGGAGTTAGGCCACCCTGGGCTACTGCCCTGTCTTCTGCCATCTTCAGGATCTCAACCACCCCTGGCAGATGGGAATGGTGCAGTGGGTGAGAGGTCTTAGAAATAGACTGAGATGACTCCACTGAAATTTAAAAGTTTGCAAAGGATGGTTTAGAGACTGGGAACAATAAGCAGGATTTGCTCTTGGCTGAGGCGCTGGTTTTTGTGTGACAAGGACAGCAGTTGTGTAAGTAGGACTGTGTGGTACTGAGCAGGTATGGCAGACTCCTAGGCCTTGGTCCTCAAGAAACACCTGGAAAGGAGAGTCTAGTGGTCACTTTGGACGTTCTTCCAGGTGTGGAGATCTGGCTTGCTTGGAGAAGTACCTTCCTGTGAGTGCAGGGTTAGACTGAGGATGGCCAGTGTGAGTGAACGAGAGCTTGGAATTCTCCTGGTCTGTCAGTATGCAGAACACACCTGACAGATGTCTCCAGCCAGCAGCATACATCGTTTTAGAAGCTTGATGGTGTTTGGAACCAGTTCAGCCTGACTCTGCTAAATCATATTTTAACAAGTCACTATAGAAGCAATGCCTTAGAGAAATGTCTGTCCTGACAAGCTAGGAATGAGATTCACCCTTCCATGTCTCACCTCCATGGCTCACTACTCCTTCCGGAAGTCAGAGCATAACTTGCTGCTTTCCAAAGGAAATCGAGGAAAAGTTAATTTTCCACGATTTGTGTAGACCACAGTTCACATGTGTAGACATGGAAAATTCATCATAGCCAGATAGTCTTTTATGATGGTGTTCTGAGGGCGTTCTCTTGAAAGAACCATCCTTGCCTTGCCTCTGCCTCCATCTCTCCTCCAGCCTTTTATAGTTTATTGTTCTCTGATTTTGAGATGGGGACCCTTTCTCTACAGATCTCCCTTCTGAGTAGCCATGCCCAGTTGCTTCTAGGTTTCCTCCCATGCCCCTCCCAGCTGCTGCAGAGGGCTTGGGAGAAGACAGACGTTCACAGGATGTCCACTGACGTCCTGATTGATCTACAGGTCTCTGGCTTCTGCCCCTAGACCTGAATGACCAGAGCAGGTGACGTGTCTGTGCTTTGGGTCTAGCTATCCAAGGGGCTTGGGAGGGCTGGGAACAGTGGCTTTGTCTACTGTCCTCAGCCCAGCCTTTCATCTTCTGTCACAAGAAGCCTTGGCCCTGGCTCTATCTCAAGTGTCCTGGGCTTGAGTATTCTGGTGTGGGTGACTGGTAGAGACCCTGCTCGAGCTGAAGAAGTCTTTTTAAATGTGTGGTATGGACTTGAGTGCTTTGATTACCTATAAGGTGCGCCCGCACTGCCTGAATCCATGTGGATCATGTGTGATTGGCTGATCTGTACCTGCAGTGGCTGGGAGCAGGCAGGGCAGCCCCTGTGGTGGCTGGATGCTGTGCCACTTTGTGGTATACAGTAGGCTTTGGCTTGGTTCTGTCCTGCCCTGGTTTGAGTGGAGCAGGGAGGTAGTTCCCCTTCCCCAGCACCTTCTCAGACTTGAGCTGAGTAGGTCTCTCTCTCTCTCTCTCTCTCTCTCTCTCTCTCTGTCTGTCTTTTTCTCTCTCTCTTTCTCCCTCCCTCCCCCCCTCTCTTTCTCTCTCCCTCTCTCTCTGCTAGGACCTGTTTCCCTGTAGCTTCACATGCCTCCCAGTGGTCCCTCTGCTGCTAGAAATCATAGGTGTTAGCACTGTTGTTCCTGATGCACCTTAGGAGGGGGAGGGGCCATGACAGCAAGTACCCTGTGACCTG
The DNA here is from genome assembly GCA_030674055.1 of Rhabdomys pumilio. Classification (NCBI taxonomy): domain Eukaryota; kingdom Metazoa; phylum Chordata; class Mammalia; order Rodentia; family Muridae; genus Rhabdomys; species Rhabdomys pumilio. The sequence goes on along the minus strand of JANHMN010000015.1, from coordinate 5,565,130 downwards.
CTGCTGTGACTCCCCAGACAACCTGAGGAGCCAGCAGCCTTCCTCAACAGCTCTGGTGCGCAGGTCTGGAGAAGTCTTTGTAGTTCAAAACACGGCATGTGGCTGCCTGCCTGCATGACTGAATATACTCAGAGAAGTGAAGGAGTCTGACCACAGAGTGTGAGTCATGCCATAAGCATGTGCTTCTGATGTAAAAATCAATATTCATGTATGTTTTGTTTATAGACACTATGGTTTCTATATAGAATCTCCTTTGATGGTTTCACTGTGATTCTTCTAGGGGTGTGGATGACGTGGGGAGAGGTTATCCCTGTCTTCAGGAGTGGGCGTGATTGACTTAACTGAGAAATCACCTAGTTGATGGTGGCCATGGTCCTCCTGGGTCTGACTGACTAGTTGAGTCATCATGCCTTCCACACATGCATTTCACTGAAGTATGGGTTTCTCACTGTGTGGGTTTCAGGGTGCAGGCATGGCTGCAGAGAATGACACCTCCCCTCCCCCCCATCCCCAGGAACTGGCAGTGTGAGAGGTGGCTCATGGGGTTCAGGCTGGGGCAGAGGCCCTGCTGAGCTCTCCATTTTAGTTCCTTGTTGTTATGACAAAACAGCTGGTAAAAATCAACTCAATAGGGTTTATTTTGACTCCAAGTTTGAGAGTATAGTCCATCATGGTGGGAAGACATGGCGGCAGGAGCTTGAGACAGAAAGTTACATTGTATCCTCAATCAGGAAACAGAGATGAACAGTGTCCCTCAGCTCAGTTTCTCCCATTCTACTCAGCCCAAGATTCTAGCCTACAGGGTGGTGTTACCCACAGTAGGTGGGTGGGTCTTCCCAGCTCCGTTAACCAGAGGTTTGTCCCCTAGGTGATTGATTATAGATTCTTTCAAGTTGACAATTAGTATTAACCATCATAGCTCCCAAGCAGATTGGTTATCAGCTGAAGGAAAGCACTTGAATCTGCTCTGAATATTTATTCTACTTTCCCATAATTTGACAAGAAAAAAAAATAGAAGGTTTTATAACTTCAGTTGTAAGCATTTTTATAGTGTAAATAAAACATAGTCTTTTACATCAGTGTAAGTCATAGTACAAAAAATGTGCTGGACCTGAGAAAAGAATGAGGCTTCTTAGAGGATATTTGTAATTTTAATGCTAGTTCTTGTACCAACTATTCCCATCAAGGTAGAAGCAAAGCCCTTGAAGTCGCATTTTCAGATGACCTGAGAAAGATTTGGGCTGATTATGAATTGCAGGTGTGGCGCGTATCAGTTTCTCTCTGTGAAGCTGAGTATCAGCAAAGCTCGCATTTAGTAGTGATCACATGGATTCTGAGCTGTGCTGTGCATTAAGAAGCCAGAGGATCATTCTAAAGAGTGCTGGCTTCACAGTCGGTCTTATGACTCGCGGGGTCTGTAAGAGGATAGCGTGCCCTTTAGCAGACAGTATTGCATTTCTGAAGTGCGTAAGCTTGCTGATAATTTCCAGGGGTATCAGTTCGTCTCAGGTGTAACACACAGGTGGAAAACGTGTGGTGCTATTTTGATGAACTTGCTTGTGCCTTCTCTTTGGCCGGTGGGTCCATCTGCCTTGAAGGGTTGGCAGACTGGTTCTGTGAAGGATTGGACAGTGAAAGTTCGTGCTTGGTTACCATAGCTACCCAACTGTGCTTGAGGTGGAAACAGCTGCACTATGAGAGTGACAGTGGCTGTGACCCAGTGAAACTTGACTTGCACAGAGACTGCCGGCCTCTGCTGTGCACTGCCACCCTGTGAGACGGAAGCATTCTCCTTCCTATCAAACCACCCTCAGGTTTTCTCTTTTGTTTGGAGGTTGTGTTTCTCTTTTTCTGCTCCAAGAAGTGGCATAAGTTGTAAAGTTGCTTTGCTTTCTTTTGTTGTAGTTCGTTGAACTTAAGTTGACTAAGGATTGTTGTCCTGAGTGCAGACGACATGCAGGCCAGACAGAAGGACATGGTCTCAGGCAGTCTAGCAGGCAGGCTGCTTTCCCAAGGCATGACGAACATCACCTAGTCTCCCTCATTAAAAGGGATCAGATACTAGCATGGTATTTAATGTCCTTTGAAAGGAGTACTATAAAAAGCCAGGGAAAAAGTTTGCATGATCTCATACATAGAATATTAAAAAAAAAAATGTAACTCTCAGGTTAAATGTACAGAGAGCTCAATAAAACTGGTTGTCAGATGGCTGGGTAAGGTGTGGGGAGGGAGGAGAGGGAACAGACACAAAGAAACTAGCATATAGGACAGATGGCTCTGTGGAAGCCTACAAGGTGTGACAATTAATTATATTCGGGATATTTTGTTGTTTTAAAAACAAGTAACCTTTATCTGCTCTTGCTACCAGAATGCAAGTAGAGAAGGCGACAGGAGGGAACTGGTTCATCCACTCCTGGTAACCTTTCTACTATGTAGATGTGACCCTCAAATATGCAGAGCAGAAAACAAAACAACACAGAACAAATGGTGGGAACTGGAAGAGGAGACTGGGTTTAAGTGGACTGGTCTGATTCCCTCACTCGCACGGGGTCCCTAAACATCTCTGCTGGAAGCCAGAGGGGAGCCTCCCATTAGACAACACTAGGAAGGAGCTGCCCCTACCCCTGCACAACCCCACCAGGGAGGCCCTCTTCCTTCTAGCTTTTTCCTCTGGTTTTAACCTGGGATTACAATGTCCTGGTTTGAGGAAAAGGGTCCCCTAAGTTACAGAAGACTCTGGAGGATCGCGGTTTAGGCCAGAGGGTGAAAACAGCTTTAATCCGCAGTGTGGGATCTGCAGCTACAGGCACCTGGGGGTTCCCAGTAAGGGAGAAGCTAGTTCGATGCCCACATTGGGAAACAGCCATCGGAACATTAGCTTCTAAAAGCCTGGAGGCTGAGCTGGCAAGTTCCCATGGGCAAAGCTTTGGGTGTGTAGAGGAAGTTTGAAGTGAGGTGCTTGCTTCACAGGCTGGGAGGCCTCAGCACACTGTGGCTGGGCGATGAGGAGGCTGCCTTCCTTGAAGGCTTGAGCAGGAGCAAAGGGCAGCCGCCTATTACTCTGAGAAAGCTACATCGTTTCTCTAACCCGTCTGGGATTGATTGTATCAGTAGCAAGTTACAACCCGAAGGTAGGGAGTTTGTTTAATAACAAGCATTCAAAACGAAAGGAGCTTAATTGTCAGTGGAAGTGTGAGCTCCCATAAAAGGAAGCCGGGCTTTCTCAAGCAGGTTGTCACAGGGAGCTTAATCATCTGTGTTTTCCTTTTGAATTATGTTTTTTTTCCCCAGTTTAGATGAAAGGTTAAGTAACCGTTTTTCTTAGAATCTCTGGGTTTGTTATCACACCCAACCTTACTTTTTTTTTTTTTTCAAAGTAAGGAGATACTACATTATCAGGCATATTTTTCTAGGAATTTCTCTTCCAACTCAAAAGCCTGTTTTTCCAACTAGCTTTTTGTTTTTCTTGTTTTGTTTTTAAGCCTAAACTTGGCATTGAGATGGACTTGAAGGATGTGGGGACTCCCAAAGGGTTCATTTCTTCCTTAATTTGATTTGCTACTAGAGATACAAACTATGTGGCCTCTGGTTTTCTTTTGTCATGCAAATCAATATTCATCTAAATAGCACTAGTAATTCAGAGTCCACACCTGCTCTTCTGTGCACTGCACAGAGCCTCCAACTCTGAGTAAGGGAGTCTATGTTGGGCTCTTTGTAGGAGAGAAACCTTGCAGAAGTCTAGAGACAGAACCTGGGCTTCCCAGGGTGGAGCTGCCACGACCCAAGCATATGCCTGGGACCCTGACCATGTACAAACGCAGAGTCTCATGAAACATTCCAGTGGAAGGAAAGGTATTAGTTGGCCCAGCTCAGATGTCCCTTGTATGTCTGTCTGATTTCTTGCTAACAGGCTCTGGGTTTGGTACTCAACCTTCTATGCAGTGGGACTTCACTGTCTTGCTGCTGGTCTCATGTACTATGAAGATTTTCTCCCTCCTTTCCCCTCTCTTCTTTCTCTGAGATCTGAGCAGATCTTTTGGAGGTGGAAGCACAGGCTCATTTGAATTCTTTCCGCTCTTTAAGTGTAAGGGAAAAGGTGATCCTCAGAGACTTTGAAGTCCTGGCCTGAGACTGGACCCTACTTGGGAAATGTATCAGTGTCATATATCATCTGTGGCTGCTGAGCAAGGGAAGCTGGGCTCTGTGGAAGGGGACAGGGATGGGTGGAGTTTCTATAACTTGCTTATTTGCTCTTTCATGGCTCTGGGCACTTGCCGGTCTGAAGGATCATCTCGGTTCTTATGGAGTTGGGTCTAGAAATACAAGGAAATTTCAAATTCTGTGACTCAGGTCTCATCGTGAGTTATCACCAGATGCAGGACAGATGGTGGTGGTTCTGTCCTGTGTGCAGGGCAGGATCCTTCCTGGGTCATTCTACCATTGTGACTGGACAGACAGCTCAGAGTTTTCCCTTCTTAAGGCACACGCAGAGTAGAGTGGCCATAAATTAATCATCCCTGTGTTGCCTCTAGTGGATTTGACATAGGTAATGAATAAATAAATGTGTACTGGCATCTCATCCTTAGGAACTATAAATATTTAAGGTTGAGCATGTCAGATTAGTAGCGTTAGAAAATATTTTCCTTCCTCGGATTCAACACAAACCAGCCCAGTGACAGCCTTAAAAGTAAACAGAAAGACATAGGGCACGCACATCCTAGTTCACAGGCATAGGGCACGCACATCCTAGTTCACAG
>JANHMN010000015.1:5523213-5545917 GCA_030674055.1 Rhabdomys pumilio | reverse complement strand
GTGTGTGTGTGTGTGTGTGTGTGTGTGTGTGTGTGTGTGTGTGTGTGTGTCTGAGGAAAAGCTGAGGCTCTGTGTGGACACATATGATCTCTCATCTCCTCCCTCCATTGTAAGCTGCACTCTAGGCTTTCATATGAAGCTTTCTCTAATTGAGTGAGTCTGAAAAGACCATAGGACAGCACACAGGACATAGACACGTAACAAAAACATTCCCCAGGGCGGGCTGGTATGTGGTAAGCCGCCGGAGGCCACTTTCCTCACATCTCTGTTCTCTCATTATGGTGAATTTAGATTATAATTAACCCCTTCATGTATGCATGGGTAAATACCAGTCAGAAAACAGAGCCTTCTCATTTCATTTCCCAGGAAATCCAGAACTTGATTCTGTTGAGCATGGGTTACTCCTAGGGTCATAGCTGTTTGCCAGGCTAGCTTTATTGATTCTTTCAGGTCAGCATTTGACCTACGTGGTTGGCTAAGCTTTGTTCACTCTTGCTTGTGCACAGAGTAAGTACTTACTAAATACTTTGCTAGTCTTGTGCAATGAAAAAGTTAGGTGTTTCTTTTCTAACAGGTGTAACAGTCTTCAGTGTCCGGTTGGAGACTCCAGTATGATTTGAGGCCCATGCCGATTGCAGTACAAACATCTGTTTCCACAAGTTGGAACTCCGTTATGTACATTTTAGACTTGTAGCAGATTACCAGTCATTTCTATATTATTGCATCTTATAGTTTGAACTTAGGTATTGTCATTTATTCTTTGTTGCTTTTTCTTCTTTCTTTTTTCTTTTTCTTTTTTTGAGGCTGGCTATTATTTTATAGCGCAGGCTAGCCTGGAACTTATTACATAGACCTGGGCAGCTTCAACTGTCTTAGACATAGGAATGAGGAAAGTGGGCTGGAACAGTTCCTTGGGAGGTGGGGGGCATGTCCCCTGCTCAGCTATCTGTATCATGCACCCCCTAGAGGGGAGGCCACTGTCGAGCCTGAGACAGTTCATAGGGGTGAGGTGTCTGCACTAATGAGGAATTCAGAGTGAGCTACACACACGCATGGCTGGAAGCCACAGAGAGCTAGTGTCTGTGCAGAATCCCGCCAGCCTGCAGGCGATCCTGAGGAAAACACTTTAATTAATATGTAAAACAGCAGTGGGAAGAAAAGCCAGGTTAATTTCCAAACCACATCTGTAAGGGCACATTTGGGTTAGGAAACCTTGGAGACTCACAGGCAGGCCTCTTGTTTGAAGCCACAGAGGTGCTTTTGTGTGAAAACGGCTCCCTAAAAGGCCCTTTTATCTGCCCCCCACAGTGCATTCCTTTCTCTGTGCTTAAAAACATCCCCTAGACCGGCAGGGCTGTTGTCTCTCAATTGCAATGTGCCCTCTGTTTTGTTGAGGACTTGTGGGCCAGGGCAATTTCTCCTCTCATTTCCAACTGCTTCCCCATCTCTAAGCCCTAGTGTCTGGGGGCTTTTTTTCCTACCCACCCCCATATTCTTCTGCCCACATCTAGCCTAAGTCTTCAGCTTACCTACTGGGCGGGGGTCCAGGATGACTTGAGCTGAGGGTTTGAAATGCATACAATGCCCCAAAACAATATCTGCCGGAGAGCCTCATATTCATCAAACGGACGACCCAGAGGGACAAGGCTTTCTTACTCTGGTCAGATAACCTCTACACTGTTCTGGGAACGGGCCCCTCAAAAGCAAGCCTTCTGTGTGAGTTTCTGGGCTCCTCAGGGTAGCATGTTTGAGATCCTGAAATTCAGAATAGAGAGTGCTCATCTCTACCCCTCGCGATCCTCAAATCCCTGATACCTATCAGCTCACCAGCCTTGGGACATTCACAAGGCCCTAAGAAAGGCAGGAAAATGCCCTGGGTCACACACACTTGGGAGAATCAAACTTCCTAGGGATTTCTGTGGTGGTTTGCTAACCCAGCATATTCAAGATCTTGTCCCTCAGCTCCATTTTCTCTGACCTCTACACATCAGCTTGTTGGCCACTGGTTCTGGCCCACAGAGTAGCTGTGCGATCCTAGTCAGTAGCTCTTGTCTTCGTTATTGTGGTGACCAGAGTTGGCCTCCATCTCTCCCTAAGGCCTTAGTTACATTAGAAACTGCAAACACTAGTGTGGGGATCAGCTGAGCTCAGCATCTCTTACTGACTCCAGGGTGCCCGAGGCTCTGAAAGTGAAGCACACATTTAAGGACTATCCATCAAAATGGCTCCCATTAAATCCTTACATTCTTGTGGTTGGAGAATTGGGGCCCTTGGTGTGAGCATTCCTGTTGAGAAGGAACATGACTAGTGGCTCTCACCAACTACTCTTTTTTTTTTTTTTTTGGTATTTCGAGACAGGGTTTCTCTGTGTAGCCCTGGCTGTCCTGAAACTCACTCTGTAGACCAGGCTGGCCTCGAACTCAGAAATCCGCCTGCCTCTGCCTCCCAAGTGCTGGGATTAAAGGCGTGTGCCACCGCTGCCCAGCCTTCAGCAACTACTCTTATTGCTGGTCTCTACCCAAGTTTCACTTTTGCTGCAGACTCCAGGATGCTGTGAGATCAGAACTCACCTCTGGTTGCGTGCATCTAGTAGTATCAATGGAAGGGCGCAGAAGCAAGGGGGAGGGATTTGCTCAAAAAAAATCTTTACATTCTTACGGGGTGTGTGTGTGTGTGTGTGTGTGTGTGTGTGTGTGTAATTCAGTCCAATAAAATGTAAAATTTGACAAACAAAAGAGAACATTTCTTTCTCTTTTAACTAATCCTGTGGCTCCAGAATTCTCCCCTCCAGGACTCCTCAGAACTCTATCATAGAAGCCTTAGGGTGGGTGTGTCTGTGGAGGAGTCCCTCTGCTCCCAGCATCCTTTGTTGCTCGCTCAGAAGTTTGAGAGCTCAGCAACCTGGAGGCTGTGGCAACCACAGCTCCTGTTCATTGGACATTTGTTCTGTGCTAATGGAGATTCTTTAATTTTTTATGGAAAGCTCCATGAAGCTAGTGAAGTCCTTCCTGTATTGTGCAGATCAGGAAACCAAAGCTTTGTAAGGCTTCCTCTTGCACAACATGGTGGATACAGGATGCGTGGAGCTGGGAAAGGCTCACCCAGGGGCAGGGCATCCAGTTTACTTGTATCTCCACACCTCACTCACAGAACCTCAGACCTAATCTGGACTTCTCTGCCAAGAACCTCTGTGAACATGAAGTCGATGTTGTTTTTAAAGGGGACTACTTATGAATTCTCTCTCCCTCTAACGTGCAGTGAGATTTTGGCAGCTAGAAAAGACTCATTCCCTAGCTGTTACCACGGGTGATTTTCCCAAACTACTGCTCTGGGCCTGGGGCCATCGCCCGTCTGCAGCCTCAGCACAGAGGAGGCCTCAGGCAATCCTGCCTGAAGCACCTCTGAGTTTTGGCACTAAATTCATGCTCGAATTTGAATAAAGAAATGGAGCCTTTCCATTTTCCTTGGGAACAGCAAGCATTCAGGGAAGCCAAGAAAAAAGGGCTGCATCTACCCCGTCTACCCCATACTGCTTTCTGTATCTGGAATGTGCCATCGGAGAGTCCTGCTTCCTAGCAAACAAGCAACTTAGTCTGAAGACTGAAATCATGTGCTCCAAGTCTTAGAGTGGCCCTGTGTCTGAGGGGGAAACTTGTTCGTACCTTTTCCTGTCTTAGCACAGATATTCAGGATGCACACGCTAAGGGTTTATTAAAGCTTAATACAATCACAATTTTTCGGGCTTTATGTGATCTCCCTCCATTAGTAGCTTGCTGCCTGTATCTTGCCCACAGCCAAGTGAGTCAACCCAATGAACCAAGGAACCAATGCTCTGTCTTGGGCAATTAAATCAAAGCAGACACTTGAGAATGAAAACCAACATAAACACAGTTCTCTGCTTGGGAACAACTAGATCTTGAACACTGGGGCAAAGACCTCTGGGAACAAAGCCAGCCTTTTCCTCCCTTGTTTGTCAGGTGCGTCTTAACTGGAGGATCTTAGAGGAAAACCTGGGTGAAGACCAAAGGAAAATTTGAGGGACAGGGAACATCCAGTGGATTGTGCCTGTTAATGGTGGGGGTACATTCCTGTCTGTGCTCACTGGGAGCAGCCATAGATCACCAGCAGAAGCATCTCTCTCTCTCCCTCTCTCTCTCTCTCTCTCTCTCTCTCTGAAACAGGGTTTCTCCATGTAGCTCTGGCTGTCCTGGAATTCACTGTGTAAACCAGATTGACCTCAAACTCAGAGAGACCCACCTGCCTCTGCCCCACCCCATCAGTATACACCACTACACCCAACTATCTCTCTCTCTCTCTTTCTCACTCTTTCCTTCTTTCTGAAATAAGATGGATTCTTTTGTTTTTTTTTTTTCTTCCTATAAACATGTGATTTCACTTTTTGTAGCACCTACAAAATGACTTGGCCCTGTTCAGACTCAGGTTGGCGGGATAAAGATTACCATCCAGCAATATGGAACTACAGAACTGGGGGAAATGGTTCTGCTGGAAAAAGCACCTGCTGTACAAGAAAGTCCTGGGTTCGGTCTCCAGCATCCATGTGTAAAATCTGGGCACAGTAGCATGTATTTACAGTCCTAGCGCAGAGCAGATGTAGACAGGTGAGTGCCTGGAACACAGCGCTCAACTAGCTTTATCTAATTGGGAGTTCCAGGCTCACTGAGAAACTGTCTTAAAGGTAAGATGTGTGCATGAGCTGATAAGATGGCTCAGTGGGTAAGGCACTTGCTGCCAAGCATAAAGACCTGAGTTCAAGCTGTAGGACCCACGTGGTGGAAGGAGAGAATCTACTCCCACGACATGGCTCCCTGATCACTCTACGTGCACCCCTCCCGTGCAAGACAAGAGAATAGATAAAACAAAATAATGTTAAAATTAAGGTGGAAGGTGATTAAGGCAAAATCACCATCCAGCCTCCACACTCATGTGCACACATGCATGCGCACATTCGTATGCCACCGTACACTCAGTATTTCAACAGGTAAAAAGCAAAATGCAATAACAGAATCACAGTGCTCTTTCTGCCCTACCCGATCCCCAGTCAAACAAGAAAGAACTACAAGGACCCAAGTGGAGTTGAAAGGCCACCCACAAGACCCACAGGTGGATAGTTCAGCATCCAAGAGAAGCTGAGAAGCACGGTCCTCTGGTAAGCTCTGGAGAGTTCCGCCCTTTAACTGCTTTGGCTTAGGCCAGTCTCTGTCCATGGCCTAGTCTGACAGGAATCCGAGATGTGCAGAGGGGTGATTTTTCTTTCCGACTATCTTATCAGCCAGACGACTCATCCATGTGGCATCGGCCTGTTTTTGCAGCCTTCAGCTATTCTTGGTTCTGGAAAGAAAAAAAAAAAAAAACCTTTCTGCTGTGGAAAAATCAATGTGCTTGTCTCTGACATAGATCTTCCCTGGTCCAGGGATAGATGCTAAAGTGATACCTGCATTGATCACCCTGATTGTATCTCCATTTGACAGAGAGACCTGCGGTTAAATAAAATTATACAGCTTACTTAGGCAATTGTTTTCATAACAAACTTGATGATTTCAGAAGTAGGAGAAGGAAAGCCATTATATGCCCCCCAGGACGATTTCCTGGTGTTTTTGAATCCAAGGCTCTGTTTGTAGTTTCAACAGTAAAAGCTTTGAATTTGGCTCTATTTTGGAGCTCAGCAAATTAGTGTGGGTTATTTATTTATTTGCTTTCCCTAGTTTTAGCTGAGATTCCGTTTGGTTTGAGTCCTGATGTCCATGTGTGCTTGTGAACAGGATTGTCTCTATCAGAGCCTGTCAATACAGGAGAAGCAGGACTGGCAGGCTGCCCTGAACCCCTTTCATCTGCCGTGCCCTGGAGGTAAAGGTCTGCTGCAGCTCCAGCCGCAGGGTCCAGAAAGAGTCCTTAGGACAATCAACCAGCGGATGGCTGGTGCATGGCACATGCTAAGGAGTCTGACTCTGGTGTCCTACCCTCACACACCCACTGAAGGATGCAAAGGAAGCAGCCTGTTTTACATGCTTGTGTCTTTGTTGGGCACTGAAGCATACTCCCAAGTCTCTGCAGTGAGAACTTCTGCCCCGCTTTTATTTTACCGTTGAGACAGATAACACTTGGAAAGGACTTGCCTCTGAGAATCCTGTCCTGTAAGAGTTGGATTTGGTCTGAAGGCTTTCTGGTTCCCCAACCATAGCCTGTAAACATACAGGTACTTGAGACACGTAAACTGTAAACCTCTGCGTTCTAATAGTATAAACATCAGCGTGAGCCGTCGTTGTATAATTATGAAGATCCCACATAAGTATAAATATTTTAATGCGGCAGCAGGCGGCAGCTTCCTTGATCTAAACTCGGGTGTATTACAGGTCGGCAGCACTTTCCTCAAACACAATCATTAAGGTTCAGAGAGCCTGTCATTTTTTAAAGCAGACTCTCACCCTCCATCCTCCTGGCTTTTTCTGGACTAGCACACACTGTGGAGCTGCCATGTTGGTTTTTTGGTTTGGGGTTTTTTGGTTTGTTTGTTTAGTTGGGCTGTTTTGTTTTGTTTTGTTTTGTTTTGTTTTGTTTTGCTTTTGTTCACCAGGAACGAGGTGATGTGGGAATAGAGGAGGTGACCATTGTGGCTGTTTCATGAGTCTACCCTAGGCCCACAGTGTATGTATGTACACAGTGCTCGGAGGAATCCTTGGTTTTCTGTTTCTGGGATAGAATACAGAGACAAAGCAAACTGAGAGAGACAAGCTCATAGCTCACATTATATCAGCTCAAGGCACAGCCCGCCATAGTGAGGAAATCAAGGCAGGAGCTTGAAGCAGCTGGGCACATTGTAGCCACAATCGGGAAGTAGAATGAGCCCAGGCTGCCCTCCATTCAGCTCCCATTCTGTGTTTTATACAACCCAACTCCCCTGCCCAGGGAATGGTCCTGCCCACGGTTAAAAGGGGTCCTCCCACATCATTGGGCATGACCACAACAAAGGGAATCTCCCACAACAGGTATGCTTAGAGACCCATCCTGGGATGATTCTAGATTTTGCCAAGCTGACAGTCAACAGTCACCATCATACACAGACAGCTAGCTCAAGCCTAAGTTCAGTGAAGAGCCATCACAACCTACAGTCTACACAGGTAATGAGACTGGCGTGACTCACTGCCTGCTTTGACTTGCACCAGTGATCTGAGGCATCCGAGGCACACTGTCAGAGGGAAGATGTTGAAAAGATAAATCAGGTAGTGACCTCAGCTGCCTGATTCATTTTCTTCTGTAGCGAGATTCCTTCTGTGTGGTTCCTAGGTGCTTTTCTTTTTTGGAAGGAGAGAGGGAAGGCCGTTTTCAAAATGAACTCTGAGGAGGAGCTCACTGCCTTGCACATTCAAGGTAGGTGCTCTGCCAGTGTGCCAGACACCCCAGCCCCTCTCACTCCCTTTTCAACAGAGGAATCTGTCTGTCTGTCTGTCTGTCTGTCTGTCTGTCTGTCTGTCTGTCTTTTTTCTTTCCTTTTTTCCTTTCTCTTTCTCTTCTCCCCTCTCTCCCTGCTCTCTCTTCCTTCTCCCTCCTACCCTCCCTTCCTACCTCCCTCCATTCTCCCCTCTTCCTCCCTTTCTCTGCTTCCCCTTCCCTCTTCCTTCCTCCTCTTCCCTCCCCCTCCCTTTCCTGTCCTCCCCCTTCACCTCCTCCCCCTCCCCCTTTCTTTTCCTCATTGTTAGGATTCTATACATATACTCCTAATCTTTCTTCCCACTCTTACTCCACAGTATTACTAAGTCACCTTCCTTAGCTGGGTCTTAATAGATCACTACAGTAACTCCTACACTGAAGGGAACAATCCTTTTGAACCCTGAGACAGGTGAATGACCTTTTGAAATACACACACACACACACACACACACACACACACACACACACACACACAGTGGTGCAGTGCAGCCAGGTACACCTAATGATTGACAACTGAATAAAAAGTGATTTTCTCAATTGAGGTCCACCTGCCAGAGGAAGGCTGGCAGCTGGGAAATTCTTGCACATTCTCCTAAGTGTCTGTCATCGCTAATATCGAGGCTGTGTGTACGGGTGAGTAGTTGCCGCTGTGATATTTAAAGAGCTTTGTTCTTTTATTTTTTTTTCCTTTCCTGGAATAGAGAACCAAGAGAACAGAGTTTTACAGACTGAAAACGAGAAGCAAACAGAACAGCGCCTCATTCTTCAGAGTAAACAGAGCAAAGGCCAGCGGTGGCAGATGCAGCCAAGAGCTGGCTCCGTACAGACAAAGAGCAGATTATGAAAACAAAACTCTATCCGCTGAAATCATTGTCTTTAATTACCGACCCAGGAACTTCGTTTAATGCTTCCCTTTTGCACAGACGTTTGAAGCAAATGATGTTCAGAAGCAGGAGTCAGAAAACAAGATTGCTCCATGGACTGGGCGGAGGGAAGCTGGGGTGATTTGTATCCCCTTCTCTTGGTCTGCTTGAACTGCTCTTCCTGTAGAGTGCTTGGAATTGCCTACCCCACATCAGTACTCACTCACTTCTTCCGTGGTTTTAAAAATCCACACGGTAATCTTATTGCCACTGCTGCACAGGACAGCACCGACTTCAGCTCCTTCTCTTACATTGACACTGGGGACAGGAAGTGGTCTCTGCCCAGGACTCAAGTTTGGAAGATCAAATAGCAACAGCGAACATGCCCCCGTGGCCTCCGTGGCCTCTGTGGCCTCTGCTCTGCTTTTTATCCACAGTTCCGGACACACCACAGCTCAGAAAGCTACCCCTGGGGCAGGGTGCTCCATCTGTCTCTTCTCCTCCCACAGCCTGAGCATACTGTGTGAATGACTAAGTTGTGACTGACTGATGAACAGAAGTGGAAATAGGCCCAAATGGTTGCACTTGGGTTTAAAGAGATAGCAAAAGTCTGTCCGTTAGCCAAGGAGTGGAAGGAGAACAGGTCATCTATGAGATGGCTTCAAAGAAACACTTGCAGCCCCATGCCAACACTACCCTTCCCCTGGGCTCATTGATATCTGAGAACTGAGAGGTCCTTCCTGGACTGTTGGAGTACTCGAGTCTAGCCCTAGTGAGGTGACTCCGTGTCTAACAAGTTGTGAGGTACCATTAAAGATGGAGTGAGGTTGCCAGGGCAGCTGCTTGTCTTCTCATGAGATCGCTGGCCCTTCGGAAGCCCGGGGCAAGTCTCCTTTCACAGATTTTTAAACGGAATCCAGCACAGATTAAGGACACTGAGACTGCGGGAGTGCTGAGCTACCATAGATAGTGCCAAGTTCCTTGAACTCTAACGCTGAATTCTTGCTTCGGACTCCACCTAAGGTTTTTGTAAGTGTGATAGAAAGCACTGAGTAGTTCCTAAGAAATAGTAGTGTCCTCTCTGTAGATGAACGTCAATGGAAAGTTGTTCCGCTACATTTGATGCTGTGTTTGAAATACTAGTTACCATTTCTAAGATTGAGACTGACCTTGGATGCAGTCTTTCTAGTGGCGGTTAACACTGTGATTGGATCTCCACCACAGTGGTCGTGGTATGAGGTTGGGATTACGGGCATCTGAAACATATTTGGTACCAATAATGATGCGTGCTCTCTCTCTCTCTCTTTCTCTTTCTCTCTCTTTCTTTCTATCTCTATCTCTATTTCACTGTCCTCTCTGTCTCTCTCTGTCTCTCTCTCTGTCTCTCTGTCTCTGTCTCTCTCTCTCTCTCTCTCTCTCTCTCTCTCACACACACACACACACACACACACACACACACACACATCCCAACTGAGGGTTCCTTTCCCTTCTCTCCTCTCAATCCCTTCTCTACCTCTGCCTGCCCCCATTCACTCCTAATAATCACAGACAATGACTACTAATGTGTGTGGTTGCATGTATGTGACATGATTTGTGGTACTTTGTGAGTGTCTACACCACACACTCATGCACACCCACTGATATCTCATTTCTTTAAACATGTATTTCTTTTTATCTCAGTAAAATATTTGTCTAAAAATAGTATACTCAACATGTTTAAGCTGCTGATTCCAGAGATTTCTCTCTGGGAAAACAAACAATTAAGATCCTCTCAGGCCTACAGTGCCATCTGATGCCTTCTGCATTCTCAAGCCCAACTTTTTAAACTGTGTGTCATGAATCAAACATGGATGGAAACATGGCACTTGCAAACAAGGGACAAAGCAAAAAGCTTTGGGCAAGCAATACCCAGACGTTAGTTCACAACTACCCATGTAATGAGTCTGAGGCGATTCTCAGAATACCTACCCCTGTATTCACTTTACTGAAGCCTTGGTTCTAAGGATACCACATGTATCCTTAGATACGTGACATTAGTACATGACATTCCACCATACAAGACCAACAAATGCTCCCGGAATACCTCCGTTCCGATGCAAATCTACTCCATGCTGTGAGTTGTACGCTTTGACTGTGTTTTCTGTTTTTAAAGAAACATAATGTTTTAATCATGGGAAACGAATGCTTTTTATATCTTTCTACTGTCATGTAAGTATTGGATGAGTAGACCTTTGGATTGGATTGTATTAGAATGTTTGATTATTTAAAAAATTGCTGTTTGTGTTGTTGACTTGAGTTTCATGAAGAAATTGTTCAGCAAATTTTGGCATGAATTTCTAATAATTGTTAAGTGGTCCTACTGTGCCACTCCCTTTTCATACTGCATGTTTATGAGAAGTAGTGTCCGTAGCACTGCCATTTGTAAAATCGAACTATCCACGAGCTCAAAAAAGCCTTCTAGATGCTTTACATGTCCAGGTGTAGTGGCCACAACTTCAACCCCAGTACTTGAGAGACTGAGGCAACAGAATCTCTAGGAGTTGAAGGTCAGCCTGGTCTATGTAGCAAGTTCCAAGCTAGACAGGGCTACATAGTGAGACCCTGTCAAATAGTCAGCCAAGTTCTAGTTCTTTATGTAAAAATAAATAGGCAAATCCATCTCATTGATACACAAATGTGCTTTCTTACCTTTAATAAACGGTAAGATACAGGTACCAAAGACTTGGAACAAATTCCACTATGATTTATTGTCAGTGTTTGATTTGCACACCCATGTTATACAACTCTGTACCTGAAGTCACACTGGAAAAAAAAAGTGTACTTGTTTATCAGATGACAAGAGGTTGCAGTCAGAGTGTCATACCATGCTGCAGACAGCAACGCTTCCTGTATGTGCATGTAGCGTGTAGCATGTAGCTTGTAGCATGTAGCATGTGTGTAGGTCATGAAACTATAAAAGAGGCCGTGAGAAGGGAAAAGGAGGTCTCACAGATGAAGTCAGAGATGTGACATGGATATAGGAGAGGAGTAGCTAGGAGGAAGAGGGGACCAGCTGAGGGGGCGGAAGGGAGATGATCAACAAAAGTAAAGCATGTATGAATATGTCACAAGGCAAGCGCTGCTGTGCATGGTGACTTAAAAGGCCCAACTTCTAAAGCAAGGCAAGAGCCATAGCCTATAGTTTTGCTCTGTCTGTAACTTAGGCCGAATGCAGCAGCAACCCAGGTCTAGGACAAGGAGCCTGCTTTACTCATCCACCCGAGGAGAATTATGGCTGTCCCCTCCCCCCAGACTTTCCTTGCTCTCTCTGCTGGCCTGAAGCCCTTTTCCATTAATCAGCCCAGTCCTCATCTGTTCCCGGGACCTGCAGCGGCCCAGAGGAATTCCAAGAATTCCTTTAAAGAGAGAACATGAGATTTCCTGGTAGGACTCACAGGGGCCCTGCATAGTTAGCCAGGATTGAGTTAGGAGGAGCTATGTGTGCACAGGATTCAAAGGGCATTCTTACGCCTTACCTGGGAGTTCTAACTTGGCTTTTCCAGTGGGTGTGTATTAAGAGATGCATGACTTCTTTAGAAAAGGTTTGGCCTTCAAAGTAAAGTTAATTTTCTCTGGTAGTAAAAACAAAATGTCAAAGTCTCCAAATATTACCAGCATTCCTCTCTGCCTTCATCTTCCTTCAGGAGCCAGTTTCTCCCACTCTCCTGTCAACTAGGTTATGGGATAACCTAACAACAGAGCGATGTCTCTGTGTCCATCTCTCAGGTGGCCTCATCCAAGAGGTCCCTAGGAAAGGAGATACTGGACCGGGTACCCATGTGGTGTCTACATGCCTTCAACCACATCCACAGGGAGAGAGAAGTCCCCTCTGGAGCACTTTGCCCTGGCCCTGGCTGACTGCAGGTAAGTAAAAGTGTCCAGAAGCTTGGAGCACCGGCCCCCCTACATACACACACAGGCCAAGGGTAGCCCTGACTTTTGGATGTGTCTCCCACTCCTGCATTGGTCATAGCATTACAGATTCTTCCTGGGTCCCTCACTCTCATCTGTTGCTCCCCCTAGATGTTTGGAGGTCTACCAGCCCTTTAAGCCACAATGGCTGGCTCCCAATAGCTCACGCCTTCCTTTCTTTGTGTGGCTTCTCATTGTTCATTACATTCAAGGTTATAAAGCAGAACTTCTCACTTCCAAAGACCCCCAGCGAATGCCCTCTGCGCTAGAAAGTACAGCCGCAACTGTTGTTATTGTTTTCAGAAACTGTGCTGTGGGTTGATTGAATTGTCTTCTCAAAGTTCATGTGCTGAACTGAAGTCCTTCCCAGTACTGTATTTAGGAAACAGGGTCTTTGGGGTTAAAAAGCTTTGCCTGGATGCTAATTCAATATGATGGGGCCTTTACTGAAAAAGGGAAGTTTTTACACATGCAGATGGACAGAGGGAAGACAAAAGGAAGGGAGACAGCTAGCAGTAGATCCTCAGTGCTCAGAAGGAGACAGAACTCCAGACACCCCAAGCTTAGATCTCAGCAGATCCTTGAACTATAATAGAAGCCAATCTGCAGCAGCTTCTGAAGTCATTCCAAAGAGTGCAATAAACCCAACAATAAATAGCACAGTACCCCTGCACTGTCTGACCTTAAAAGCAAAATGCTTTGACTAGCATCTGAGTTTCCCTCCCCCATTTTAATGGGACCTAGAAATCTGGGACTGGGGACTGACCCTGCCCAGGATGGGCTCAGCACCACGACCAAAACACAAAGGCCTCTGGGGTTTGCTCTCATGGTGTGTTACTTTCTTCCTGTTCGGCTCCTTGAAATACCAACTGGCTGGATCCCAGCCCTGCATGTCCCCACTGTGAATTGTTCTTGTGTCTCAAATGTCAGCGTCATCGTCACCACAACGTAAGCTCACTCCAAGTCAGGGGGCCTGGTATGGAACGGAAGTCTCCAAAAGCCCAAAGTGTGCTGAAGGGAGAAGGTGATCTCCAAGGCAAGCCACGGCCTCAGATCGGAAACGCACATGCCGCTGTTACTTCTGGCAGCAGAGGAGTGTGATCCGGACAAAGCCAGCCTGGTGTTGTGTGCAGCAATCCTCTTATGAATAGATCTCGTTCATAGTGCACAGCCGACTGTGGCCTCAGCGCCAGCCTGGCTCCTTGTCCTGTGGGTCAAGGGTGGTGGCAGCAGATTGGTGGGGGCTGAGTCTGAAGGTCTCTGTGAGAATGGGACATTGCAGCTTTTTCCTGCAGTCAGCCTGCAGTAGGCAACTAAGGGTTTTTCCATGTGGCAGCCCTTGCTGGTGATTTTGAGAGGTAAGACCCTGTAGACCCTGTACTGTAGCAATGGCTTCTCCTCCTAACCCATCCAGTGGTCTTTGGGAGTGAGCTTTCCTGAGCTACTGTTTCTTGTATTTGATATACATTGCTTTCCCTGAGGCAGATCTGATGTGTATACAGATTACCAAACTAATTTATTAGGGAAACCACAATAGGGTTCAGTGTTTCTCAATGAATCAAGAGAGTTTCCCCTCAGAGTTATGGAAAGTAAAAGGTCTAGCCAAGTCTGTTACCTCGGGTTTGCAATTCCAAGCACTCTGGAAGCTGAAGTAGATGGGTCAAAAGTTTAAGACCCAGGGCTGTAGAGATGGCTCAGTGGTTAAGAGCACTTGACTTTTTTTTCCAAGAGACTTAGGTTTGATTCTCAGCACCCAAATGGAGGCTGGGCCATTCATAACTCCAGTCCCAGGAGATCTGATATCCTTTCTGGTGTCTGTAGGCACCAGGCACACACACATGGTAAAATGGTACACATACTATATGCAGGCAAAAAAAAATCCATTCACATAAAATACAAATAAATAATTTTATTTTCTTTTTTACAAATTGTTTGAGGCCAGCCTGGACTACAGAATGAGTTGAGGGTTAGCCTGAGTAACATAGTGAGACCCTGCCTCTAAAGGAAAGAGGGCTGGATTGTATTACAGTGTTGGAGCTCTTGCCACGCACTCACAGGGTAAGATTCTAGCTTTTACGGCAGATCGTCAGGCCACCGATTGCGCTAATCCCCTCCACTGAGTTGCTGCTCTTGTGTATCTGTGGGATTCTGGCTGGGCAGATGAGCAAACATCCGGAGGCTGGATGATAAACGTCTTTGTCATATGGACTTCCTAAGTCTTACAGCATAAGAACTTGGAGCCCACGACCTCACCCCACTTTTTCCTAAAAAACTGTGCCTGGCTTTATTGTGGATACTTTTCACTTACACATTATACTTTCTCAACCTGGACCCACTGGGTTTAAGAACAGAAGGGATTCACATTCCTGTGGCCAGTTGACAGTTTTTTTTTTTACAGAAGACACTTCCAGATGAGGGGACACATGGATTCATCCAAGACCACACCAATACTGTAGACTTGAATGTTACCAGCAGAAAGCCAAATGCTAGCAGTATTTGTAGTGGGTAGCAGTACTGTCCCTGTCAATTAGAATAGTATTGCTGTGTGAAAGACATTTTCTGTCCTTATCACTTGATCCCAAAGGGCCTAGGGCAGAGCCTGTAGCCCAGGGCTCAAGTGTGTGTCCTTAAAGTACCCAGGGACAAACGTCTTTTGTTTTCATGGTCACTTTAAAATGAGTTTAATATTCACTGGAGTATACAAATACCCTCAGCCCTTGAACCATGAAGCTGTGGCAGGATTGGAATTTGCTTGTCTTTTGCTACCTGTATCTGACGACTGTAAAGCTTTATGGCAAAGAGGATGAGAATCTACAGGAAAATGAAGTTTGCAGGATCCTCATGAGTCTTCTCTCCAGGATACAAGGCTTTGCATCATCATGAGGAGAGCCATGGTGACATGGTATGAATTCAGGGCATGTTAATGAAATCCTTGCTCAACAAATGATACTTATTAGGATGATACTTAAAGCCACTAGGTCCCCCAATACAGTCATAATACAGTCATAGATCCAAAGAGGTCAACTAAACTTTGCAAATCTTGTTAAGCCCTCCTGCCTCTGGGAGAAGGTGCAGAGGTCCCAATAGTTATGTGGGTATTGTCATCTGCAGAGTCTGTGCCTATGTATCCAGACAACTGTGGTCTGAAGAGTTTGAAAAACTAGATCATTAAAAATAACCACATTCAGAGAATTTGGTAAAACCCAAATTCAGAGCATGCAGCATAGCTCACATGCACAGCATGGGGGCATCCTTTGTCTTTCAGCTTAGGGAGGAGACCCTGAGATAACTCAACACAGTGTGACATGAAGTCTTAAGTGCCTAAGGTCCTTAGAGCCACAGCCAGCAATAAGCAGGGTAATATAGACAGCCCACGAAGACGTTGTTGTATATTGTGCTCAGAGTCGGAAGAAGTCCCCCATCCCTGTTCCTTCTGCATCTTCCTTGCAGGGTTCAAGAATTTGAGGAATCCTCTGCATGGAGACTGTGAGCTGCCTTCCATCCGCTCTGCCTCGTGCATTGATAAAATAACCCATTTATGGTTTTAAAATTCAAATTTCATCTACACAAACACTGCTCTGTGGCTGTCTGAAAGTGTTCTAAGGACAAAGCCACCACTTCTCAGCTATACATAGGCACTCATTGTTTTGTTTGTTTTTCCAAGCTGACGGAAATTGTTTCCCAGATGACGTGGGAGCCGTGTACTGAAGAATGGAGCAGAGCTCTAGGAGTCGTGCCCTGGCTCACAGGATGTGGAACTTTGAACGGCCGCTGTAGACCGGCTGTTCTGTCTACCCTGCAGTAGCCTGGGCTGCATCTCAAACATCTCTTCTCCTCTGCCCAGGCCTGCTAATCTCTCCCAAAGTGTTAGCTGATAATTTAAAGTGTGACGACTCCCAGGAGGATTGCATTTCCAAAAAGGCCTCTGAGATAGAAAATGTTTCCATGAAAGGAGCTGGAGGAGGAAGGGGATGTTATTTTTTAACCTGCTCACATGCTAAGTTTCAGGCCATTTCACTCCCATCCCACACACCCCCCCGACCCCCCTCTAAAGCCTGCCGCTGTGGACATTATGGCTCCTTCTGTCTAGAGGGTTCTCAGTACTATTCCTTCCTGGGACATACAGAGTCCATCATGATAATTCCAGCCTGAAATCTGGCTTATCCACTTGTGTCTTGGCTATAAAAGACTTGATTTCATCTAGAACAGAATCTTGGAGCCGGGCTGACGCTGCTTGCTGCCTTGATAACAACGGGCGTGGGAAAGAACTGTGGGCTCCCTGACTGCGCATGTGGGAAGACCATGCTTTCAGAAGCAGAAGGCTGTATCTCATTCTTTGAGCTTAAAATACTATTACAACATTTGTCTCCTGTTTGCTCAGGTATTTGGACATGCTTTGGGGTGGGGCTACTGGCAGGTATACCAGTCTTTCCTCCCAGTGGGTTTATTTTGCTGGAATCTTTGTTGGTGGTACCTATACAACAGATGAATGTGTGTGTGTGTGTGTGTGCGCGCTCGCGCGCGGTCTCTCTCTGTCAATCATCCCAATCTGGGCTAATGTTGTGAGGATTGTAATCACATTGATTGATTGTTCAAATATTTCTGGGATCGTTTCTCAAATCATCCGACACTGCACGTTGCACATGCGCCTAGGAATATACAGACGTAGCAGCTCCAGTCAGGGAGGTTTCTCTTTCCTGCCTCGTCTTAGTTCAGTATTGTTAGTTATTATGACGTCTCAGTCAGGTGTCAGCACACCGTGTGGGGAACAGGCTCTGTACAGCATCCTTTTGCTCTCAGGGTGGTGATATCCGGCTTGGACTTGGCCAACATCACAGCTAACGTGATGACCGTGTTTTATTGAAGGAAGCTTTGCCCTGTGTTTTAGCTAAAGAAGACAGATCTAAAGGTCTCATGGGTAGGACTATGGACTACCCCAAGCGAGAGACATACAGCAGCTAATGTCCAGCAGTCCCTGCTAATTCTTGGTAGTCATCCTTATCCCTAAGGGAGAGTCTGTTTGATAGGAAGCAGACAGTGTCAGTCCTCTTGAACTCGTAAAACTTTAGTGAATGGTTGATGGTTACTAGGCTTTCCGTCATAGTCATCTGTAGCAGCAGCAGGAGCAGCAGCAGCAGCAGCAGCAGGAGCAGCAGGAGCAGCAGGAGCAGCAGGAGCAGCAGGAGCAGCAGCAGCAGCAGGAGCAGCAGGAGCAGCAGCAGCAGCAGCAGCAGTAGCAGCAGGAGCAGCAGGAGCAGCAGCAGGAGCAGCAGCAGCAGCAGCAGGAGCAGCAGGAGCAGCAGGAGCAGCAGGAGCAGCAGGAGCAGCACTATTATCACCACTAATATTGTTATCAACATGTTATCATCATCCTTGCTATCATTAACATTATAATCATCATCATCATCATCAACATCACCACCACCATTATCCTCACCATCACCACCACCACTACCATCCATCTGTAGTGCTAGGGATTGAACTGACCTGATATTTTCTTTATCAACTGATTGATTTTTGAGTCAGGGTCTTGTTATAGAGCCAGACCAGCCTCTAACTCTTGACCTGTTTCTTACTCCCCAGTGCCCACCAACTGGTGGTATTTCTTCTCTTTCCATTTTTATTTCTTCTTTCTCTTTCACCTGAAGAATACATTGTGCTATAATCTAAGAAACTTCTGTTTCCCAGAAGCGATAAGGAGTACCTGTTTGGTGCCATGGTTTACTGTTGGTGAAAGGACGGGAGTGGGGCCTATGGGAGTTTAGGGGTCACACCCAAGTTGCCTACCCATGTTTGCAAGCCTTCTGGGAAACCCTTCTAGGACCCCAACTCACCTATTTCTGGACCATTGTCTTCTAAACCAACTTTGAGGCACATGTTCATTTCCCAATGGATATTGGACTTCTGATTTAAAAACATTTTTAACGAACAGTTAAACATACAAAAGCAAATAGCTAGTATAAGGAGACACACCATTACCCACTATTGGCAATAACAAGTTCTCTGCCAGTCCCGTTTGGTGTGTTATCTCCCACCCGGGGTTAGAGTAGATAAGTAAAGTGTCTGGGAGTAGAATCTTGGTGTGTGTGTGTGTGTGTGTGTGTGTGTGTGTGTGTGTGTATGTGTGTGTGTGAGAGAGAGAGAGAGAGAGAGACAGAGAGACAGAGAGACAGAGAGAGACAGAGAGACAGAGACAGAGACAAAGATAGAGAGACAAAGACAGAGACAGAGACAGACACACACACACACATGGAAGAGAGAGAGAGAGAGAAAGAGAGAGAGAGAGAGAGAGAGAGAGAGAGAGAGAGAGTTCTGTAGGAGGGTTTGCTTTGCTAGCCAGCAGGACTTCATGTAGTTCCCTGAAGCAGTACCATCTGCAGTATGTCCCCCAAATCCCATTCTTTGTTCTTCTTTTAAGCTGAATGACTTTATGTGTGCATTGCCAAGATGTCAAATGTCTTTATGCACACAGAAAAATGTAGCTCATTCTCTGGAAGTCAGCATCTCCAGATGGCTGTCAGTGTGGGATAAATGGTAACTGTTCAAGAGTGGTTGGTCGTCACAGCTGGTCACTCTGGGGTCACCTGAGGCAAGTCACCCAGCCAATTATTTTAGGTTATTATTTACCCTTCTTTCCTCCTTCTCTCTTTTGTTTTGAGACTATGTTTCCCTACATATCTCAGGGTGCCCTTGAACTTAAGACCCCCCGCCTCTGTATCGCATATGCTGGGATTACAGGTTGGTTCCTGAAGCCCAGTCCATTCACTGATCTATTAAGCACATATTGAGTAGTGACCCTATCAGGTATTGTGGAGGGTACAAGGCCAGCGCCTCCCTCTCTCCCAGTCTGTGGAGAATGAGGCAGGTCACATGATGATGTGTGCCGGTCCCCTGTCTTAGCTACTTCTCTAAAGCTGTGAAGAAACACTGTGATGAAGGCCATTTATAGAAAAGGGTTTATTTGGGCTTATAGTTCCAGAGGAATAAGAGTTCATCACCATGAAGGCAGGGAAACCTGGAAGCAGGCTCGGCAGTAGGACATCCATGAGCTGATTGTTCACATCTGGAACACCAGATGTGAAAACACCAAAGTATGAGCTGGGGATGGCGTGTGGATTTTAAAACCCCAAAGCCAACTCCCTGTACCAGGCCTCTTCTAGCAAGACCACACAGGTCCTAAGCGTAGACGCATTTGTATTATTTTGAAGAGCAGCTAGTGTTCTTTCTGGGGAGCCATGTCTCCAGCCCCTTGAAAAAAACACATCTTTAAGACTTCACATGCCTTGCGTTTCAAGGCCTCAACAGGTGTCTGAGGCAATGATTCTTTTTCAACATTATCCATTAGAGTTACTGAGGTAGGAACTTTCCAATCTCAGATATTCTGTTACCGGAGGATGAGTAGCTCGGGTGTAACATCCATGCTTGCCACACTGCACTGAGAAAGAGAAAGCATGACCTGGTGTTTTTGTGGGAAAACTCTCTGCTAGATACCTAAAAACAGGACCTGCAGGATTCAGCCAAGATGAGGAGTAGAGCAACTGAGGCAGTGGAGAAAACACAGGTCTCTAATGAGCCTGTGCTGACAGCAAGCTCCCAGCACAGGCGTGGAGGGCAATCCTCTCAGACTGCTGGAAGCCAAGCTCCCGCTAGGTCCCAGGCACACAGCCAACCTCTTCCGGCTATGTTTCCTCATCTGTGAAATGGGGTGTGTGGCCTGCTGTGCTTCCCGGTGCACAAGGCTCTGGCATGAATGCCTGGCACGTTGCCAGCAGCGTGCATTTGCTGTTATTTTTATACAAGTGAATTTGATAACAAGCTAATTACTGAGAGTCAGCTTCCTGTGAAATCTTACTTGTCAAGTTCTGCCCTTGATTCCGTTTATTCATTTACTCAGGATAAAATACACATTCTAACTAGCTGTTTCTCCTTCAGGTGTTCATGAATATTTATCGAGAGCCTGCGACCTAAGGACAGGGGCTGGTGCTGAGTGGCTTATGTGCCACCTGCAGAGCAGCCACCCTGCCTGGCTCTGTAGGAGTGTGTGGTATTGTACGTGTATGTGTGCACGTATGTGTGTGTGCACACATGTGCTTGGGTACATGTGTGTGTAGTGCATAGTGTGTGCACATGTATGTGTATGTATTATATGTGTGTGGTGTGCATGTATATGTGTGCATGTATGTGTGTGTACACATGTATGCATGAGCATGTATGTGGGTGTACATGGATGTGTGTGGTGTGCATGTATATGTGTGTGCAGTGTATAGTGTGTGTGGTGTAGACTGTGTGTATGGTGCATGTTGTTTATGTGGTGTGCATGGTGCATGTTGTGTATGTAGTTTGTGTATGGTGTGTGTGTGCATGTATGTATATGTGTGTATGTGAACGTGTGTGTGTGTGTGTGTGTGTGTGTGTGTGTGTGTGTGTCTGTGTGTCTGTGTGGTATGCTGTGTTATCTTGAACATCATTCTCACCAACCAAGAAGGGAAAGGTAGCTGGGTACCAGTAAGGAGAAACCTACAATGAATCAGGAGGGCACAGGGCTCACTTCCTGTGCCTCTGCTGGCTGCACTGGGTTCAGTAGCTGACACTCACAGAATGACTGGCTTTTCTCTGGGAAGCAGGGAAGGGCAGGCTCACGTCCTTCCTGTGGCTTCCATGTGGGATGGGTGCTACAGTTCACCAGCATGGCTCCCATGGTACTCTCTTCCCAGGGCCCACAGGACATGCTGACGTGAGTGTTGTCTTTATACTCATTTCCTATTTTCTTAAAACTGTGCAGTGCCCATTCACATCCCAGGAGGACCGCTTCAGGTCCTAACGAGGGTTTCTGCGGCAGCTGCCAGGCACCCCGCCCCATTTCTCCTGTGACAAGAAGAAGTACGTGTCTTTGCATCAGGTTGCATCAGATGGTGTCAAAAGGCTGGAAGAAAACAAAGTGCTGACCCAGGGGAGTGAAGCATTAGGGACTTCAGAGGAGACCCAGGGAGTCCAGGAGTTTCTGGCAGGGACTGCCTCCCATGTTGTAGGTGGTGGCTGTTTGTTTCCTGGCCTAACAATGCTTTGGATGTCTAAGTAAGCAAAGGCCCTGCCTAGCACAAACAGATCCCTGTTTTCCATACCCAGCATGTGTCACTCTAATGACAGCACAAAGGAGGTGGAAGCAGGAGGATTAGAGAATCAAGGTCATCCTCTGCTACATAGCACGTTCCAGTCCAGCCTGGGCTTCTTGAAAAATCTATCTCAAAACAAACAAACAAGCCAACAAACCAACAAAAAACGTGCAAGCAAGCAAATCAACCTGGACCAGCTGTGGGGAGAGGTGGGCAGAGCCAGCTGTGAGCCTCCTCAGAGGGGCGGCTGCAGCAATAGCTGCGCATGGCATGCTTTGGAGGGCTCAAGATCCTGGCCTCGCCCAAGCTGGTCCAGTTCATGGCTCTCTGTTGCCTTGGTCTCCTACTTACAACTCTTGCTTTTTCTCTGTACTCTGCAGCCCCTGGGTTTATCCTGCTCCTCCATTTCTGGGTGTTTGTGGCTATTTTCCTCTTGCTTAAACTACTGCTCTCATTCATTGACCAGGCAAAGCTCTGGAGTCCTTCAGAGCTGGTTTTTTTTTTTTTTTTTTTTTTTTTGGTTTTTTTTCGAGACAGGGTTTCTCTGTGTAGTCCTGGCTGTCCTGGCACTCACTCTGTAGACCAGGCTGGCCTCGAACTCAGAAATCCGCCTGCCTTTGCCTCCCAAGTGCTGGGATTAAAGGCGTGCGCCACCACCACCGGCCCTTCAGAGCTTTTTACCTCAGGCAGCCTTCCTTTCTCTTAGGTGAGGCACAGGACCTGATGAACCATCGAACTGTTTGTTTGTTTGTTTGTTTGTTTGGGTTTTTTTTCAGTTGTTAGGGAACAGGGCAAATACTTTGGACACGTGCGGATGTGACGTCAATTCCTGGAGCACAGTTTCCTCCTCTCAACCACAGCAGCCATCAGCTTGAGTGAAGGGTACAGAAAGGATGCAGAAAAAAAAAGCAAACCAGTTTATTCTTCCAGCAAACACCAGGCTTCTGCCATGCTGTCTAGGATCAGAACTCCTAGAAGCATCCAGGCCCAAAGAGTAGGCTTTATAGACAAATACGGTCTTCTTTTAGACAAAGCCACAACTAGGCAAGATGGATTTGATCACAGAGGTCTGAGTTAGCAAGCAGCAGATGACACTAACAGTAGAAGCAGGTAGATGGTGAGGGCCCACTGAACTGGAACCAGAGCTCAGAGCAGGGAGGTAAAGCACACTCACTCCCAGAGTGACTCTTTGTGTCTGTGTGGCCAGGGGAGACTGAGCTCATGGAGGGGGTCCCTGCAGAAGTCCTTGGGTAGAGAGAGGCTCTGGTTTGCACTGAGCTCATGGAGGGGTCCCTGCAGAAGTCCTTGGGTAGAGAGGGAGGCTCTGGTTT
>JANHMN010000015.1:5489124-5519980 GCA_030674055.1 Rhabdomys pumilio | reverse complement strand
GCAGGGGCAGGGGCAGGGGCAGGGGCAGGGGCAGGGGCAGGGGCAGGTAGATATCTGCGTTCAAGGCCAGTTCAGTCAACACAGCGAGTTCCAGGACAGTCAGGTTATACAGAGAGACAAAACAAAACAAAACAGAAAAAAACAAAAACAAAAAAACCCAACCTAACCCCTCCCCCCCAAAACAAAACAAACAAAAACCAATCAATCAAGCAACACAAAGAAAACAGCAGAGAATTTGAAGATACAAAGGTTCTGGAGGATAGCAGAGTAAAGCTCTGAGGAGGAGCCAGCGCTCGCTGGTGGAGCCAGACACCTGCTTAACAAATGGCCAGGTCACTGAATCAGCCCCTGGCTGAGGGCTTGTTTGGGCCTCGTGTTTCTGCCTTTCTCACGGAGGTAATGCAATCCCTCAACTTCTTCTTTGTAATTTATTTTATTTTACTTTATTATTTTGGTTTTTTCGAGACATGGTTTCTCCATGTAGCCTTGTCTGTCCTGGAACTCTCACTCTGAAGACCAGGCTGTCATCAAACGCAGAGATCTGCCTGCCCCTGCCTCCGAGTGCTGGGATTAATTTAATTTTTAATCTTTGTTTAAAACAAAAAGAGAAGTGTGGAGCATCGCTCCCTGTTCTGAGGCTCACTCGTTTAAATTCTTTAATTTATGTCTCTTTGCACGCCCCACCCCCAATTCCCCTTCTACTACACAGCTGGCTTCAGCTGAATGAGGTTACTCTGTTGCTTTGATGCTATTGTTTTAAGGCGTGGTGTGTGTGTGTGTGGGGGGGGAATGTCCCCCTCCTAGTCAGCGCATGCGCAGGAAGCCTGTTTTGTTCTCTTTAAAACCGGGCAAGGAATTAACCTGTGCCCTAACTCCCTGCTATTTTTGGCCCAGTGGCCCCAGGCAGGAGTTTGAGACTTGGTTGACATAGCGAGGGCTCCATAGAGAGAATCTCCCTGTCTTGCTGACCCCCAGGGACCACACAGGCACGACCCTTTCCGCTTCCCAGTCCTGGCCTTTAGTCATCGCTCCGATCCTCACTAACTTCCCCATCCTCCGTGGTTTGTCTGATTCGTTGTATGCTGATCCTCTTTGTACACCTCAGAGGACTCGTTTTACCTATTTCTTTGTCTGATTTATTTTGTTTTTAAACGTAGATTTTTACTTTTGTTTGCCACAGCGGAGGAGGCCTGTGCTAGCGAAGTTTTATTTTGCTCGCTCCCCTTGGCTTTTGCTGTTTTCCCTTCTCCCTTCTCTTTCCTTCTCCTCCCCCTTCCCTGCCTGTAGCTGCTTTTCTTTATGGGTGCAATTTCCTCAGCTATCTCTCTGGCTCAAATGGGGTGTTTGATTTTTATTTGTTTCCTCTTGGGCCGGCCCTTTCACTTGCTCCTCGCAGTCACTATCAGCTTGGCGAGTTCCTCTGTCTGGGATGGCCCTGGCTTCGGTTTTTATGAATGGAGGGCAGGGCTGCTTTGCGCAGGGCTGGTGCTGGTTTCTCTGCCGTGTACACATCTGTTTCCTGTGCAGCCTCTTCCTTGAATGGCAACTGCTGCTGCTGCTCCGCAGTGGGCGAGGCAGCAGGAAGGCCTGGGCCACCTCCCCACGCCTGCCTGGGCCAGCTGCCAAGCCAGGGAGGGTTTTCCCAGGAGCTGATAAGTGCATTACAGAGACTTCCTGGCTTTCTTGGTTCAGGGCGGCCTCGTGGCCTCAGTAAAGGTTCACAACAGCCGAGGCCAAGAGAGCGCTTCCTCAGCTGTGCTGTGCAGAGGCATTTAGCTGCAACTCCCCTCAGTAACCTTGTGATTGGTGGTTTAGCTGCTGTTTGCAGAACCCATTCATGAAAACTGAAAGGGAAACAGTACCCCCACCCCCATCTCTAAATCTCTGCAACACTGCTGCTTACCGAAGGGCGTTTTGTGTGCTGGCTTTTCAAGCTTTGTGTATGGTTTGGGACTAAGATGTTCCTCAGACTCAGCTGCCAGCCCTTGCAATTTGGGAAGATGACTGGATCTTCAGGGCTGTGGCCTCACTGGTGGCCTCATAGCTTGGTGGCATTGTTAAGAAGCCATGGAAAGGAGATGGGTTCTTCCTGGAGGAAATGGGTATCTCTTGTCTCTGACCCTCTCTCCCTGTTCGATGGCCACCATGGGTTGGGCAGCTCTACCCTGCCCCACGATCCTGTCATGATGCTCAGCCTAGTAGTGACAGAGTTCAGGGACCATAGACTGAAATCACGAGAAAGTAAATCCAGTACACGTGTCCTTCTTTTTCATCCTCCACCCCTGCATGTGTGCGTGTGCGTGTGCGTGTGCGTGTGCGTGTGCGTGTGTGTGTGTGTGTGTGTGTGTGTGTGTGCTTGTATTACATATGCACAGGTAGAAGCTGGAGATTGATACTGGAGATTATCCTTGATCATTCTGTTATCGTTTTCATTGAGGTAGGGTCTCTCAATCAAACCCAGAGCCTGCACATACATCTGCTGTTGGGAGCCAGCTTGCTCTGGCTACTCTGTACCTCAGCCTTCCCAGGCTGGACTTACAGCAGATGCCACACCTATCTGTCATTCTCTGGGAACCTGAATTGCATTCCATTCCCTTGGCACACATACTTTAGTCGCTAAGCCATCTCCACAGCCCCAAACTTTTCCTTCTTCTGTTCTGTTCACCGGGCATTTTGTTACAGTTAAGAAAAGTGATTACCACACCTGGGGATTGGATCGAACCCTTCTGCCGGTCAGGCTTTCTATTCATACTGTTTTCTTTGTGGTGTGCACTTTTTAATTACGGCACTGGCTGAAAATGTACTTTGCCAAGATAGAGCCCCACGGGCAGAATACAAGACAGCACAGTATCAGTAACGGGCACATCCAGGTCAGTACAGCTGTCTGAGAAGGATGTGTTTCCCTGGAAACACATGGCTGCCCTGAGTGTACAGCAGAGCCTGGGGCATTTGTCTTTGTGGGAGTTACCCCAAGCATGGACCACAACCTCTGTGTCTGGTTCTCCTCCCTCTTCAGCTAGATGGAAGGGCTACTCTGTTTATTGTAAGTTTGCAAACCCTACTGGGAAGTTCACCTCATTCAAGGAACAGAATCTGGGTTTCATCTCAGAGGACGGTCTCAGAGCTGCCACTCCAGTGCCATTCCGTACGCCCCCACACGCTCTTTCTAGTACTATTATGACTTCATTTATGTATTTATCTTAAAAAGCAAGCCTGGAGAATAGGTAAAAATGGAGCCCTCTGCTCAGAATATCTGTTGATTTCTGGACTTGAACTGTTGAGGGCAAAGCCCATCAAGTTAATTCCCAGCATTTTGTTTGATGGGTAGCGGTGGATTAAGTTCCGTATTTTATTCTCTTGTTTTTCTTATTGATCGACTTGAGTCTCGAACCACACACGCACAAAGAGTCAAACTGTCATGGTTTCTGCATGTTTAGTATGAGAACTTGAAGTTTGAAATGAGCCGATTATGTACTATGCTCAGGACACAGTGAGACAGGGGCCAAGAAAATGACTCCTCCCAGGTATGGATGACTGAGCCAGACACAGAGAACAGCTCCCCTAAGATGACCTGATGCCTAAGTGAAAACAGAAGAGAACAGGGCAGAATCATCCACTTACTTGGGCTATGTACGTGAAGGCATTCTTTGTCAGGGCTGGCAGGGCCAGAGGGTCTCAAAAAAGAGAAACCTGGCACACCTATTGGGAAGAGTGAGGGACCTGGAAGAGAAGCCTCTTAGAATATTATCCTAGGTCCCAAGGAAAAAGAGGCTGTTAGGATAGGGCTCTGTCTCTCTTCTCACATGTGTCTTTCTTCCTTTCTCTCTCTCTCTCTCTCTCTCTCTCTCTCTCTCTCTCTCTCTCTCTTTTCTTTCTTTCTTTCTTTGAGCTGAGGGCCTTAGCACTTGCTAGGCAAGCACTCTACCACTAAGCTAAATCCCCAGGCCCATCACGTGTGCCTTTCTAAGAAATGGAATCTACTATGGAATGGTACTGCCCCCTCATCCTAGCACAGAATCTGCAGTCTTCCTTTCTCATCCGTGATGCTTTGGGACTAACGTTTACAACCCTTCCTTCTTCCGAGTTCCAGGATTCGGCTGCGTGGAAATGTCTTAGGGCTAACAGGGTGTGTGTGTCTAAACTTCCAGATGCCTCCTGGGTGGGTGCAAGGGCAACCTGAGCTCACATAGACCTGGCCTTGATGGCCTTGGTGGTCAGTTGTGCTGGTTCCTGCAGTGCCTGTCTCTCCCCTCCGTATCACCAATGTTTGACCTTGTGCACTCACCTCTACCATTTGTTTTCCTTCTCTCCCTTTTTCCCTCACTGGTACCACCCTGCCTGGTACCACCCTGCCCGAGGGACAGCTTTTACTGCAAGTTTCACATATGAAGACTCTCCAGAGTCATGGCAGCCTAGTCCATACCTGAGAAGCTCTGAGGAAGCAGCCGTCTTCCCTGCAGCCTCAAATGCTCCCAGATGTTTAGAGAAACATCCCAATCTCTGGTGGGAAGGCTAGAGAGGTCCCTGGCTGTGGCTGCAGATGCACAGGCTGTCTGGGGTGGGTTTCCATGACACTATTAGGATCCAAGCTGCTCTCTCCTCCAGAAACAAGCATTCCGGCTTCGCCTTATTCCAAAATGGGCTTCATTCTCCACTCAGTGTTTCAAGCTTCGGTTCTAGACAGTTTATCCTCTTCACTAAATTCCCCTCTGAAGTCCTAGTGTATCTTTGGATCAAGGAGCAAGGCTCCTGCACTTGCTCAATTTCTCATTCTTGGAATTTACTCAGAAGACACACTGTGAACTTAGGGACCAAGACACATGGCGTCTACTTTTTTTTTCTGGAAAAAAAAAGAAAATGTTAGCCATGTCATTGGACTGGTTATAAGCTTTTGAAATGTGCATGGTATTAATAAAAGTTATGTGGTCTAGCTCTTAGGCTGCTGGGAAGCCTGTTTGAGCTGCCCTGATGGAAGGAAATCCTGGAGAAAGAAGACAGGAAGCTTAAGGCCAGGGGAAGAAGTCTGTCTGGGAACCCAATGCAGGGCCTTAGAACTAGGTCAAGGGCAATGCTTTAGTTCTGCTGGTTGTGGAGAAAAACCTAAGGATCGAATCGGGTAGGTCGAAAGCCACTTTTAACTAATAGAAAACTAAACTGGATTCGTTACATTCTGAGTTACCTGTGTTAGAGCAGGGTGGTTTTCTGCAGCAAGCAGATGTAAGGAAGGGAAGTGGGTAGATAAAATAAGCTCGTAAACAGCAAGAAGGTTTGATGTGGGTTCCAACAATGAAGTGCATGGGTTGTGTTCCCGGCTGCAGTTGGGCAGGGTTCCCTGTGGTCTGCCATCTTGGTTCCTCAGCTGAGAACGGAGAATCTGGCCTGAGCAACTGTACAGGCCTCTGTGGTAGACAAAAATCCTGAC
The DNA here is from genome assembly GCA_030674055.1 of Rhabdomys pumilio. Lineage (NCBI taxonomy): Eukaryota > Metazoa > Chordata > Mammalia > Rodentia > Muridae > Rhabdomys > Rhabdomys pumilio. Next base: position 5,514,558 of record JANHMN010000015.1, on the reverse strand, counting down.
TATGGATGTGACCCATGGATGCTGCTCTTGAAAGGTTAAAATTTTTCAAAATCTCCTAGTAGGCTGGGCAGAACCAACAGTGCAGGTCAGCTTAGTCGTGAGCTCTGTGTTTCAGGAACTTGGCTGACCACAAGATAGATGGTTGATTACAAATAGGCTCTTTGAGAATAGCCTATACAAAATGTTCCCCATGACTGTTTCTTGGACCCTGTCACAAACTGAATAATGGGCTGGAACTTTCCACAGGTACTCTCCAATAACCCTCCTTTACTCCCCCTGGGTTGTGGTTTCCCCCCTGGGTTGTGGTTTTGACCTTTAAATTTTCTCTGCCTCCAAAGCCCTGGGGTTAGACCCCACTGCCCCTGCGTGGGTCATGGGTCTGACCTCAACATGTTGATCGAAATATACCTCTTGCTGATTGCATCAAGTTCGGTGTCTTGTGAGTTATTGGATGGCCACAAATTCCGGAGGCTTGGGTGAGGTCCTCCCTTCATGGGGGCCTTACTCTAGCTGAAGGCATTCCAGAGTTTTCATGATGTTGGTGGACACCGCAGCCTCCTTCTTGCTCTCCATGGGTTTTAGGAACATGGCAGCCACCCGCTTTGCCCTCTTCTCTAGCTGTACATCTCTGTTCTCTTTTCTCTTTAGATATTCTTATCACCCTCAGTTCAAACCCAGCATGTAGTCCCCTCTCTGGGCTTACATGCAGTTCATCAAACACCAACTATCAAGTTGTTATTATTACTAGCTCAGATGTCTTTCTGGAGAGCTGTTTATTCAGCCCCCACAGGAACCATTGTTCCAGCATCTCTCCTCTCACTCCAAATGTTTGAGCTGAACCTGTGACCTTTCTTTATAATTGACCCCTTGTGATAGAATTCTGATTTCCTTCCTTCTGAAGCCACCCCCTTCAATCCATCTTCTCTCAGCAATGGAGCGATTCCACTAAACTCCAAATCTAATCACAGTCTCACCTGGTTACAACTCTCTGCTCTTCTCATTGTGCTGGGGGTTATCTGAAAGCTCTCTATAGCAGCACTTTGAAGCCCACCTTCTTCAGCCAACACAGGAAGGTGTCATGCACGCCTCTCAGTCTGGATACATATACAGGTGGGTGTTCTCTACCACAATCCGTGTTCTAGACAATTCCATCATCCCAAGCTCCCTCACGTCACCCTTAATGATATATCCTCTGCACACTCCTGCTCTTGGCAACTATGAATTGAGGGAGCGACACTGTTTGTTTGTCTTCTCAATGATGTCATTCTAGGGTACAGGGCATTTTTAAGACTGGCTTACTTTTTTTTTACTCACTGTGGTGCCTTTAAGATTCCTCTAAGCTGTGGCTGTGAGCTCACCCCCTTTCATGGCTGAATTGTATTCAATGGCCATGAGGTCCATAGCTTGTTCATTCATTCACCTGAGGAGAGATACTTTGGTTGGTCAAGCATGGGGCAATTATGACTAGAGGTAACTGACACATTCCAGAGTGGGTTCTCCTCTGGAGATCTGGTTCTATTTCTCTAGGGCAAGCAAACACCCAGGTGCCGTGCAATTAGGTTTCACAAAATATTACGTCTTGTCGTTTATTCTGAGGCTCTTTTTTTTTTTTAAAGATATTTTATTTATTCACTTACTTGTTTATTGTTTTTGCTAGGCTGCCATTCAAGACTAGAAAATAATGCATGTTAGGCGAACCCTGAACCTCTGAGTTAGACCCATTGGCCCTATTTTGTCTTTTAATCACAGACAAAAGCTTCAAGACCAACCACTGACATTTTCTATCCTTCAGGCTCTGGGACAGACTTTTAACTTTATCGTGGCAATCAGTTCAAAGCATCTCTTGAACTACATTTAGCTACAGCATTAAATAGTATGCAAACCACAAATACCTTTAAGAATTTTTATATTATATTAATTTAATTATTCATTGTGTGAGTGTGTGTGTGTGTGTGTGTGTGTGTGTGCGCGCGCGCGCGCGTGCACGCGCGTGCTCGCAATGGAACACCCATGGAGGCTGAGGACAACTTGCACAAGCTAGTTCTCTTCTCTCACACATGTCCCAGTGTTTGAATTCAGGCTCAGCAGCAAGTGCCTTACCTGCTGGCTACATCTCCAGGCTCCTCATAGACATCAGAGAATTAGTATGTTGTGATGAAAGATGACTACAATTATCAAGGCTCTCAAGTTTCCTTCCTCTGTTATGTCAACAAACTGATGTAACAGAATGGTCCTTAAAAGCAGATACAGCGTGGTCCTTAAAAGCTGATACGACACGGAAAAGTTCTTAGTATGACTTTGTTCTGCCTCTCTGTGATGCACAATACACGGTGGTAAAGATGCACCCTCTGCCTCTCTTGAGTTTGAAAACGTGCACTCCATGCCTATTCTGCCAGCATGAAGGTGTGTTTCTATTCTCTGAAGGGAGCATGAGGGTGGAGCAGGGCAGGGGTGGCTGTGTTTTATGTAGGAGCCAGTTAATGGCAGCCCTTAGCCCCATTGCTCTGTCCTGCTCTGGGCAGCACATATGTAGGAGTGCACTGTGCGGGGATAGAAAAGGCTGCATGCTGCCAGCCCTTCCTCAGAAGGATAAGTATTCAATTCCATGGAAAGCACCATTAAGCACTGAGTGCAAAGGGCCCCTAGTACTGAGCTTTCTTGTGTTTTCACTCTGTCTCAATGGGCAATACAAGGTTTTTGTAGGTTAGCAAAACACAGGAAACTGATTAGAAGTCAGTTTATATGACCGGTCTCTGTTGTCTTCAAGTGTTTGCTGTTGAATCATCCTGAGGTGGTAGGACATGAGCTTGACTTTGATGTGGGTGGTGGGGTGCCTGAGAGTGACCGCCTACTCTCTATCAACTGTTTTAACTGGGGATCCTGACCTGAAGGTCACTAAATCAAGTCAATGGGTCATGACCTGCACTTAAGAAAACAGACGCGTTGGCCAAGTTAGGCAAGAATGACAAATTACAAGGGCATCTGTCAGGACACACAGTGCTTTCTGAATTCTCAGTGTGCACGTGAACATCTGTGTACCTAAGGAGGCCATATTTAGTAATAAGTAACCACCAGGGGGGAAGAAGCTGCTTCTGAAAAGACAAAACGTTTGAGTCACTGCACTTTAAACCTCAGGTATATGGGGCAATTGTGAAAAAGCAAAGAGTGAAAACAACCCAGAAAGATTTTGCATCTAGATTGCTTCCCAAGTGATTCATGGAAATCAACATCATCCCATCAGCTTCAAGAAACAGGCAATAACGATGTTATTAACGTGAAAAGGAAAGAAACAGACAGCGGTCTCCAGACAGAGGATCACCCTTTAGCAAAGTCCCTCTCTGAGGGACATAGAGTACAAGTCATAAGGACTTCAGGCTTGAGTGATCCCTAAGGAGCATGAGGTAACACATGCTGGCCAGTTTTACGTCAGCTTTACACAAGCTAGAGTCGTTTGAGAAGAAGGATTCCCAGCTTGAGAGAATCCCCCACTGAATTGCCCCGTGAGCTAGCCTCTGGTGCATTTTCATGATTGATGATTGATACGGGAGCACCCAGACATCCTGCGTGCCATCCCTGGCTGGGAGGTCCTGGGCTCTATAAAACAGCAGGCTGAGCAATCCATGGGAAGAAAGCCAGTTAATTAGCGTTTCCTCCATGGCCTCTGATTCAACTCTTGCCTCTTCCAACTTCCTGCTCTGACTTCCCTGAGTGATGGACTACAATACAAGCTATAAGGTAGAATAAACCTTTTTTTCTCCCAAGCTGCTTTTAGTCATGGTGTTTTATCACAGCAATAGAAACCCTAAAACACACACACACACACACACACACACACACACACACACACACACACACACAGAGAGAGAGAGAGAGAGAGAGAGAGAGAGAGAGAGAGAGAGAGATAGTTCTAGGTTTCCATCATCCCTCCCTGGCATCCAATAAGTCCCTCTTGCATGGGTGGTGGTAGCTCTACCCTCATCTGTGAACTAGGGTAAAGGTGAGAATGACTTTGACACAGTGCCATGGTCTATTTCCAGCTCCTTCTTCCTCTTTGTCTCTAATGGCAGATGATTGAGATCCTACATTTTCCCACTTTACCTCTTGTACCTTGTCAACATACAAACTGTGCTGTGTGTGAAAGGAAGAAATCATATCCCCCACCCCTAGGCTTAGACGGGGTGGTACTGATAAGGCCAGGCAGGAAGGCTTTGCTTATAATATTTTTCTTCCCAAAAGGGGTCCTGGGGAAGCCACAATAGGGCCAGGTTATAGCTCCAACCTGATGGCAGGCCCTGCTCTCCTGAGGTAAGGGCCCAGAGAGCTAATGGAGGACACCCCTTTCATTCATGCACAGGTTAGGATGCTGTGAGTGAGTGTGGAAATGTTTTGCACTAATGGGGCTAGGAAAGGCCAACCCAGAGTGAAAATACAGGTGGGTAGCAGCCACAGGTGTCAGCACTAAAGGCAGAGAAGCCTCCACCCATGCAACCATCTGAATGGTGAGGCTGCTTTTGCTCCTTGCAATGTGCCATGTGCACAGCAGTGTGGTCAAAATATCCTGCTGTGGGTCCACCCGATGCAGTCTCTTTACGAGGGTGGCTCTGGAACAGCGCTAATAAGAATGGGAAGAGAGGGAAGCCTCAGGTTATGGGTCAGTGTCCACCTCCTGGTACCCACGTCCTGGCACAGGCTGTCTGCCAGCAGGTGGAGGGAACACTTAAGCCTGTGTAGGAGGCCACAGGGTACTCCTAAAAATCCAAAGGTCACCGTATCAGCTGATATCATGGGTCACGTCAAATGTCTCTTCTCTGGAGTCTTAGCAAGGTGGAAGAGATGTCTTGACATAGCTGCAGGGCACAGCATGCTGAAGTTTCTAATTGCACTCTCTTATAATACTGTCAATTAACATGAAATAGATTCTGTAATGTGAAGCAATCATGTTGCTTGCCTTTAGGGGACAAGGGAGGGTCGTGGGCATTGCTTGGCAAAACACATGCAGATTTGCAGATATGTTTAGGAAAGGGGGCGTGTCTTTCCATCATGGCTTTCAGAGATCAAACTTAGGGCACCAGGATTATAGGCAAGTATGTCTGCCTACTGAGGCATTTCTCTGCCTCTCCCTTCTCAAATGTTTTAAACGATAATTCTTACTGGTGTCATGATAAAGTTGAACTCCTGAATACACTGCTGCCTGGCAGCTGTTTAGCGTCCTGGAGAACAACAGAGGTAAAAGCTCCACTTGCCTTTATCGGTGGCAGTGCCATGAGATGGGAGCAGGTCTTGTCCTTCCTGCTTCAGCCCCAGAGCTTGTTGTGTGATTCGTGAGATCCACAAGTGACTGTCGACACGTACTCTGCCCTGGTAGGGAACTTCCCACAGGGTTTGCCAGAAGGCCTGGTGGTGGAATGAAACGGTTCAGGTGGTCAGATCTGTAAAGGCAGTTAGGCAGATTTCTACATGCTAAGCTTGAAGGCTGGAGTCACCATTGCTGCACACACATTCGACTCTGTGTCTTCAGCTTTCCATGAAAATGTGACTCTGGTAATAACCACTGAACTAAGCGTGGCCATGTAGACTGGAAAGTCACCTCCTTTGATTCCTGCTTCTGTCCCAGTTCGTTAGCACCAAAGCCTCACCCCCACTGCAAGAAAAGAAAAATGAAGGCTGAGACTTGGGGGAAGCTGGAAGTCTTCCCACTGTTGGGAGAAGAGGCTCAAGGCATCCTGGGAAATGTTACCCTGAATGTCCAGTGAATGCCATGGTACAAGGCTAATTTGGAAACAGCTGTTAGGGACTTCGAGTTTCACTTTAAGATAATCATGATCCCAACCTTCCACAGACTTAAGGCCATGCAAGGTGGAGAAGCCTCAGCCTGAGCTCAGAGCAGCTGCTTTGTACTTTTGGACAGGTGAGGCCAGGAGGCCTGGATGTTGACTTCAGAGAGTTGGGTCCCAGGAAGAGCCACTCCACTGCTGTTCATTAAAGTAGAGTGATATATCTGAGCTGTAGAGTGAAAAATTATAAAGACCATTTTATAAAATATATACAGGCTCACTAGTTCCAGGAAGGCAGAACTGAATGTAGGATTTCAGGCCTTCACTGCCCTGGGATACATCCTGGGAAGAGTATTAACATTCCTCAAGCCTCAGGGAAAAGAACCCACCTGTGGGTGGGGAAGGCCCAAAGCAGGAAGACACATTCCTGACAAAGAAAGATGCAAGTCATCTGGGTGGTTCCAACAACTAACTAACTTTCCACTGATCTTGGTTACCCCTTCCCCCACCCACCCACCCCTGAGGTCTTCCCAGTGTTACAGCTTGCTGAGTTCAAAATTTATAAAACAACCAATCATGTGTAACTTCGCGAAAATTCCTTCCTTTCCCTACCCCTTACTATAAAAAGTTCCTTAGCCCACCATGTGGGGTCAAACTGTACTCTTGCACGAGTATGCAGTTTGAACGCTGGCTGCCAGCTCTCTTTTCCCTAATAAACCTCTGCTGATTGCATCCAGGTACGGTGTCTTGGAGTTTGTGGGTGTTCTCGACTTCCTGAGACTTGAGTAAGGGTCTCCCAAATTTGGGAGTCTTCAGAGCAAGGCTGGGGGCTTTGTCAAGGTTGTGGTTGTATCCCGATTAATGGTGGATTGTTTATCACCAAGTTGGAGGAAAGAAACCAGAGCCCAGACACAGGAGATTATAAAGAGTGCTTTGTCTAAGGCCACGCTCATACGAGCATCTGCTGGAAACAGTGTCAGGATTCCTCAGAGACAAAGACTTTTAGCCCAGAGCACTGTGACTTTGTACCTGTCTCATGAAAGCAGTTGCAGCAACTTAAAATCAAAGTTATAGGGGCCTGGTGGTCAGGTGTGTGTGTGTGTGTGTGTGTGTGTGTGTGTGTGTGTGAGAGAGAGAGAGAGAGAGAGAGAGAGAGAGACAGAAAGACAGAGAGAGACAGAGACAGAGAGACAGAGACAGAGACAGAGACAGAGACCTGCCTTTTCCTGTCCGCATGTATAGAGGTCCCCACACTTGTATTTTTCCCTGTTCCTGGTTAACCTTACTGCTTCTACAGGGCATTCCTAAGCAAGGGCAACACCCGCTCTTCTCTCTTCTTGGCACCGCTGGCTTCCTACCTAGGTAGATTCACCTTAAATCAGTTTCCCTTTGAGGATATCAGTTCTCCCGAGTACTTCAGCAACCCAACCTGGAGCAGTGTGGCCGGCTTAGGACAGGCTCTCGTGGATTAATTATTTACCTAACAAATAAGTGATTGAGTAAATGACTACTCAGAAACTCTAAAGCTCTATATTCCTGGACTTGGTCTTGGGAGGCCTGGTGTTTGTTTTGACTTGTGCTGCATTCAAGTAACTTATTTATGCCCGTTCCAAAAAGAACATAGGGTGTCTTGCAAAATGTACATGCAATAAAATAAAAATAAACATGAAGACGAGAGGACGGAGAACAAGGCAGCTTGATTCTTATAGACAGGAAAGATGTATTTTAAACAAGGACCTCTTCTGGTGTATTCCAAGACAGAACACAGGAAACGGAATGCACCACAGACAATGGTTCCTCGGACATCACCATGTGCTCTGGTTAGACCAAGGGTTTTACCCTGAAGCTATACCACTTCCGAAGGGCACTTTCAAGGTTAAGAACATGGAAAAAACGTTTTTTTTTTTTTTTTTTTTTTTAAGATTTATTTATTTTATGAATGAGTACACTGTTGCTGTCTTCAGACACACCAGAAGAGGGCATCAGATCCCATTACAGATGGTTGTGAGCCACCATGTGGTTGCTGGGAATTGAACTCAGGACCTCTGGAAGAGCAGTTGGTGCTCTTAACCACTGAGCTATCTCTCCAGCCCAGAAAAACCTTTCTCAGTGTAAAAAACTCCTTAGTGGGTTACCTTTTCCTTAAATCATTGGAACATCCCACACCTTATCTGCCGAGGAACACTTAAACTGATAAGAAAAGCTAAGAACCAATCTCAGTCTTTTCCACGAAGTTGCTGAGACAGCTCCTGGGCAGCTGTGCTCCTGGGACCAGGCTTTCAAAATGACTGAGTGAGTTCTTGCAGCACAAAGAGAAAACAGTCCAGTTTCACAAGGGGAGGCTCTATTAAGGTCTAACTTTCTGATTTACTAGATAACCAAGAGTCTCCTTGCAGCCACAGTGACAACCCTGGACCATCTTAAACTTCAGCAGAGAATCATCCCCAGTCGATGTACCCACAGAAGCTGTGTGCTCGTGTGTGTAGACTATGAGCCCTTTCCACTGGTGAAACTTGTCAGAGTGACTTGCAAGACTGTGTGTGTTTGTGGTCTCCAGTTCCCCCACCCCACCCCAGTCCAAACATCATCCCAGATATCAGTCACAGCATGGACTTTAATGCGGAAGTGCAGATTTGTTCTTGTCTTCACCCAGCAAGTGTAGATTTGAGCTGCAAACCTGAATGTGCTTCCCAAACAGTTGCCAGAAAGAGATTTATGGAGATTTAATCGCAACAACTTTGCAAAGGGCAGATTTGGGGGACACAAGTGCCCAGTAGCTGCAGGGTGTGGGACTTCACAGAGGTCTTCTCTCTCACTCCGTCCCTTATCAAGGCCATCCACAGTGGACTTCTGCTTGACACACCGAGCCCACAGATTTGGGCTTCCCTGGCCTCAGCCCCCATCACCTGCCCCTTTCCTCTGTATTTGCCTGCATTCTGGCCTGCTGAGCCAGTCACAGCAAGCTGTGGATTGTCAGTCCTCCTGACTGACCATTGCCTAACGTTTCCTTTAGCCCAGACTCAATGGAGCCAGAACCAGAGAGGCCTCTGGGCCTTCAAGAGGAGGCCTCTGCTGGGTCAGCTGGGAAGCAGTGAATTCCTTCAAAGTGGGGTAAACATCACCTTTCCCCTAGTTGACCTGCTCATGTTGAAAACACACCCACCCTTGCTGCTCGCTCAGATTACAAGTTTAGACTTGACCTTGAGCCAAGTTGCTTGTTTTCTGCTTCTTGCTGGGTTTTACACAGGAGGGGCCATGGGTGGACCGCTTGGACGCAACTTGGGCCTTCTGTTCGCTGAGCTGCACATAACTAGGGAGTATTTATTTTGATGAAGTGGTATTTAATATGGCACAAGCATCTGGAAGGCCATTTCGAATGTGCAACATTCTAAAAGATGTGTCGGCCGGCTGCCTGTCCAGTCTTCTTTCTAGTCATGTAGGATGAGATCTGACGTCAACTTGTTTAATCCCTTGTTTGATCTTGGGGAGCCATATGCCCTTTGGGGGTTCAACACCAGAGGCAATCACAGGATGTTCTGGAGTACAGGTGGGTAGTCTTGAATCTGGGATTGTAACTTGAAGATTAATGACATCATCCGGTTGGGAAATGTCGACATGTGACAAACCCCTCAAATCTGAAACAGCACTGGGTGGGATACCCTTCTTCTGCAGCCAGAATTCCCGGTTACCTCTGTGTTTGCCCGAATCCGTGAACTTTACATGAGAGAATGTTCCCTTTGTGAAGCAGAACTTTCAGGTTGCACCCTTAGATGGACTCAGGGATCATTTCGTGAGGCCATTGGCCCTGTGGGGATTTGTGTGCTGCTGTGAACTCTGACCCTGTTAGATGTGTTGAGCCTGCCCAGGACAGGGCGTCTTTTTTTCATGCACTGGTTCTCAAGTGTAACCTTTCCCTGGAAAGGTGTGGCATCTGCATGTGGGCTTGTCATGTCAGGTGTGTGTCCAGCATCGATGCCACTGAGGTCTGTGTGTGTGGGATTCTCCCTCCCATTCCCGGGGCGAGCCCCAGCACACTCATATACTTTTCCTCCCAATTTTCTCCCCAACCAGGAACTGAGCACCTAGCTGTCCACTTGCCTCCATGTGCACACAGATTCTTAAGGTGGATTCAGGCACATTCAGGCAAAGCCCCGAGTGTGCAGAACCAGTGCTCAGGTGAATTCTCTCCTCTTCCCTATCAGGGTACATAGCCCATTGCTTCGTACCAGCTCCTTTCTGTGTCTCTTCAGTCTCTTTAGGCTACTCTCTTTAGAGACATGTCAACCAACACTGCCCTGACACCCCCAGAATTAAGATCTCTCAGGGTCTCATCTTCTCCCTCTCTTTCTGTTTCCCTTCCACAGCTTGCTGTGTGCTCCCAGTATTGAACCCTCTATTGCCATCACACAGCATTGTCACCACCCAATAGGTTTATTGAGTTTGTTGTTTGTGTTAGAAACTGGGTTGGATCTTGTGGAAAAGACGAACAAGAGGTGAGTCAATGAGATGGCTTGAAGACCCGAGTTCAAGGCCTGAGGCGCACACTAAAAGAGGTAGTGGTATGCATCTGCCAATCCTCCTATGGAGAGTTGGGAGGTGGAGAAGGAGAACTGCACAGAAGCTCAGCAGGATGGTTGACCTGGAATACATGGCATGTCAGAAACAAGAGAGACCCTGCTTCAAATACAAGATGGAGGGAGAGAATGGCTCCCAACTGACTCTCTGACCTGCAATGTGTGTGTGTGCGCACACACACACACACACACACACACACACATGCATGCAGACAAACACACACAGGTACACACACATGCACACATACATGCACACAAATACACAAACACACACAAATGCACAGATGCACGCAAGTACACAAACACACACATAGGCATTCACATATACACATGAATATACATGCATACACATACATGAACACACACACATGCACAAACACAAATACACACACATACACACATATGCATCTATGCATGCACCCACATACAAATGCACACACATGCATGCATACATGAGTGCACTTGAGTACACACAACAAATTAGAAATAAATAAAACACTTTAAAAAGAAAGAAAGAAAGCCCGTTGTTCAGAAGACAGCTACTTCTTTCTCTGAGACTGAGTGTCACCTAGCATGTATCCCTGAATGTTCTAGAACCCAGTATGTAGCTGATGGTGACCTTAAAGTTCTGATGCACTTCTACTCTGTGAATGCTGAGATTACAGCTGTGTCCACCATGCCTGGTTTACGCGGTGCTGGGCTGGAACCCGGGACATCTTCACTCTGCGAAAGCACACTATTAGTTGAATTTATTTGTAACCCACACAGTCCAGTCTTTGCCCAATGGTGTCATATTTTTTTGACCTGTTGCAAGGAAGAAGAGGAGATCACGGGGAACAGAGAATCCTTGCCAGAAGGGGTGGGAGTCTCACCAGAACATCCACAAGGATCTCGGGGACTTAGTGGCATGGAGTTATGGAAGGCAGAGGCACCTAGCATGGCCCTTAAGGGAGGGTGGTGGCTTTGAGATGGTAGGAAGCAGAGGATGAGATGCTAAAACTGGCATCTATGAGAGCTCAGAGTAGGCCAGGGAACATGGAACAAGACAGTTCTGAAATCTTCCTCTCTCCCCACTTCTAGCATTTGAATCTAGTCCCTATGTCTGTCACACTAACCTCCAGTCTTGGGAGCCAGAATTGAATCAATAAGCCAGATTAGGGATAGTAAAATTCAAACAGGAGTATCAGTGGTGAGGACAGGAAGACAGAAGTTCCAGCCACACTGACAGTCCCCCGAAGGTGATGTCAGGATGATCCAGACTTCTGTTTGCTGGCTCTGCATTACATGCTGTTCATCCTTCTCGCTTCTTCAAAAGCAGGCCGTCGCTGCATGAGAGGCAGGTGATGGGTCTCCAGGATATACAGTTTCACAGAGCCAGCCTACAGTGAGGGAGGGCCTTCTCTAAGCTCTGCTCATGGCTACTGGCCTCACCTTCTGTTGCTTTCTCATTCTTTCTTGATTTTTTCTGATGGGGTCCCAGATCTAGGGCTGGTTAACAGTGTTCTGCACTGGAGTCTTCATCCTTCCCTGGGCATTTACAGAGACTCCACAGGAACTGGTCATTTCTGAGTGCCAGTGAGCCCTTGAGAACTCTGGATCTTATTCTCTGCAGCACTGGAGGGGCTGGGGCACATTATTCTTCAGCATGGTCTGTGTTGAACTCTGGGTAATGTTCTGCAAGGAGACCAAGGCTCCGAGTCTGAGTCTTGTCAGGTATGTAACCTGGGTTGTTCTTGGATGTGCAACATAAAACTGATCCTCTACCTGCCCAGATATCTGTGACTCAATAAATAATTCTGATATGGTGAGTTAAGTTTGGTGGAGGAGGTAATGTTCCCAAAAGACCCCTTCCCTAATACTATCCCAGAGACATGGCCTCTGATGTCCTCCAAATTAAAGCTGTTTCCCCAGTCCTTTTTCTACTATTTTTATTTCTCAGATTATAATTTAATTATGTGCATCCCTTTCCATTCCTTCATCCAAACTCCTCTCATATGTTCTTCTCTGTTCTCCATCAGTAATTGTTATTATATGCACATATATGCACATGTATGCATATATATAATTCCCCGAGCCTTGGGTGCTCAGACGCCACATGTATGTGCTGTGATTAGCATTAGAATTTGCCAGGAGTGGTTCAAATGTTCCAGTGGAACTTAGAGATGACGAGCGGATGACAAAGAGCCAAATCTGTATTCTGAAATACAATAGAATATGCCTCAGTTTCTGCATGTCATATTTTAAAGCAAAAAGTCCATGCGTTTGCATCTGGTAGCCAAGGAGACAAGATAGTGGCTGTGTGATCCAGTGAGTGGCTGGACCATTCTACAAAGTTCCATTCCGGGTTCTGGGAGGCTTTTAGTCCTTAGAGTCAGGATGAGGAGCTTGGAGGGAAGCCTCAGGGTAACGTAACTCTGCCTATCATTGTGGTTACAAATGCAAGTTAGCTGGTCTGTTCTGGTGGGGTTAGGGGAGGCCACCATTACTGTTTCTGTGTTATGATGGATGATGGTATATGTGTGTTTACTACATGAGGCTATTATTTAGCTCTGTCCCTTCATTGTCTCTTGCCAGTATTGCCCTCTCTCATCTCCACTCCCCACCTCAGCTTCCTGTATCTTCCCAAACCTCACCCACTGACCATAACTGCTCTTAGAGCTCCCTTTGTGGGGCGAGCCTCATTTATTCATGACACCCTACAGGGATGCTCTCTACTCTAGGGAAAGCTTTGGTGCTTTGTAGAATCACCTACCTTCCCTGGCATCAGTGCCCACTTTTTAGCTGGTGGAATCCTTGTGAATATACAGACTTTGCTACTCCTGGGCTCTACACTCCAGTGGCAAGGGCATTTATTGCTGCTGCTTCATAGAAACATCCTTCCCACTCCAGATGTGTAAAAATAATAGTCTGGTAGCCTGGGGGCTCACAAAGCCCACTGTGTTGTCTGTGCCTCAGTGCAAGTTCATATGTGGTTATAGCATCTGTGCACTGACATTAACAAAATCCAGGAGCCATGCGCTGTGTTTATCTCTGCCTAAAATGTCTGAAGTGCAGGAGGCTACAGCCATAAAAATCCATTGACTCAATGAACAGATGTTTATCAAATGCCAGGTATGTTCTAAGTATCGTGTGTTGACATGCCTTCCTGGGCTCCCCAGGGCCTTGTCCTCCAGAATGATGTAACCTGGATTAGGAAGACAGGTCAGATGATTCTAAATAATGAAACTACACAGGTCAGATCAGCAAGAAAATGAGGCCAGGTAAGGGGGTGTGTCCTGCAGTTCTAGGACATGGAAACTTAGATGGAGCTGTCAGGCAAGGCTTGTGCGAACAACCTGACAGATCAGGAGGACTCATATTTTATGTTGTGAGCACTCAGGGGCACGGAGGAAAAGGATATATTTGAAATGTAATTTATACATGACATTTGTGTGAGTTTTTGAATGTAACTAACTGTTTCTTCTTGGCTCTATATTATAACACTTCTATGGATGATGGCGAAATTAATTGAAGAATGTGACAGAGTATTTATTACAAAGCCCATGTTTATTCATATTGATTCATAAGCCCACAGTAGATAGCTTTGAATCCATCTTAATTCATTCTCTCTCTCTCTCTCTCTCTCTCTCTCTCTCTCTCTCTCACTCACTCTCTTAACACAAATTATTTAACAGTTGCAGGTCATCCCATGGGCTAACTGGTGAATATCCAGGACCCAGCAACAAGGTTAGCACAATCTTTGAACTTCTCTTTCTGACTCCAATAGGGTGAACACATCACCCTCTCGAACCCAGCCTTTGACGTTTCAGATGATAGAGCAACTGGTGTCATCCATAAATTCCACTCTCACCTGTGTGCACTGTCCCTGTGAATCGGTCCTGCCCAACACTCTGGTTACCCTAGCCAGCTTGATGAGCTGCACGAAACTTGTGTCCATGATGGCGGCTATCTTGTGGAGACCCCATCTTAACGTTCACCTAAGAAGCAGAGTCCTAGTATTAACTTAACAAATATGTTTGGATGGACCCTCTGTACTTAGCCCCTGTCTCACCCACTGAGGTGGTGTTTGGCTCTTGACTTTGGTCAGTCTCTTTGACAAATCCTTCTAACTTTGCCCAGTGTCTTGATTGTGATTGATTAATGTGCTAAGACATTTGTAATGTAGTGTAGTGCTCACCGACACAGCACTGTGGTTATAAAGCATAACGTGTTTGTTTTCAAAACAAATAGAGTTAAAAGCATAGAAGGCTGTTACATAGTTAGACTCATGTGCAATTGTAAGAATAATAGGAATGGACCCTGTGCCAAGTTTCTCCTGAGGAGGAGGTTTTGGGAAACCATGTCACACAGCTAGAACACAGGTTGTGAAAAGGGGCCATACTGTGGGTACCTATATCCTGTACTCTTCCTGTGTGGGTCCACATACCCAGTGCTCTGATAACACCAAGCCATGTTGCATTCTCTTCCCTCCCTCCATCCTTCAGTTCTGGAAAGCGTAATGTGTCTTATACTTCTAAAATGGTTTCATTTTAAAAATAGCAACCGAGATGGGTCTAGAGAGAAGTCTCAGTGGCTAAACGATTAAGCACGGTGCACTGCTCTTACAGAGGACCAGGGTTCAGTTCCCAGATCCCACATCGCCTGGGTCACAGCTACTTGTAAGCCCAGTTCCAGGGGATCCAAAGTTCTCTTTCAGATTGAGTGCACAGGTCAGAGAGGACCCAACAGGCAAAGGCGTTGGCAAATGAAAATGGGAAAGTCAGGGAGCTGGAGGTTTCTGGCAGGATTCCCACTGCCCTGGGAAATGCTTTGTCTCTTGCTTGTCAGGGCAGCTTGGACGCCTTGAGAACAGCCCAGGGGACTGACTGAGCTTGGGGAGGGCCAAGACTCCATTGTCTACTCCTGTCCCCTTTCCTTCAGGCTTTCTTCATGACTCAGGGTCGAACTCAACAGGCCATCAAATGATCTCCCTCTAGGTCTGGCCTAGGTTTCCAAGCAACAAGGAGATGCTTTGGCTTTTTCTCATCGTTTACGGAGGTGGACATCTGGGAAGTGAGCCGAGGACTTTGCCGTCATCAGGGCTCGGACAGACGTGTGCACCCTGGGATGTGAAGCCAGCTTACCCGGGTTGGGAAATCAGCTTGTCCACAGAGCCAGATCCCCCTGGCAACGCTCCCTCCCCTATAGACAGGGAAAGGCAAAGCCCCTGAGAGGAGCTGAGTGAAAGTACATTTCATTGAGTCGGGGTTTGGTTACAAAATAGATAAACTTGCACTGTTTCCAGGCCAACGGGATTCAAACCACTGAGATGTTGACCAAGTTGGCCCTGCCTTCTGGAAGTCTCTCGCTCCACCAGAATAAGCTGTTTCGTTGGGATAAGCCCTCAAAGGGGAACATGTGAGTGAGCCAGGAAATGAGTAGAACCAAGTCCCCCCAGAACATTTGATTGTAACACTGGGCATCCATCCAAATCCCAGGGGCCTTTGTCCCAGAGGAGATCATGGCTTACTGGTGACGCTGGATAGAGGTCATTCGTGCAGCATGACGAAGAAGGCAGGCAGGAGTCCCTGCTCTAATGCCCCTCTGTAGGTTTCATTACTTTTGTTAGGAGGTAATCGTGTGATGTGGCAGCACCCAGCATGATTGTTTTCAGACTGTTCAGAGAGCTGTGTAGTTGACACCGCAATTCAGCTTCAGAACATTTTCTTTTTATCAGGCCAGAAGGAAACCCTGCATTCATGAAGTCACCCACAGTCCCATCCACACTCCAGCCAACACCAGGATGCTTCACACCCATGGATGTGTAGGTTCCTGGATTCGATTCCTTATGGATGATTCATGCTTGCCTCTTGCGCTGGCGTTTTTTGTGACTGCACAATAATTTTGGACCTTCGTTTTTAACATCAGAAATACAAACAAACAACAAACAATTGAACGAAAGATGCTGCCCTTGACAATGCCAGCCCTGACGTAACAATGCGCAACTATTGATCACAATCCTTTTTGTGGCTTTGTTGAGTACCCCTTTATGTATTTATGCTGCATCTGGGGATCACTCTCCTGCTGCTTGAGTGTGTTCGGCTAGCACCCTGGAGTGGGTGTCTGCTACAGGTCTGGTTTATCAGATATGTCTTTAGAATAGGAAACAGAGTTTCTGAGCTCACTGACAGGGGGTTGAGAGCATGTGTTCTGGGTCTTGGGCAGTTCGTAATGTTTTCCAGTGAGGGGTTGACTCTGTGTGGCTGTGGATTCAGTGTGAAAAGACTCTGTGGCAGGATGCTTATTCTGCTACATTTTATTTACTGTGGAGCTTTGTGATTAGGCAGTAGAAGAGGAGTTGGAGCTGGGAGAGAAGGGAGGGGGAAGAAAAAGAGGAAGGGGAGGGGATAAAAAGAGGAAGGGGAGGAGAAAGAAGTTATCAGCCATGGGGAACCACAGATGGGTCGAAAGCTGTTCTGGGTAGCAACTTCTATCAAAAGGTTAGATATTTGGTAACAACTCTAATTGTGTGGGCATCTGTTGATTGAGCATTTCTAAATATATAAATCCTTTAGATAATCATTACGCTTTAAGAGTCTCATTTCTACTGTGCTGTGAGGATGGCAGATATTGTTTTGGGTTCAGCTGAGCTTTGTGGATGCAGCTTGGGGGATTGGCAGAGCCATTCCCCACACTGGTGTCTCATGGCTGCCAGGGCCTGCATAGCTAGCTGGACTCCCCCCCCCCCCCCCCCCCCCCCCCCCCCCGTCAGAGCCAAGGAGCATCGGGAACATGGTGGCTGCCTGGGAACAAGCCGGACCGGGTGATGCTTTCTAAATATCATTCCTACAATACTTGATCTTTAGTTTCAGATATTTGTTGAGAGAATGTATCTATGTTCTCCCTGAATACAGCTGCAGTCCTGTTACCTGAGGGACTGAGCTGAGTAGATGGTGGCTCCATGCCACTGGCAAACTATTCAGGGGACAAGGATTCCACTTGGACATGACAAGAGTAATACTGAGCCAGTACTACCTCCCAGTGAGGCTTTCCATGGGCTCAGTCAAAGCACAGTATCAGTGAGCCGAGTGGAGAACAGGCAGAGGCAGCCAAGTCCCTATGAGTCCCAGTGGATTTCTTGGGTGGCAAAGGTACTACCACACTTGAAGTGAGACTCTTGGGAGTCTCAGAGGAACTAACACAACCTCACTTTCTACCAGGTGTTGGGCTGTAGGGGTCTGCACAGAATATAGGAGGGCGCGTGGAGCCCTCAGCACAGGATGCCCAGCCTTTGTGTCTCACCGAGTCAGGAGACTGGGGTGCACTGAATCCTTGCTGCAATAGCCTCACATTTTCTGATGAAGTTTGCAGGAAGTTTGCAGGCTCCAAGTGCTGTGTTCTCCGCTCTCAGAGCTGTTGTTGTCTTTCTTGCTACAGAAACAGGAATAATCACTGAGCTTGCCTCTGGGAAATCTGAACCAAGACATCCAGGAGATTGGCCGTGGATTGAACTATCTCTAAATCGACAGTTAACCATTCACGAAGCACATCACCCCCAGATCTGTGTGAGGTGATCAGGTGTGCTGGGGTAGAGAAGACAACACAGAGCAGCCTGGGATGGAAATTCGCCTGATGGTGGGAGTGGTGGATGGTCTGTGCTGTCTCCTTTGAGTAAACGGACAGGCTGCCAAATGCTGCCTGGCCTCCGTTGGTTGGCAGAGGCTACTCCTGGCACCATGTGGGCTGTGAACTTCCCCCTCAATTCCTGGATTTATTTTGGGATAATGGGCTGTGGAAAGGTTACAGGAGGCTAAGTCTGGCCTGAAAACGAAGCTCCAGTCATGGCCAGAGGAACATGGGGCTGAGGTGAGGCTGAAGCTGAGGGTAGAGTCTGCCTCCTCTGAAGAACAATGCTATTTGAAGATCCACCCAATGGCCATTGTCAAATCCTTCCGTTGGTGGGGGATATGATGTCCTCCTTGCCCCCCCACTTTATCCCTGCCCCAGGACTAATTAACTTGGTGTGCCTGTTTCGGCAGGACCCTCTCCCTCCTCTCTGTAGTGAGTGCATTGGAACAAGTTGCAGACTATCTCCGAGGAGAAATCTTGGTCTGTGTTCTCAGGGGTGCTCAATTTGCACAAGAGGTCCTGCTGAGGAAGCACTAACATCCTGCAGGCTCCCAGAAGCAGAGTCTGGGAGAGGTGGGTCACTTCAAAGCCCTCCCCGCCTCAGTCTGCTTTCCCTGTAGCAGACATGTCTTCCAGGTTCCCAGGCAGCTAAGCTGGAGGGGCCATGGCGGAGTCCGTAGTTAATAGCTCCTTGTCCTTTCTGCACAGGATATTGTGGAGCTCACGCTTGATTGACAGCAAGCTATTTGTTTCATTGTAGCTGTAGATGCAGTCTACTAAGACATCAGAAAGCTCCGCGGCTCCTGCCAAAAGCCCCACCGGTTATCTTTCCGAGGTGATCGAATACCCCGCCAGAAGCAGCTCAAGGCAGGGAAGGTTGATTTTGGTGCAGTGTGGGGTACAGACGGCTGTGAAAGGATTCAGCTGTAAGGGTTCTTAGGGTGTCAGGAGTATGAGCTTGCTTGCTCACACACCGCAGAGGATTAGTCTGCAGAGAGCAGACAGGAAGTGGGACTGGTCCCCTCTTGAGAAGCAACGATTCACCCCCCACTTTCCCTGTTCCACCTGTGCTGGGAGGGCTCACAGGAGCATGCCTGCAGGGACCAGATGGTGTAGTGGGTCCTCGGGGGAGTGAGTCACCACAGACTTCTACATCATTAGACTTTAAATCAGAGCCTTTCAGGCCAGAAGGCCAGAGAACCGGATCTAAACACTCCATCCGTTTCCAGTGGGGAGTTAGTTTTCCCTGGCAACTTGAAGCCATTTGAAAAAAAAAAAATCAAAAGAACAGAAAAAGAAAGGTTAAGTTTTCAACCAGGCAAAGAGGCTCAGGTGACCTCCTCCAGTGTCAAACAAGCCTCCTGTGCAGCCCACCTAGGGGTTCCCTTTCCTTGAAGGCCAGTTTTCAAAGGAGCCCTCGCTTTTGTTTTTAAACCCCATTCTCTGTGAAGAAAGTGTCTGCTCAGGCCTTCCCCCTCCCCCTGCCTCGGGTGGGAAACAATCTTATTTTGACTGGCTGAATTCTCTCTCTCTCTCTCTCTCTCTCTCTCTCTCTCTCTCTCTCTCTCTCTCTCTCTCTCTCTCTCTCTCTCTCAGAATCTGCTCCTTTATTCCCAAATGTAAAATCCAAGCTTCAAAGCAAATCCTCCTCCAGTCAGTGCCAAATAAGGCAAGAACCCTCACAAAGCCGGGGTTTGTCAAGCCCTCCGGTCAGGTTTCAGCCAGGCTTCGGCGGGGCATTCCTGAAATAGTGCAGGCCGCCCCTACCTCCAGGCACTTAGCAACACGACGCCTTTTGAATTTGCTTAAAACTATTAAGAAGTAATTAAGCAGTTAAAGGGTCTTTTTCAGCCGAGCTGAGGTTGGGGAGAGAGATGGGTTCAGTGAAAGGAAGCCAGGCCTTTCCCTTGGCCTCGCCTTCCTCTGAGCTGACCTTGCAGAGTAATACGCTCATCCTGTATTTTTCTGCTACTGCCAATTTATGGCCTACAGGAAACTAATCTTGTACAATAACTACCTTCCTGTACTTAGTTCCTAAGTAGAGCCAAATGGATTTGGTGGCGGATGGGCTCCCCAGCAGTTCCCGGGAAACAGTGCTGAGCCCAGCAAGATCTGATAGGGGCTGCCGCTCTTAACTGACTCTCTGTATAATTAGGTTCCTGTTTTGGCTGCCCTGCACTTAAGAAGAGAAAATAAAAAGCAGTCCTCCAGCCCCGCCTACCGCAGTGGTTTCAATTCCAAGCCAGAGAGGGAGGCGGGCTTAGAAACGTGCTGGGGAGACACAACCACCCTGAGTTTAGGGAGGGAGACAAGGGCCACCCACCAACATCATGTCACCAAAGTCTTTGATGAGAAACGGGAACCTGCTTTGTGATTAAGGAAAAAAAAATATTCACATAGGACTAAATTCTATAATGAGCTAATGAAAGATGTTCTCATTTCAAAGTCAAATGCATTCCTTAACTGGGAGGGAGGGATAGAAGGAGAGAGGGAGGGAGGGGGAGTACTGGAAGAAAGGAGGTGAAGGGTCAAGAGGGGAGAAGGGGGAGGAGGAGGGGAGAGGAGGGGGAGGGGGAAGGAGAAGGAAGAGGAAAAGAGAAGAAAAAGAGGAAAACTTTTCTTTTGGGTAGAGGGGTAAATCCACAACCAGGCTGAGGTGGCTTGGATTAAAATGGAGGATATTGACAAAAGTCAAGGTAACAGATGTGTAAACTTACCAGCGTGTGTGTGTGTGTGTGTGTGTGTGTGTGTGTGTGTGTGTTTGTGTCTGGTGGGGGCAGGGGCATGTGCTTGCCTGCCTGTGGGTGCACATTCCTGTGAGTGCTGAGCTATTCCTCTTTTATCTCTCTCCACATTTTTTTTTTGGAGACAGAGCCTGGAGCTCCCCAGGTGGCTCTACTGGTTTGTCAGCCAGCTCCAGCTAGCCTCCTGTTTCTGCCTCCTCAGGCTGGAGGTCACCTGGGTGCCCCTCTCCACCCAGCTTTCAGATGGGTGCAGGAGATCTGAACTCAGCTTCTCAGGCTTTGGTAGCTTTTCAGAAGTACAAACACTACAAACCGCTGAGATGAGAAAAAGACTCTCTGACAAGCCCCCTGCCCCCCCCAGCTGGGCTCCCCCTACTCCTCACAGCCTCACAGGATGCTCCCCAGGGCTTCACTGGCTCCCTAGCTTCATGTCCACATTGATCTTCCTGTGAACTGCATCTACTTCCTGTTTATTTTTTTTCTGGAATTATAATGGGCCTGATAATGCAGAGATGGAGTCTTCAGAAAAGTTGAAAACATCATCAGATTCACAAGACGAGGATAGTTTTACAGAGGGCTAGAAAGGCGTGCTTCTGGAGACTTTGAGCCGTGCAAGTAAGATCTCTTGCCTAGAGGTTTACAAGTCCACACTGTGGCCCGGTGTCAGGATTTCTCAAAAGTTCTACGGAGTGCGATCAGGGTATGCATCACAGATGGGAAAGGACTGCGTTACCCACACAGAATGTGTGGTTTCTTGGGGCTTTAGGCTCCTGTGGTCTGCAAAGTTGACTAACAGGGCTAGCTGCTGTGGATTAGGCTTGAATTAGAAAAAATGGCTGCCTTCATCCCTGTCATCTCTCCATCATTGATGTCGAACCAGTAGAATCACAAGGAGAAGGTAATGAACATACATGTCACGTTACTGGTACAAAAAGAAAATTCACCCCAAAGATTCTTTACGCCGACGAGCGGCCGACATATTATTCTCAGTAACAATCATCAGTAGGTCCATCGTATGATTTAAGCGGTGTCTTTGAAGGGTAGAAATTGATGTCGGCCTGCGTGGGAGGGACCGGATAGTCTAGAGCGAGATGGAACGGCTAAATGAAGATTGTTGGAAGTGTCTGCCAGGGAAAATCGGGAAGGGGCTTTACTCCTGTGTCATTTGATGGCTCCTCTTCCTCACCATCCTAAAACTCACCAGGCTCCTGTGTACAGGCCTCCCCAGGCTGTTGTGAGCAGACTTCTTTCTGTGCTGTCTCCTTTATGCATTTGGGCTTAGGCAGGAGTCAGGAGTGAACTGAAGGGGCTGTTCTCACACCAGGTGGCCTGAACAGTTTCTAATGGCAAGAGAGAGAGAGAGAGAGAGGAGGGCAGGAGGGCCAGGTGGGCTATCTCAAGCAGCAGTGAAGATCCAAGTCACAGCTTGGGTGAGGTTCTCTGATAAGAGAGGCCTCTGCTAAGTCATGGCTCATTATTTGAAGCTGCACTCAGATCTGTTTGCTCTCCCCTTACTCTGTCCCTTTCTGCCCTAAGACCTGCATGGGGACCTCCTTTGAAGGTGCTGAAAGATGTACATGCAGGGCGACCCCTTGTTGCACTCCTCTGTGCTGGCGTTTCCACACCAGCCATCTCCTGCCTGGTTTGCCGATGCCTTTCTTTCCCTATACAGTGCCGAGCAAACATGGGGCCTTGCATGAAGTATGCAGTATCACAGCCACAAGCTGGCAAGATGAGCTGCTGAGCAGATCCACAGAGTGACCTGGGGTTGTCCCCTAGACTTCATACCCTCCTGGACACTTTCTCTTCTCCCTCAGCTCTCTCTGCCACCCAGAAGGGCTAGCCTGGGTGGGATAGTTGTCTAGAAGACATCTGTGACCATTGGAAAGAAGAGGTGACAGACTATTAACAACCAAGTGCAAAGCAGGCAGATTCATGACTCGGGCAGCATTGCATGGAGCTCCGTATCCATGGCGATATTTCCTGTGTACTTCCAGACACAATTGCTGAAATAGTCGAGATGAATGGAATAGCTTTGTGCTTAGCTCTGGATGCTGTCATTGCCCAAATATGTGAAAGAAAAAGCCCCCTCAAGCCAAGAATAATGGATGGAGAGCTCCCACCCCACCAGCCCTTTATGTTGCGTGTTACGGATGAGGTCTGGGTTACAGGAGAGTCTGCTGCTTCCCCTCCCCGAAAAGGACTATTCCAAAGAGTGAGTTCAATCGTAGGATTAGGGGTTGGTTTCCAGAAAGTGAGGAGGAAATCAAAACCTACAGGTGTTGGGGGCTGGGCAGGAGCCTTTCATGGCCTTAGGCTCCTTGTGAATAAGCTGTATTGAATGTACTCACAGGACTTTTGGTCTTTGATATTCAAGACCATGCCTGCAAAATAAAAACAAACGCTGCTAAGTCTTCCCAGAGGCAGGAAGTATGTAAGTGTGTATGTGTGTGCTATGTGTGTATGTGAATGTGTGCATGTATGTATGTGAATGTGTGTGTTTGTGAGTATGTGTGAGCATGTATGTGTGTGTGAGCATGTGTGTGAGTGTATGTGAGAGTGTATATGAGTATGCACGTGAGTGAGAGTGTACTTGAGTGTGTGTATGTGAGTGTGCTTATATGTGCATGTGTGAGTGTATATGTGTATTAGTGTATGTGAGAGTACGAGAGTGTATATGGATGAGTGTGTGTGTGAGTGTGTGTGTTTATTTGAATGTATATGTGTGTGAGTGTATGTGAGTGTGTTTATATGAGTGTGTTTATGTGAGTGTACGAGTGTGCATGTGTGTGAGCGTATGTGAGAGTGCATGTGTGTGAGTGTGTGTTGAGTGAGTACAGGGGAACAGACAGAACAGTGAGGAGGAATCGGTTTCCCTGCTCTGTACCACAGTGAGTTTGCATCTGTCAGGAGTCATTTGTTGCACATTTCAAATACCTAAAAGAAAGGGTTTGAGAGTCCCCAGCTCTACAAAACTCTCAGTTTGAGAGGACAGGAATAGTAGTCTGCTGGTGTTGATCACTGAACTGCACAGATGCTGGAGCGTCACCCTGCACCCAGGAACATGCACAGTTATGTCAGTATGCTGGCTGGTTTTATGTCAAGTTGACATAAACTAAAGTCATTTAAGAAGAAGAAAGCTCAGTTAGGAAAGTGCTCCACTAAGTAGCCTGTGAGCCATTTTCCTGATTGATGATTGACGGGGTGAATGGCCCAGCTCATTGTGGGTGGGGCCATCCCTGGGCAGGTGGTCCTGGGTTCTATCACAAAGCAGGCTGAGCAAGCCATGGAAGCAAGCCAGTAAGCAGCACCTCTCTATGGCCTCTGCATCAGCTCCTGCATCCAGGTTGCTGCCTTAAGTTCCTGCCCCTGGATGATGGATTTATAAGCTGTAAGGTGAAACAAACCATTTCCTCCCCAGGTTGCTTTTGGTCAAGGTGTTTTATCACAATAATAGAAACACTAAGACATAAAAAAAAGAGAAAGAGTGGCACAGAAGTCTATAATCCTTGCTACTTAAGGAGGACAAAGCAGGAGGATTGCAAGTTCAAGACTATCCTGGATAATTTGATGAGTTCTTGTCTCAAAATAAAAAGTAAAGAGAGAACTAAGAACATGGCTTAGTGGCACTGCGCCTGCCCAGCATAGGGCCTGCCCAGCAAAGGACTACCCAACAAGCACAGCACTTGCCCAGCACAGAGCCTCCCCAGCAAACACAGTGCCTACCCAGAAAGCACAGCTCCTGCCCAGCACAGGGCCTGCCCAGAAAGCACAGCGCCTGCTCAGCAAGCACAGGACCAGGTTCAATCCCAGTACCAAAGGGAAATAAAATAAAATAAAATAAAATAAAATAAAATAAAATAAAATAAAATACACAACAACCAAGAGGCACCATTGACAGCAGCTCATAACTGAGAATTCCTGTGTCCCCTAATGAGTCATTTAGTGGCAAATGAGGTTTGGCTGTTGGGCTCTGCCTCTGTGAAAGACAACACTCTCTGCTTCTTCTCAGGGTCACTGTGACTGCCTTGGGCAGGTGCTGGCTATGTTCTTGTGGGGTCATGTGAGAGGGTATGCAGGAGGACTTAGCACGAGGCATACATGGTAGCTGCCATCGTTCCTGGAGCTAGCATGATCTCATCACTCCTGGCTGGATGTTCATTTGATGATAGTCCAAGGACAGAAGTTTCTGGACCCTTTCTGGTGGAACCAGCTCATTGTTTCCAATCTTCGGGGTTGGCAGCTGATGGGATCATCCATGGGTGTCACTGATCTTTATTTAGGATTCTGCAAAGCTATGAGGGATTTCATCTCTGAGCAATGTGCTGGCTTTGAGGTGTGTGTGTGTGTGTGTGTGTGTGTGTGTGTGTGTGTGTGTGCACCTTCCTTGTTAAGCTGTGACCAGACATGTCTGTACTACCTGGGACTACTCCAAATTAGAACTGTGGAGCCCAGTAGGTGTGGACTGTAAAACTCCCACAGATTTTCAAAGCTTTTATATTTTACACATGAAAGACGCCAGTTTTGGAGAATTTGAATTGCTTTAAAAAATGTATATACTACAGAGAAATCTCAAGCTCTAAACAAGAGGCTTCTTCTTCTCCTCCTTCTTCTCCTTCTCCCTCTCCCTCTCCTCTCCTCCCTCTCCCTCTCCCTCTCCTCTCCTCCCTCTCCCTCTCCCTCTCCCTCTCCCTCTCCCTCTCCCTCTCCCTCTCCCTCTCCCTCTCCCTCTAG
>JANHMN010000015.1:5450308-5470255 GCA_030674055.1 Rhabdomys pumilio | reverse complement strand
AGAGAGAGAGAGAGAGAGAGAGAGAGAGAGAGAGAGAGAGAGAGAGATTGTTAAATGGGGTGGGAAAACACAGAACAAATACTGACCAGGATGGTCCCACTGAGGCAACTGGCTGCACCTCCTAATTGATATAGAGTCCAGATTAGGGCAGAGCATTCCCTAGGTGGGGCTTCCAAGTAAAAGAACAAATAACAGAAAAGTGACATCATCAAATCGAGAGTTTAGTATGTCCAGCTGAAACCGACCAGTGAAACAGACAGTGGAACTCCAAACTGAGGGTTTTTTCCACCCTCTCCACAAATGAGCTCCCAGCTTCTTTTTCCCACTGCAGACATTTTGTATCATGTGCTGAACTGTGGTAATCTCTGCTGAAACAGTTTTATTTCTAGCTGTTCCCAGCTATACAATGTCTTTAGTACTCCAAGAGACCAGCTGCTTGTGACAGAGCAGGAGGTCCTCAGCCCAAGCTAGCATAGGCTTTGTTTTGTTTTATTTGTGGACATGGGGTCTTGGAAGACACTTGACATTTCACACTTTGGTCTGAAATGAGGGGGCAAACCCTACTTCCATAACAAGATTCCCAGTGGGCTCAAAGAGTGCACAGCTGTTTACTAACACAGTGTGTGTTAGAAGAGATTAATAATCGCTTGAGGGAGCCAACAGAAACTTCTAAGGTGAATAAGATGTGGGAAGGGTGAAGACCTGAGACCCCGAGGCTGCAGCTGGCCAGCTGAACTTAACACAACCAGTGAAGGGCTGTGAGTGATGGGTCAGCATGGGATCTGAGGTTGGGTAGCGGTGTGGGCTTGCGTAGTCTTCCCAAGGGACTCTCAAGTATGTAATAGCATGTGGTCTCATTGTGAAGAGTGACTCTGCCAAGGTGGTCAGGTGACAGCATATAGGTTGGGGGAGTGAGTAGCACCTACATAAGGAGACTGCTTGAGCACAGCTGCCTGCATGTGAAGATAGGAGTAGATGGTGGGGCACTGTGTCCACATTCAGAGGATCAAACTATGACTTCCACCAGTGGCTGGGAGAGGTAGGAAGAATTCTCTCCTAGAGCTGCTCAAATGTAGGACCCTGCTTATGCCTTGGTCTCAGATGCCAGGCTCCCAGATCTGTGAAGTAGGTGATGACTGTCTTAAAGACACCAGGACATTACCCTTCATGCCACACCTGGGAACTGACAGGAGCAGAGGCAGTCACCTATACACTGAGGTGACTCTTCTGGCACGAGAGAGCTGTAAGCAGAACAGAGAGGGCTCTGGCAAACAGTGGGGCTGCCCTGGCAGTGACTGCTCATGCTTTGGACTGTCAAAGGTGACTCTGAGGTAGAGTTTGCAGATGGACTCAGATGTCCCTGTTGAGAGTAGAGGCAGGGGTTGAGTGTGAAGCAAGATATACAACAGAGCCCACAGGCAGTTTAGGATTAAGTGTGGCTTTCTGGGTTGAGGCCATCTTTTTGTTTTTCTCACCGCATTGGCAGACACTCAATACTCTTAGCTGTGAGTGGGCATCTCATGAGCTCATGGGTCCCCTGATAGGAAGTAGGCATTTAATTCAGGGGAGCCAAGTTGCCTTGAGCTCTCCAGAGTTTGTGATACAGCTTCCTCTCTCTCTCTCTGACAGGGTAGCTATGGCCTCTCACCCCTGCACCACCCGATGATGTGAGACTTCTTTGTCTGTGCTCTCCCCAGTGCTCAGAGCTTTCGACTTCCCACAAGGAACTTGGAAGTACACGTGTCCACACCTAACCCTTTATCACAGCCCATGGTTCATTTGACTTCATTTCTTCCAGTTTAGTGTCTCAAGGAAGTTTTCTTTGAGTTGTGTTTCTGGTTATTTGAGAAGTCTCACCAGCTGTACATGGTACTTTCCAGACCTCACAGGAGAACTTTCTGGTAGGTTTATCAGGTTCTTGTCTTGATACTTGGACAAACTGCCTGGTAAAGCAATTTTAGGAAGGAAAGATTTGTTTTGGCTCACAGTTTGAGGGTCAGTTCATGCTGGTAAAAAGCTCCTTGGCCACACCACATGCATAGTAAGAAAGCAGGGACTTTGTTTTTTTTTTTTTTGGTCTGGGACTCATACAAATCATGGATCTTCTCACCTTGATTAACCTGATATAGAAACTGTCTCAGTGACATGCTCAGAGGTCTGTTTCCATGGCGATTAAAATCTCATCAAATTGACAGTTAAGATTAACTTCCACAGAGTAAATGAACTCAGGAGATGTGTCTCAAGGACCTGTGTCCCGGCTGTGGCCTGATTGAGCTGGGCGCTCTCTCTGTTAGCTCTCTCACCTCTGTGGCCTTGGTCACCTCATCTCCCGTTCTTCCTTGCTCAGGTGGCCTTGGTCACCTCCCATCCCTTCTCGCTTGACTGCCATACTTGGTCTACATTCTTGAGGAGTCAATAAGAGACGTTGAAATCATTAACAGACTGATTTATTTTTCTAGAAACAGACCACCAATCAGCTAAAATTAAAACCAAACAAAATTCACTGTATTTACCATTATTTTTCCCAATCTCTGATGACTTTCTTCACACCAGCAGGAATGTTCCCTCTGTCAGTTGTCAGACACCAGCCCACGTGTTATGTTACAGGCAGAAGTCTGTGTGGCTTCCCCATCTTCCTTAGCCTGACACTTTCCCCAAAGACAGAAGAGCACAAAAAAAACGTCAGAAAGTGAGGAAAGGCCATTCCCCCTGCTACCTGGAAGGCCTGTTGTCCTATTCCTGGAGACTTGGGTAGGGACACCAGTGCACAGAGAAAACAGAATCCCAGTGCACTGCTGCTGACAGTTATGTAATCACAACTCCTGTACCAAACAAACAAACATGTCAGACCATTGCTTTTTCTGTGTTTGTGGGGACCTATTGCGCAATCCCAATCCGTTGCGCTGACCTTGCAAGCCGAGAAAATCCCACTGGGAATGGGGGTGGGGGTGGGGAGTGGGGGGTTGGGACCAGCCAGGGTTGAGCTGAGGGAGGACAGGCGAGGGGAGGTCATACAGTAAACAAGCTCTTGACTCCACCTGGCCTTACTCCTCCCAAAGTGTCTGGAAAAATAAATGATGCTTCCAAGATTACAAACCTAAGAGCTTACACACAGGGGAAAAAGAAACATGAAAGACGTTGTGAGGAAAAGAAGTCCAGGTCAACAATAAACAAGAAACAAAACAAAATAAGTAAAACACGTGGGTGGTTGACATTATTAAATCATGGAGGGAAGCCGTGTCTCTATCACCCCAACCCCAGCCTTGGCCAGTCTGAGCACTCCCCTCCAAGGGAACAGGAGTCCTGGGAACACAAATGTGAAGTACAGTGAGTTGGTACCCTGTGTTTCTTTTGCTTCTGAACAGCACAGACTGGTATCAGGCTATGAAAAGAACTAGTCTGTCAATATGTCCTTGTTTTTCTCTACCAGGAAGGAACACTTTCAGAAACCCAAAGGATCACAGCTGCCTTTTGTCATCACGCCCCCAGAAACCCAGACTCTGGAAGCCACAGTTTCTTGGGGGAGGGGGCACAGGCAGCTCAGCCTGTCTGACCTCCTGCGGTGGTCAACAGCACCCCACTTGAATGGGTTTCCTTGAAGCCCACATGTCCCCATTGTGAAAGTACATCAGGCAGGAGAAACAATTGATTTTACACCACTCAGAGGAACACACATTTTTTGCACAGTAAGAGATGTAAGACAGGGTGACAGACTACACAGGAGATCTAGGCCACCTCAAGGTCCCTTTCCTGAAGTAGTATGACTGACACATTTTATACTTGGACAGCCACACTACTCTATGTTTATAGCTCTCCTGGGAGTTTGGGAGCAGAAGTGAGCAAAAGCTGCTCTGTCCTCAGTTGTGGGGTGAGGAGAAAAGAAATGCAAACCCTAGTCTGCCTTCTGCCAACTGTCACCTCTTCTACGCACCCTTTCACCTCAGTCTTCATATCTTAAAGAAAGGAAGCTCCCTTTCTTTCTCACTACTTGGAGTGGAAAAATTAATTGCTCATGACTTCCAAAATTGTGTAAGAAATAAATACAAACCCCAAACAACACACACATATACCCACATGCACACATATGCACATGTACACACACAGGCACATGCACACACAGGCACACATACATGTGCATATACACACATGCACACACAGGTACATATACATGTGCATATACACACATGCACACACAGGCACACACACATGTTCATATACACACATGCACACACAGGCACACACACATGTTCATATACACACATGCACACACAGGCACACACACATGTTCATATACACACATGCACACACACATGCACATGCATGCACACACATGTACACACAGACACACACACATGCACATATATTTGCACACACATGTGTGGATGCACACATATGCACTTGCACACACACATGAGCACACATGCATATGTGCATGCACAAGTACACACACATACACACACATCAATTTAGTGATTTTAAATACATGCTAAATGAATGACAGCATTTATTCTTTATAAAAGTCCTTTAAATACAAACTCAAAGGAAAAAACAATAGAAAAATAATCATTTGGTGTATTTCCTCAACATATTGCCTTCTTACTTGTCTGTACGAATTTTAACTTTGGCCAAGAAATCTGCCTGCCCCCTGCTCACTGCTGATCAGACAGCATCCCCAGGCTCAATAATCACGATGGCAAATGCTTTTTATGGGATAACTACTGGGAAGCATGGTGACTCTGACAATGTGCCATGCTCACACGGGCCTCAGAAAGGACAGTAGAACCCTGTCAGGACCATGAAGAGCCACTTCTGGAGATGTAATCCACTTATCCCTAGAGTTGTAAGAGATACAGAGCCATGCAAAGTCTGGTCTGTGCGGCTTTCGTTGGACAGCGTAGCCGTAATCACAGGAGAAGTTAAAGACAGACTTGAAACAGGCAATTATCTCAATGCAAGGCACGCATGATTAACTAGGAGATGAATTATTCAGGGAGAGCTGCTGTGGGAATCCAGATGAAGGAGACGCAGTGGGCGGTGCTTGATCCAGAAAACCCTCATGGGGAAAAGGCATGGACTGATTCTAACGATGGCCAAGGTTGGGGTGAGCTGGGAAAAGTTGTAGACAAGGTAAGATGTGTGTTGGGGGCTCCGTGATGGGCTGTGCAGAGAATGAGGCAGAAGGCAAAATGTTCAGTGTAAACTCATGACCAGCTGAAAATGGCCACTTCTCTTAGTGTCTCCCAGAGAAAGGCATGGCCATTATGTCTTTTTAGTGATTTTTTTCCTAGGCACATAGGACCAAGCCAGTGAAGGTAGAATGAGTTTAGGAAGGAGAGGTGGGGTCCGTATTACAGGGAGAAGACGAAACCTTAATGGTGAGGCAGAGACACAAGACATGGAGATCGGTGTGATGTGACTCAGGGTCAAAGGTCAGGGAAATAACTTGTCATTTTAAAATGGACGGAAGACACATCCTACACCCAGAAGTCACCATGAATACGAAACAAACTCACAGTTGGGGAGTGAGGGGCTCACTATGGTCATGGGCTTTATGATCTTCAAAGATTAGCTGGACCAGGCCAGCCAGTCAGTCAACATCACACTTTGATGTGTTTCCATCTGGAAGAAGGAGTGGAACCTGAGAAGAATGAACACTACGATGCTTGCACTCTCTCTCCAAGTCTATGCATTGTGCACATGTGTCTGCATGCATGTGTGCATACGCAAAACCAAGAGAGATCAATGTCTGTGGTTACATCCTATACAATGCTAGAAAAAAGACTTCAGAGACTGAGTTAGGAGAAACACGACATTTCCAGTTGTTTCTTCACCTGGTCGCTGGTAGTACTGTGCACTGACTATGTCCACACAGTGTGATGTGGGAGACCAATGTATGCAATAGAAAGGGTGTGGTGGTTCCTATGTAGTCCTTGAGACTACCATAGCAGGACACCTCAGGCTTCTCGCATAGATAACAGAACATTGTCTCTTCACAGGTCTGAGACCAAGTACCAGTATAATTCCTTTCTGGGAGGCCTTTTCTCTTGGTGGACAGCCTCCTTCTGTGACCTCAAGTGTCTCTGTCCTGTGCATATCCCTTCCTGTCATCTTCTTACTAGGACATCAGTCCTGCTGGGGCGGGGTCTGATTCTTAAGTGCTCAGTTGCCCTGAATTTCTCCCCAGAGAACCTCTTTCCAAGATTAGTCACACCAGGATCCTGGGCATCACCATGCTACTCTGGGGACACAACCATTTACTGTGATCTCACCTTTGTCTTTAGGGTTTAGAGTGGACTAGAGAAGAGACTGGCTGGAGAAAAAGCTCACTCTGAGGGAAGCCATACCTTCCCTTAGGCCCAAAGATGGTGCACTGTCTGTAGGGGTAACAGAGGAGCCTGTGGCCACAGGCCTGACGGTGGGTATATAGATTGCTCTAATCAGCAGACACACCTCTAAACAGGAAAAATGCCTACATGATACAGAGAAGCTTACAGTGTCTGTGGCACTGAGAGTATGTGAGGGGAGTTGGGCAGCCTGCTGTTCTCTTAGCAGTTAGAAAGCAAGAAAAAACCAACCAAACAAACAAACAAACAAAAAAAAACAAAAAACAAAAAAAAAAAACAAAACCAAAAACCAAAAACCAAAAACCAAAAACCAAAACAAACAATAAACAAACGGAGGACAGCTTTATAATAGTCAATATTTGATTTCATTCTTTGACATTATTATCTATGAATATACTAAGTTTTACCCCCTCCAGCACCCTCTCATATCCCGCCTCCCTTCTGCTGCTGAGGTAACTTCTTTAGCAAGCTTGCTCCTACTGTGATACCTTTGTGATTGACTGAGTTTAGCAAAGGTTGCTTCCATGAACATGGGTGGGGGCTCATTAACTATATGACATCAGACTTATCAGCAGGATGGTACTGGATGAAATAACACCCCCTTACCCAGCACTACCTACTGTCTATAGTCCCACAGTAAAGGTACAGTCTTACGAGTCCCTTCCCCATGCATAATAACATGGAGATAGGACAATCTTGTGTAGGCCATGTCTGCAGTGGGTTCATGAGTGCATGGCTTGTCATGTCCAGAAGACACTGTTGACTAGTATTCCTTGCTAACTCTGGATCTTACATTTTTTGGCACCCCTGTCTTTTCGTGGAGGACAGATTGCAGTCGTCTTGTGACCCTAAGCTGGAAGCATTCCCAGATGCATTGGCCAAAGCTTTTCCTGATCATCACACAGCTTTAATGAAGTGAGTAGCATTTGGCCATTGGACATGATGGAATGCTGGGGACTGTCCCCACCATCAGTGATCGCCACTGTACTTAAGGCCAGTTCTCTCTCCCTCATCATAAGATCGACTGCATCACGCTGGGCATCATCTTGTGTGTCTCTGCAATGGGTACCAATAGCAATGGGTGGATCACTGGGGTCTGCATGACTGCTGGACCATAGTCTGATTCAGATGCTTTGTGTAGATTCAACTGTAATCTAAATGGTTTTTTTTAACCTTATAATCTAATTTAAAGAAAAGACTCATCCTGTACAGATCTTCCTTTCCCTGTCCTTCCTCCCCTCTTTCTTGCTTTCCTCCCCTCCTCTCTCCCATCTTTTCTCTCCCCCTTCCTTCACTTTCTCTCATGTCATGAAATTCAATGGTCAGCAATATCAACTATAGGTGTTGGGAAAGGCCTCCTGGGAGTTCAGTCAATCACAGAATAAGCAACCATGTCTCCTAATATGTGTTCCCTCCCCTTTCTTGCAAGTTGTGCAGCTTGGTAGTAAATTCTTGGGTTTGCCCATTCCTGTCTTTGCTGTAGGGCCCCTCACCTGCTTGGCCTCTGCACTCCCCTGGCTTTCTCAACCTCTGCTGTCTAAGTCTAGGAGCATCCACCCCTCTTCCCCCACATATATCTCACGGACAAAGGGTACTGGGTTCTTGGTGCTGGGGAAGCTGTCTGCATCTTCTATTTCTACTGCCTCCAGAGAAGTGAAGATAAAACTGACACCATGTGCGGCTCATGCCCTGGCTTCCCAGGCCTTCTCTGTCATGGTTGAACGGCATGGTTGAACAGCCTAGCCTGCAGCTTCATGTCACCACCCCCAATGCTGGGTGCACATCACCAGATGAGGTGGAGAATTTCTAATGGAAAATTGTTAGTGTCCTATTGTAAATGTAAAGTGTCAGCTTTCACTTCCTGCCTGTCCATCCTCAGTGAACTGAGTGCTTGGGTGTTAGCATCAGTTCCCTGGAACTTTGTGTAACGGGGTTAAAATGACAAGGTTGTGATAAACCTAAGGGAACGTGCTACAGTTGCCAACACATTCTCCTGGATACATTTCCTGTGGTCTTGAATATTAAAAATGTATGAGACCTGTGCATCGCTTAAGCCCTACGTTGGCACTGGAAAAGATCCGTGTAGACACAAGTGCTCTGCTTACAGAACACTCCTTTCACTGTGAGTGTGCTCTTGGGTTTGAACTTGCTCCAGTCAAACCTCCAGGAGCAAGAGTCACGTGTAACATGGTCCACGGAGTGGGTGACAGTTCAGTGGTTGTTGGTTTCTGAGACATATGCTGAAGGGCTAGGAGCATCCTTGTACTAAGGAACTTCAATATTTGGTCTCCCAGATGAAGGCAGCATGCCCATGGATTCCCTTACAGATGTCATGTGATTTTGGAAGCTGGACATTGAGGTTGAGCCCCTTCTGCCCTTGCTGTTCTTCTATGAGCTGATGGTACTGAGGTCCAGGGAACAGAAGAGGAGACAGGACATAGAATTTGAAGGCTTACTGTACAGTTGGAAGTCAAGGGTTAAACCACTGGGAGTACATAATGGAGAGACCACCAGCAGCAGGGGTACTGGGCAAATAGCCATTCCTAAGGAAGGAAATTGAGGGGGTGTTGAAAGGATGAGAGGTCAGGAAGTAGTAGGCTGACTCAGAAAGGGCATCTGTAGGGAGGAATAGTCACACACCCTTCTATGTCTGGTCTGTGTATGGCTCAGCTTTAAGATATTGAGACCCGAGGCATGGAGGAGCAAAGATGGTAGTGTGAATCCGCAGGGCTGAGGGGGCAAGATCAGGTTTGGAATTTGTCAGCTTGATGAAGGTTCACACAATACGGCTGCATACAGCCTGTCCGTATTTCAAACAGGCACCTATAGCTTAGGAATGAACAGGAAGATGCAGGAGTGGATTCCAGCTAAGTGATGTTTCAGTGGTAAGTGCTTGACTTAGTGGTGAAAGTGGAGCTGACTAAAGGCATGGAGTAGGCATGTGCTATCCTGTAGACAGTGGAGCTGACTAAAGAGACAGGTTAGGCATGTGCTATCTTGTAGACAGTGGAGCTGACTAAAGACATGGGGTAGGCATATGCTACCCTGTAGACAGTGGAGCTGACTAAAAACATCGGGGAGGCATGTGCTGTCTTATAGACAGTGGAACTGACTAAAGGGACAGGTTACGCATGTGCTGTTCTGTAGACAGTAGAGATAACTAGAGGCATGGAGTAGGCATGTGTTGTCCTGCACACAAGGCATGTTTTGTTTTGGTGAACTTTGCCCTGACTATGATTGTTAGGAGCCCAGTGTGCCTGGTTCTGACACACCCTTCCACAGAATCTCAGGTACAGGTAGAAATGAGATAGGTGTTTCAATTCATTATGCATGTGATTATTTTCTATGTAGGACTTGTGTCTGGGGACTCTACAGGGAGAGTAAACTCTTGGGAGGAGGGAAAGTGACATTATGGACAAGAGAATATAGCCTGAGGAGATGGGAGGTGAGGACAGAAAGGCATACTGGGAGTCTCATGACCTGAAGCAGAGAGGACAGCCCGACTGGATGGAGTTTTTGGCAAGTGGGATGTTTCTGGTCACTCTGAGAAGAAATGGAAATAATCACACTCAAGGAAGGTGAAGACTTACACAATGAAGACGCCGGTCTATGTGCCATGAAATTCCTCCCAGCTAGCAAGGTCAGACTCTGAAAACAAAAAATCTCTAGTTGATGAGAGCTTTGTAGTTTGGGGGTGTTGCCATGGTTACCTTGATCCAAGCACTATTCTGGGAGCTATAGGCATAGCTGGAGTCAAGGCTGAGACATCTCCCTTGAATGGCGTTTCTGTATTTGTCAGGGAAATATGGCCAGGGTAAACATGGAAGGCAGTGAGAGGCGGAACTTTGCACAGAAATTAGATCTGGGTCCAGGATTGGAAGAGAATGAGGAGCTATTACTCGAAATGAGGACTGTGTGATCCTGGAGTTGGCCATATTGTTTCACTCTGCACTGGTACCTGGTGTTCACCCAGAGCCACTGTCTGTTTCTTTCCTCCTGCTCTCCTGAAGGAGGGCCCTGTGTTCCTCCAGCATCAAAAACTTCACTATCTGGAGGCCTGGTTGCCAGTGTAAGGACTTAGGAACACTGATGCAGGCCCTGGCCTGGGTCCTTATGGGGAGGTGACCCTTGTCATCAGGCTGGACCTCACAGGACGCAGGAGAAGCCAGCAGCTATCTTTCTTTGTAGCATTCGTCAGTTAGGCAAGGACTGAAGTGAGCTCCTGCAAGCTGTGTTTGTGTGTAAATCTTTCCTTTTCCAATGATCAAAAAATACCTTCTAGAAGTGAAAAAAAAGTACTGATGAAGATCGAAGCATCGTTCTTTTGGGTCGCTACTCTAAAACATAAGTTGAGCATTTCTACATCCTGTTGACTTCCAGCCCAATGGCATGATGTTTCGAAACGTCCAGGCCAGACCTCAAGCACTTTCTTACAATGCCTTTCACCTCAAGCTTCCATGCAGAGTCCTGATCATGATATGTGTCCTGAAGTCCCAGGCTTACCTTAGAGTGAAAACAGCCCAAACTTTAAAAGCTCCCAAATCTTCAATGATTCTATCTGCTTAGAAGCCCAAAGTCTCTTAACTATGAGTTCCCATACGATGAAACAATGTATATGCTTATAACTTACAATAGCACGGAATAGGCATTTTTATTCCCGAAGGCCACACAGCAAGGTGCTGTGCAGACCCCAAACCCAGCAGGAAACCCAAACTCCCACAGCTCTATGTCTACTATCTGGTGTTTATAACAGTATTCTGGGCTCCAAAGGGCTTGAACCCTCCAGCTCTGAACATCTCACCTCCAGCTCTGAACATCCAGCCCCGACATCTCCACTGTCCCTGGTCCTCTACTGAAGCTGTGGCTTCACCTTTATAGCCTCATGAGTTGGCTTCTTGGGGCATCTCTGCAGAGACTCCAACAGTGTCTTGCCTTAGTTGCTGTTCATGACCTCATTAGTCTTGTATTGTTCATGTCTTCAAAACCAGCACCTTGTGGAGATGCTTACAGCACTGCCAGAGTCTGCTGCTGGGGAGAGATGTCTGCCTAGGTCTCTATTGTTTATAGCTGTTGTGAAGGGTAGGCTGGCTGGTCTGCAAGCTTCCCTGGGAGCCTTTTGTCTCTATTTCTCACTTCCAGTGGAGGGCCACAGTTACAGATGTGTGCTACAGAATCTTGTTTTCTGTAGCAGTTCTGGTGACTAAGCTCAGTTTGTCGGGTCTGCGGGGCAAGTGCTTTTACTCACTGAGCCATCTCCCTGGCCCAGGAGATTTGTGCTCCCCACAAGTCCAGTAGTGAACACTGGACAGGGCTTAGCCCATATATGATAAGCATTCCTGAAGTCAAATGGTTTTCTTGTTTTCAAACAGGATTTCACATAACTCAAGCCTGCCTTGACCAGGCTGTATAAATGGCGATGACCTTGGGTTTCTGATATTCCTGACTCTGCGTCATAAGTATAGAAGGGAGTCACCAGGCTTGCACAGTGTTTGGAATTGAAACCAGAATTTCGTGAGTGCTAGGTAAACCCTACCAGTGAGGTACAACCCAACCTTTTCTCTTACTCTGAACTAGCTGATTCAAGCTATAACTTAAGAAGGGGACATTGAAAACAACACCAGTGTTATAAACAGACAATCCCAAGGAGTCCCAGGAAAAGAAGTAGGCAACAGAGCAAAATACAACCTCAGGAGACAGTCCAGATGCATATTTTAAAATGACAATAATTGTTCTGTCTTCCCAGGAAAACTCACTCAAAAATCCTTACTTTGGAACTCAAGAGCTTGAGGTCAGTAGATCACAAGGAAGTGTTGGCAAACCTTTGATAAAGGGTGAGAAAGGCAGGCTAGCTAGAGAGACAGCTTCCTGGGACTACTGGCTTTACCTTACACCCGAGTAAGGACACCAGACATGCCCACAGTGAGGACCAGTGTGTCAGAGTTGATGTAATCCAGGAACCATCTTCCCCATTACTGACAAGGTTGGTGTAAGTGCATGTTGTATTTGTCAATTTTGGCTTTGTGTTCAACCACCAGGAACATTATAACTGTCAAACAATCCCACGCATAGGCTCTGAACAACCGTCAGCACTGACTGATGCAGACTGTGTAAAGGTCACTGTAGCCTATGGAGCACGCTCCAGTTCACCTAGCAATAGAGTGATAGCAATGCCATTTTCACTCAATGGGGGAAGTTTACTAAATTTAGCACAGCTAAATCTCTCAAAATAATCAATCTATAAATTGAAATGAGCCATTAGAGTGAGAAAGCCCCTGCAGATACCAGGTCAACTTTTAAATCAATAATATTGGATGTCACTGGCAACACATTGGTCATTTAGTGGAGGGTCAGCTCTGCTACTGCAAATCAAATCAATGACAATCAAATGTAATTTGGCATAAAAAAGGGACTTGGGGTGGCATTCATACATATCTAGTTCCCTGCTTAGGATGTAGGACGATACAGGAGTTTACGTTAGTGGAATCACCAAGGAGTGACTCTCTAAAGAGTGTTTAATACTTGCTATGTGTGAGACCAAAGTGTGCAAGTAGTGTTGGCAGTGTGGCTTGTGGAAGTGGAGCCAGAGGGAACAGGACCCCGGGCTTCCTGTTTGCTCCCTCTGCTTCCTGGCTGTCTGACCTGGATGACTCTTGTGTCTTCCTTTGCATCTCTATGGGATGGGGAAGAGCAGTTCCAGAGGAGGGGAAGTCAATGAGGGTGAGGCATGTTGAGAGGGAACAGTTTCTCTTGGTCAGAGGCACTGGGAGAAACTCAGAACTCAGGTAACTTGGAGATGGGAGCAGGTATCAGGCTTAGGGACCAGGGAGCAGACCAAAGCACATCTGAAGTCAGGCTGAGCTGCTGTTCAGGATCTGCCAGTGCTGAAACAGGATGACAGCGGGCACCCGGCTCCTTTGCGCTGAGGCTCCTGCATCTGTCCACACACAGGAAGTAGTCCCTCCCCATGAACTCTAGTTCTGAAGGTCCTGGACTTAGGCCTCATTCCAGGAGATGAAGATACCCTCATCTAAGAGCACCCATGCATTTGTTAAGATGGTGTTCAGGCATGAGATCACATTCTGAAGTCCCAGGTGGGCATGGATTTGGGTGACTCTTTTCAATGCCTGTCAGTCCCACCATCTCTGACATTGCATCTTCAAGATTCCCCTGGTTCCTGCTGCTCTTTGAATCTTGAGCAGTCATATGAACTGAGATTGAAGGCCCGGAAAGAATGGAGTTTCCTTCAGTGCTTCAGTCCTCTTCCTGGAAGCTTACTCTTTGGTATTTTCTCTTGGTGTAGCCTTTATACTGGCCACCATGACTAAGCTTTTGTGCCATAGAGGACTGCCCTCACACAGGCTGCTTGCCAGGGTGGGAACAGAGGTCCCTTCATCATTCCTGTTTGTCATTTGCCTCTGTATATCCTATGTTTTATACATGATAAAGTGATGCCTCATGGGATTTACACATAGTGCACTTTCTCTAGTTTTCCAAAATGTAGGGAATATTTCTAATCTACAAAATCACATAAAGCAACTTCGATAACTTAAACTATGGTTCTTTTCTATGAGCCATTCTCATGAACAATTCTGGACTTGCCCATGAAAATATCTTATTCTCTTTGAAACATGCTCAAAGACGACACAAATCGTTGTCCTGTAGGTAAGGCAGCCCAACATATTTCTGCAGAAGCGAGCTAGCTCACAACATTGCCAGGTGGAAGACACAGGCTGGAAGGACGGAGATAGCAAGGCTGTGTCTGTGAAACTACAATTGCCTTAGTTTCTCCTTGTGATGTCCTGTGCCTGCTGCAAGCTTCTGTTTTGATTATGAGACCTCTGACTAATTAAGTATTAGTCCATTTGATTATCTTTCAGGAGACAGGGCTTCCATGGGAAATAATGATTTATTCATCTCCGTAATAAAATTGATTTTTGTGCACGTTTCTCATTTGTAGTCGAGGCAACCCGGTGTCTTCTGGGCTGACGGCTCCAGGAGTCTACACTGCGTGTGGCTTTCTCGGTTAACATGCAGGAAATTGAAGTCAGTCATTTAACCTTTGTGCCTCAGTTATTCGATCTGCAAATGGGCAATAATTAAACCTTTGTTAGAGAGAGGAAACAGAAAATCTGGAGGGACTGGAGGCCTGATGATCCCAGCATTAGATTTATCAGAACCCCTGGCATGTAAAAGTGCTGTGTGTGCATATAACATGACTGTGAAAGGTTTACATGCAGCAACACTGTGTTAGCCGTGAGCTCACTGCAAGGCTGAATTTTAAAGATGGCAGAAATATGTCCTTGACATTTAATGACTTGCCAACACGGTGAGAAGCCACAGTGCTGGTCATACCATGCAGCCTTTCCAGTTCATAAGAGCTCTGACCTCTCTGATGGAAGGAGCTGGGAGTGGACTATGGGCAGAAAGTGGAAGTTTATGACAGCAAACAACTCATGTCTTCCAAAGGTCCTCAGAGCATAGAATGCATGCTTCATACTGATGGTCCCCAAAGTGACCCCACACTGCGGGGATGTGGCATTAAGTGCTGTACTCCCCAGCAAACAGTAAATAGGAAAGCATTAAACACATGGCTGTTAGCTGAGCTATTGGCAGAAGCCTGGACTCTACTGAGATGATCATGGTGTGAGACTCTACCACAGTCCCCAGTGACCAAGACCTTAGTCTCACAGCTTGGCAAACTGGTTAAACAGGAACACTTTGCTTTAAATCTGAACTCTTGCATAGGCTCCAAGGTAACCTTTGCTTTCCCCTTTATACCTTGAGGTATCTCACCATGTTGGAGAATTTATCTGTCAGGCCATTGTGTCAGTATCTGCACAACTGAGGAGCCATCGAGTCTGTTTGGTGCTTTAAATTGGTGATTGTTATGTCAACTTCACATAACCTAGAATAATCAGGAAAGAGCCTCAGTGAGGGGTGTCTACATTGGCTTGGCCTGTACATGTCTTAGGATAGTTGATACTTAGGTTAGTTCATACCACTGTGGGTGTTACCATTCCCTAGGCAGGGGGTTCTAGCTGTACAAGTAGAGAAACTGAGCTGAGTAAGCAAGCATGTGGTTAAGTTTGCATGCATGAATTTCTCTGCTCTTGACTGGATGAAATAGGATTATCAGTCAAGGCTCCTGCCTTGACTTTCCCACAGTGATGAGCTGTCTGTGTGAGCTGGAAGTGTGAGCTGAAACACACCCCTTTCTCTAATTTTCCTGCTTTTGTCAGGGAATCTCATTACAAAGTTTTATTACAGAAATGGAGTTAGAACAAATGTAGATTTTAATCTACAAGGGAAATTTCCCACAAGTTTCATCTGCTCATATTGAAGAGACTCTGCCTGTAACTCTCAACAAACTTGAAAAAAATTCAGAAAGAAATATGAAGTGTGGGAAACATGTCAGAAGTTGAGGGTCTTATTTTCAGGGTAATTTTGGGGACAGAGGAACTCAAGTATTTTGCTTGTGTTTTAGGACCACATCATGAAAGCCTTTTATTTTAATGCTGCAGGTTTTGTTTTGTGTTGTAATGTTTCTTGTGGGTTACCAGAAATTAAGCAAATGAGAGAAAAAAAATACTAAGGCACTATAGGTAGGGCCTACATCTCAGCGTGGGGCGGGCCTGGGGCACTTGGTGAAGGAGCTGGGGTCAGTTTGTTGGGGGGCAAATGGGACATGAAAATGAGAAGGTGATGGATGGATTGAAGGGAGCAGAACAGGAAAAAGTGAACCCCATGTACCATTTCCAGCCCTTGGTCTCCTGGGGAGATACCAGTCTCTGTGTGCACTCTTTATGAATGCAAGTCAGGTGCTCAAACATCAACAGGTCTAGGCATCTACAGTGCAGAGTAGGATGTGTCTGACAGAAGAGATCCTAGACCACCATCCCTCTGGATCTCATGTTCTTCCAAAGAGTGGGCTGGCCCTTTGCTAACACACAACCTGAGTGTCTAGTACTCATATATGAATATAATTGCCTGTCTAGTGTGGTAACTTACTAGATTGTGATGTCATGGCCTCTCTCTTATGTCATTTCTTATTCTATGTCTCATGCTATCCTCCCCAGTGCCTCTCAGGTCCCTACTCTCCTTTCCTATGAAGCTCTTCCTTAACCCAAGGGAAACACCTTTAGAGTTCACTATTATCATTGGAGACAGCATCTAGTCTGTTCTGGAATTCACTATGTAGCTCCAGGTTGGCTTCATGATCCCAGAAATCCTCTTATCTCAGTTTACCAAATGCTGGCATCACAGGCCTGAACCTCAATTCCCAGCTACACTTTGATATTCAGAAAGCCTTTTTAATTATTATCACAAATACACATGGCTTTGTGGTGGATTTTCTCTTTCAGTTTTCTTTTTTTGGTTCATTTATTCAGGACCATCATTTCCTTGGGATGAAGAGGTTGGTTTATTTTTACACAAGTCTGTTTTGAAGACAGAACTAGCATGCATTGATAACTAATGACAACTTTAAATCATTATCAGTTTAGTTAAGTTCTGGAGTCAGTGGTGAGAGTTGAGAATGAGAGAAAGAATGACGGATGATGGTGGGACCCTGTAGACAACAGTCTTGAGATCCTCTGCATGACAGCGAGATACCTCAGACAACCACAGAACACTGTGGAGGAGGTGAGACCCTGTAAATTGTGATGAGACCTACAGGCAACTCTGAGACTCTCAATACTGCCGCAGGACTTGGTAGATAGTATTGAGATACTTCAGATAACTGTGGAACCAACCAACAACCCTGAGACCTTGCAGACAGCCATGAAACCCTGAAGATGGCCATGAGACTACCCTACAGATGCCCATGAGACCCTCCTGCACATGATCATGAGACTCTGCAGACAGTCATAAGACATTGCATATGGCCATGAGACCCTGTAGATGCCATGAGCCCTTGCAGTTGGTGATGGGGATCACCCCAGTTAATCATGTAGTGAAGTTTATCCATTGTCACGCTGCTGTTCCCTGCAGTACCCCTTATTATTGCAAGAAACCTTGGAGAACATG
Organism: Rhabdomys pumilio; assembly: GCA_030674055.1. Taxonomy (NCBI): domain Eukaryota; kingdom Metazoa; phylum Chordata; class Mammalia; order Rodentia; family Muridae; genus Rhabdomys; species Rhabdomys pumilio. The sequence goes on along the minus strand of JANHMN010000015.1, from coordinate 5,452,886 downwards.
TGACAGTCAATGGGGAATGTTGAAACACCTTGTCATCCTGTCACCAAAGACACAGGTTGACCATTCCTTATTCTAATCATGTGGTGCAGACATACAAGCACTCTCCTCTGACTACCTTGATTCTCAAAACTAATATTATTCTATGATTATTTCAAGTATTTGTCTCTGAAATGTATGGACTGTGATTAACATAGTTCCTAATGTTTAGCTGTTCTTCAGTCCTTAGAAATGCAGTTTACCTGGTGGATTGGAAATGCAATAGAGAGACCTCAAGGGTGTTGGCTTCTGGTTGCAGCTTTGTGCTGGCAAAGCTCACCCAGAAATCTGTTACTGCAAACACCTAGATATGCTGAATAAAAATAGAAGAAGTCTCACTCCAAGGAAGGGACCAGATTCCAGAACCAAAGCCAGTCCTGTGGCAGTGAATGGGAGGAGCTGATTAGGGCTGTGGAGGTTACTGGAGGTTGGAATCAGGGCCAGGCCAGACACACGAGGACAGAGGAAGAGGTGACGTATTTGCCCTGTCTTAACCCGAGAACCTGACCTGTCAGTATCCTCATAGGACAGCAGAACTCTATGTCTGAGTCTCCTGTTAAAGGGACACAGCCAGAGAAGGGACACAAACCATCCCCTTCTCAGGAAGACCGTGGAAGATCTTTTTTGTTCTGGGAAGAAAACAGTGTCAGCCTAGAATGCTGATGCAGAGACACAGGGAGGGTATGCAAGTGCACTTGTTTGATGCAGGAAATGTTAGTTGACAGAAAGCCTGACCACTACGTAAAGAAGAGTGAGCCGTTCTGTGGAGGGCCTGAGATACAGAAAGAGGGCATTGAAGGGAGGAATGCAAATGTAGGCTGATTTAAATGAAGACTAAGCATATGGAGCAGAAGCAGAAGCAGAAGCAGGAGCCCTCTTTGGACTGACCCGAGACTATAGAGGTTGTTGCCATGTCCAGGATGTCGCTAAAGACTTATAAAGAATGCATACTTGTAAAGAAATGGACGAAAGAGAACAAGTGAACAATTAAATGTATTTAATTAAGTGTATTATAAAGGAGTGATGAAAACCAATGAGTTGACATTCTAAGAGGAGAACAAGATTGATCACTTCGCACATATGTAGAAAACCAAGATAGATCACATGGCACACATGTGCACAGAACATCAGAATAGCCACTTCACCGGCATATCCAACAGTCATCTGACAAATAAACATAGGATTGACCTTATGGATGTGTGTGTGTGCACATATGTGCGTACATAAGTGTATACATAACTGAGCTATAGCCTCCACTCACTCATATGTTGATGTACTGACCCTCTGTGCAACTGTATTGTATTTGCAGTTAGTGCTCAAAGAGGTAACTAAGGTTAAACAAGGCCACAGGCTGGGCCTTTATCCAATATGACAAGTGTCCTTCTAAGAAGATGGGGGAACTGGCATGTTGGTACCAGGGAAGAGAGCGTCTGAGGACACAGAGAGAAGGCACCAGTTGCCATGGCAATAGTCCTCAGGAAAAACAAGACTGGACCTCTAGACATCGTTAAGTATGACTCCAATTTAGTCAACAGCATGGTGCTACTTACTCTCAGTGGCCGAGTGCACATACAACATTCTAGAAAAAGATAAGGATGGGCAAGACGGTGAGGAGACATGAAGCGGGTTGGGGATGTGTAGCTGGCAGTGTCTGTAGTGGGGGTGGGGAGCTGGAAAGGACTGAGGCAGAGGATATGAAGCTCTTCTGCAAGCTGCACTGAGCAAGAGTTCAACCTGGATAGTGCTTACCCATCCACCTACCATGGCTCACACGTAACTACCTGCAGTGTTCATTCCTATGCAAACTGTATGCGTGCATGCAACCTACAGATGGGAAAGTTAGCAAGTAAGTTTAAGGGGCTACCAGGTGGATTACTTAGGGTGGCGCTTGGCTTGTTTGAAGATGCAATAACAAGAATAAAACAAGCTTAGAGAATGTGTTGAGTGTTGTAGATCAGGAGGCAATGGGCATGCTCATCTCATCATTATACGTTTTTATAATATTTGTATATATGTATATATATGTATATATATGTATATATTGGGGGGGCAGGTGTTAGGGAAAGCTGGCCCAATACTACCTGGATACTACTCTGAATGCTCTCCCGTTTACAGGAAATGCCAACTTAGCTGGGTACACCTTCCTTCTAGTATGGCAACCCTGCTCAGCATGAGAGCTCTTGTTCGGAGGTCAGAAGCAACATCTGTTCTAAGACTGAATTCTCTTCTCACACCATTGCCTATTCCCTCTTAGCGCCAGGCCTTTGTACAAATTTATTTATTCCCTGGGCATCTCTACTTAAATACATCCAAGTACAAACTCATTATCTTTCCTCTTAAACACCATACTACCGGCCCCCTGAACTTCCCTGTTTGCATCAAGGGTGTTGTCTTAGGAGTCTTTGCTACAACTGACAGAAATCAATGTGACTGAGTGGTGCCGAATGACAGCTATGGCTGGATGTGGTTGGTGTGAGTGGAAAGGGGACATACCCTGGGGATGAGGGGTGGGGATGAGGGGTGGGGATGAGGGGTGGGGATG
>JANHMN010000015.1:5421036-5450298 GCA_030674055.1 Rhabdomys pumilio | reverse complement strand
ATGAGGGGTGGGGATGAGGGGTGGGGATGAGGGGTGGGGATGAGGGGGGGGGATGAGGGGGGGGGAGGAGGGGCGGGCTCTGTAGCAGTCAGCACTCTCACCTCTGCTTTCTGCTGTAATACCTTGTTCAGGGTGAGTGAGTAGCTCTTATGTTGGGCTTTAGTGTAGTCAGGGTTGTTTATTTTTTCTCTTCCTCTCTTCCTTCAATTTTTTTTTTGTGCTTTTAATTAACTGATCAAAATTGTACACATCTGTGGGGTTTAATGCTGAGTGTTGCAGGCCGATCATGTCAGATATGTTAGCTTGTTTATTACTGCAAATCTGTCATTCCTCTGTTGGGAGGACATTTGCAATCCCCCTCTTTTAGGGTTTGGAAGATGCTCCATAGGAAAGAGGATCGTGTGCTGCAAGATGAGGAGGGTCTGAGCTCAAAGCCTTAGCACCCATTTAAAAGCTGTGTGTGGCTCTGTGTGCCTGAACCCCAATACTGGGAGGCAGGGATGGGTGTGGCTGTATGTGTGCCTGAACCCCAATACTGGGAGGCAGGAACGGGCGTGGCTCTGTGTGCCTGAATCTCAATACTGGGAGGCAGGCACAGGTGTGGCTGAATGTGCCTGAACCTCAAAACTGGGAGGCAGGCACAGGTGTGGCTGAATGTGCCTGAACCCCAATACTGGGAGGCAGGAATGAGTGTGGCTGCATGTGTCTGAACCCCAATGCTGGGATGCAGGGACAGGCATGGCTGTGTTTACTGAACTCCAATATTGGGAGGCAAAGACAGCTATGACTATGTGTGCCTGTAACCTCAATACTGAGAACAGGAGCAAGCACTCAGGAACTTACTGTCCAGTCAACCTAGCTAAAACATTTACATGCTCAGAGAGAGACCCTGTTCCAAGGCAGTAAGTGGGTGAGCATTACAGGCAGACACCTGACACTCTGCTTTGGTTTTCACATGTATACACATGTGCTTGTGCCCTCACATGCAACACACACACACACACACACACACACACACACACACACACACACGTAAAAGTCCAAAACCTTGTCTCTCCACCGAGTTTGAAATGTGGACTCCATCTCCTCTTAAAGACTCCATGTGTGGTCAGCTTCCTGTGCTAAGGACATTGGAGGTTATTTTCACTATGGGTCTGAAGTTTGTGTCTGCTCCTTCAAGTCTCCTTTCAAGGCACATTCACCAGTCCACCTTCTAGTAACTGTGTCTACCCTCTCCTGTGAGTTTGGTATTTGTTTTTAGAATCCATTTGAGTGACATCGTAGGCATTTCATCCGTTACTTTCACACTCATTGCATGTAGCTGCTTACAGTCTCTGGGTCATCCATGTTGCAAAAAATGATGGGTTTGCTCCCCTTCCCTCCTCTCCCATTCCTTCCTTCCTTTCCTCTTTCTCTTCTTCCTCCACCTCTCTTCCTTTTTTTCTACCCCCCTCCCCATCTGATAGGGTCTCATGTAGCCCTTACTGGCCTCAAACTACTGCCCAGCTAAGGACGACCTTGGCTTCTGCTCTTCTCAGCATTGATAGTCTCTTCTAGCTTTGTGTTTGGGCTTCCACCTGAGCAGGCTTCTGTGCGGCCATGCTGACCTCACACTCCCCCTCAGACTCGCTATGGTCACCGTGAGTGGGCCCTGTTGGTGTTGCACCAACTCTAAGTTTTCCTTCTCCTCAGTCTCAGAGCTTAAGATTCCTGCTGTCAGTCCATGTGTCTTCCTTCACTGTGTCTAACTGGCAGCCATGTCTTCCTGACAAGATCCAGCTTATCATTCTGACTCAAAACTCACCATTCTGTATATAAATCATTGAGGCTGTGCCCAAGAAAAGGTAGCAGATTCAGAGTCCACCCCACAATTCTTAAAGCTCGGACGATTCAGCTGTGTCAACAGGTACGAGAATCTTTTTGTGTAATTGCTAGGCAGAGCATTAACTCTAAACCCAAGGTTGTTGGTTGTTACTTAACAACAGGAAAGCAAAATCTCGGTGTCGTTTTATAACTACAGCCGTAAATGAGGGTGTTTGAGCCCCTTTAAGTCACTTCTTCTAAAGTGACAGGATTTCATTTATCTCATTTAGACAAAGGTCACCAAGCACATACCCAGCTAATGAATGGGAAAGCGTGAAGAACTTCAGACCGCATCAGACTAAAGAGGCACAGCCTGAGGAAGGCAGGCATGAGTGTCAGGTTTCAGTAGAACTCCTGTCAATCATTGTGTTCTGTTGGGCCCCTATGCCCACCGGCCCTGTCAAGGCTTCCTGTATCTGCAATAGGAATGTCTAAGCCAGGTATGCAAGCTGCGAGCGTGAGCATTCCTAGCCGTGTGTGCTTTCCTGCCTGGACTTCAGACTCCATGTAAACTATGTGCTTTTATCTGTGTACAAAGGGCAACAGATTCCGGAAAACAAGTCAGACTTGCCCCTGTTTACCACAAACCAGCCAGTTAACAAGTGAAGAGTTGTGAAACTGGGTAATCCGGGTCACTCATCTACACTCATCAGAGCGGTGGCCCTGTGGAGATGGAGCCATCTTCTGGGGAACAAAGAGCTGCTGGGCTGTGGGATATGTTGTGTCACCGGCTTTGACAGAACATGAAAGGTCTCTTGCTCTGAGAATGGAAAGATGTCCTTACAATGAAGCCTGCAGGAGAATGACTGAGACAGTTTGCTGTTTCCTGTGGTCCTCAAGGTAAGTACCATATTGTGGAGGAGTCTGGCCACGAGGGGCAGCATTACAGGCCTGCTTTCTTCAGTTTGAAGAGGCTGTGCCCCATGCGTTCCTCCATCATCCTTCTTCTCGAAGAACCAGATGTCAAGTGAAACTGCCATTGGCATCCTTGTGACTTTAGTCTACTCCTGAAGAGTTTCCTCCTGTGTCCAGAATGTTCATGATGATAGCCTTGTAAGCTGTCAGTGCATTAGCAAAGACACGTGGTCTTTCTGTAAAATATAAAGATGCATGTTCGAGTTTCAGGAACTTTCCTGGTTTTCTCTTATCTAGTATAGTAGACGCAAGCTGCCTTCAAGGCTGCAGATGTTGAGTAGCTTTGCAAAGCTAGTACATTTGTATGTCTTTGAAAATCATCAAATTGAAAGACTATTGATTGGCTCTGATGTCAGCTGATCACTAGCCATTGAAACTCACACGTTGTGCCTGGGGGAGGCCAGCATTGTCTCACAACAGCAGGGCTTTGGCCAAGGGTGAAAGGAAACAGATCTTCAGCAGGGCACTACTGGGAAACTTTAAAAATAAATACTTTAAAAATGTATCGGTTTCCTTTTAGAAGAAAACTGAAAATCATTTCAAGGAACAATGTATCGATCGAGTAGAGGCAGGTGTCAGAACACAGCTTACAACACTGGTGTCGGTATGCACGGCATCTGCAGGACTTCCCTGCCTTGTTGCCAGTGTGGATGATGGAATGGTCACTGGAATCCATTTCATGTTTACACTGAGCATGTGACGCAACCTGCAGACCTTCCAGTGATGTGTTTTCTCAAACTTCAAGACAGATGTAACAGAGGCAAGGCCCCTCTGCCTTGTGGTGGATCCGGGGGAGCATTTCAAAACCAGCCGCAGGAGGCTCACCCAGCTTTGTGAGGGGCAAGGGAGCCATGAGAACTCTCTCCTCTGTAGGTTCACCTTTCTCACCAGCCCTCTTCACTGGTTCTGTCCAAGATGTGAGCACTCATCCCATACACCCTCTGCAGGCCAAGTTCTGCAGCCTCTAGCTGATTCACCATTGACAGCCCAGGCTCCTATCCACAGTAGTTACGTTCTTTACAGGTACCTTGGACAGTGGGTTTGGTGACTCTCAAACTACAGTTGCCAGGGCAAATAAGTTCTTCCAACATCAATGCATTCCCACCAACTGCTCCCCAGGCTTCTATGCATGCTTCTGTTTAAAGGTCTCTTATGTTACATAGTTGACAATTCAGGCCTAAATAAAATGTCTTTAACACACACACATTTTCTGGAGGTCACACCACAGTCTTCTTGCCCTTTGGTATTGTTTGTTTGGGGACTGTTCTAAATTACAAAAGCACAAAGGGAAAAACCATCATACTCCCTGAATAGAAGGTGCTTATGTTTAGTATGCGAGAACTGAACTAGGCATTGTCTTGTTTGTGCTTTCTAGGAGCATGGGCATCTGAGAGGCATTCATACTGGGCTGCTGGGCCCCTGTCCTTGAACCTTACACAAAACACTAGCTCAAGCTCAAGGGTGACCTGCCTTAGCATGGCCACTTGCCACCTGCCTTGCTTGTAGACAAGCTGCAAGCCTGCGTTTGTGTTGGGTCTCACTCAGTCCCGACTGCTGACCTCCACTTACTGCTTGAGGCCAGTTGACCTAAAGAGTTTCCATGTCTATAGACCCCTCTTCTGTTTTGGTTTCTATGAATGCTGTCTGACCATCTTACAGCTATAATTCTCTCCATAGGTCCAGGATCTGAGTGACCTGACTCCACAGTCCTGGGCATAAGGCAGTGAAGAGCAGAATCTTGAAGTTTGCTTAGACTTTGTGGTTTGGGATATATAAATAAGTTTTAGAGGGTAGGCAGCTTGGCGCAGATAGAGTCGAGGACCAGCTGATCCAGCTTTTTAAAACTGGGGTCACAATCTTGTACTGAGTCATGTAGGAGCATTTGGGGGCCATGAAAAAAATTGAGAACAGTAAAAGGTTTCTAAATATGCAATGGACAAAAATGAATTCAAAGCCATAATGATTCCGAGGTGTTTCTGTGACCTCATTGCAGCCTTGGTTCTGAATGCACAATGTGGGCACTATGCTAATGAGTTAACGTTGGAAACCAAACTCTTACTATGTTCCTGTTGTCGTTTCTCAGCATGCAAGTATCAGATCATCCTGTCTTTGAATGTTATTGTTTGATTTTTTAACAATTAATGCTTCAGTCATTGTCTTGACCTTTATAAAACACACACGCACACACGCACGCACGCACACGCACACGCACACACACACAGATACATAGCTTTAGATTGAGAGGAAACTTCTAACAATTTTTGAAAAGATTCTAACTATACTTAGGCCATTTTTGGGGGTTTGCGCTTTGTAAAGTAGTATCCTCAGCATCTATGGTTATAAAATCAAAATATCAACCAACTCTGGAAATCCTTGAAGATACTCCATCCTGCGGCATCATGTATGCAGCCCTGGTTTTGCTTTTAATGCCAAAAAATAAAAAATCCCATCCATCATTTGGATGGCTTAGAAATTTGCTTTTGTCTTTAATAATTGGTAACATTATAAGTACACTAAGGATTGTTTAAAAACAAAGTTCTTTATAATTTTTTACTGGTAGGCATTTGATTTGCACCTATCTTATATACCTGGGTAGTAGAATTGGCTGTTTGAGTTCTCTATGGTGCCTGCCCCACATTCATACTCAAACTCAGTCCTCATTGGGACATCATAGGAGGTCTAGGCATGAGTAAGTCACGCAGGCTACAAATGTCCAGCCAGGTACATTTTCTCCTCCTGTCCCCCGAGCTATGTGAGGTCAAGGGGACATCTTGCAAGCAGAATCTCAATTTATCAGACCCCAAACTTTCTCATGCTGATACTCATTTCCAGAATCATCCATGAGAAGCACATTGCTCTTACTTACAAAAGCCCCAGTTTGGAGCATTATGGGGAATCACACAGAGAGTCACTTGTAACCTCCCAAGCCTACATGGGCTGACTAGCATTAAAAACTCAATGTGGACTTTTTCCTGAACCTCTAAAGGGTGCCCATGGCTGCTCTACCCTCAGTGATCAAAATAGTTCTTTTGTTATCATGCAGCAGTCAAGGACCAAGTGTCCACACTGACCAGTGGACCTCACGCTGTCTCAGCAGTGAACATTGCACTGCAGTCTGGCCCTCCTGGGATACCTGTGTGGTATCTGTGCTCCCCAAGGATTCCTACAATCTCAGCTCCTGTTCATCTTGATTCGGGTGGTTCAACCCCAGAAAGCTGCATCTCTTCCAGATTGCTATCTTGGGATGAAAAGAAAAATGTTTTCTTGTCATATTTATTTTCTTTTAATAAGACAAGCTCTCAATTAAGCTGCAGTGACTTCAGGGCCGGAACCTCTGAGAGAGTAAGAGTGCTCACAAAGCTGGATCCCAAATATTCTGTAGATTGATTTAGAGTAGATATCCCAGATACTGAAGACTCAGGAGGAGATGAGTTCTAGATCTCTGATGTCAGGCAGGGAGAGGTGTTACAATCAGTATGTGTTGTACCAGTTCCTAAGAGGGGCCACATATCTGAGTTAACTTTGACAGAGAGACTACCATGATGTATAGCCAGAGAAGAGACTGGAATGATGGGAGCAGGTCATACTGATGAGGTCAAGAAACCAATGTCATTTTGTGTAAGATGTAAGGGTGATATGGTATCATAGCACTTTCATACCTTTTAAAAATGTAGCTGTGCTGGGCAGTGGTGTCGCACACCTTTAGTCCCAGCACTTGGGAGGCAGAGGCAGGTGGATTTCTGAGTTTGAGGCCAGCCTGGTCTACAGAATGAGTTCCAGGACAGCCAGGACTACACAGAGAAACCCTGACTTGAAAAACAAACAAAAAAAATGTAGCTGTACCTCAGGTGCTTTGTACCTCAACTGCCATCACTCTCCATTTCCTCTCCCAGCATCCCCTGCACCTCCAGGAGGGAAGCATACAGCAGAACCCAGCCTCATCTCTCCTTCAGCTCTGTGTGTGCTATGATCAGCTATCCAGAATTTCCCCTGTCTGCTGACAGTATTGTCTTGCAGGGGATAAGGATGTGGTGTGCATAACACAGAGAAATATTTTTTTCATAGCATGGAGATGATGCAAGGACAGTTTTGGTACTAGGGGCATCTTTGGTGTCAAAGCTGCCTTCATTGGGATACCATCTGAGCTCTTTGCCAGCCTGCTTACAGGACTCTTGCCTGATGATTACAACTGGATGGAAAAGGGTAAGAGCAGGCACAGTCAGTTGGATGGTATGGGGAGCAGGGGATAGCTTGTAAATCCTTCTGAGTCATCTCTCTGTCATTGTCAGCTCTGACTCCTCGGCTCTTACAGACCAGTGATACGGGCATCATTACGGTCTCCTTCACTCATCCTTCACAGTTTTGGAACGGGGAAAGGGAGATTAATTGTAGAGCGAGACTCTTCAACCATTTGCTGAACCTATACACTCCAGACATTAATCTTCCCCCAAGTGCCCTATCTTTAACTTGAAAAATCAACCAGGCAAAACCATCACGTAGATACATGCAAATGCAAACACATAAATACTGTGCAGAGCTGTAGTTGGGGGGTGGGAGGGCTGTCGGGCACCAGAGAATCAGCTGAGAAGGAAGATGATGCATGGGGCTCTTTCTTCAGAAAGCCCTATCCATGGCTGTCATTTATCCAGGACCATGAGCTATTTATTAGAATGGCTTGTTTGGGGTTTGGGCTATGGAAAACATTTCCATGTTCAGTTTGCTCTCAAATCTTGTGAATAAAAATTACTTCATTGATTACTCTCCCAAATACTCCTCTGTCCACTGGCAGGGTCTAGGGGCCATTTGCCCACTAAATACTCCTCCATCCAAAAGGAAAATAGACAAAATATGCTGATTCTGAGGTTTTCCACATTGTAGTGATTTTTTTTTATTATGCCAAGTTAGATTAGCCTTATCACACATAAAATTGGCCAGAGCGCTGAACTGCAGGATGCAGCTTGGAAGACTGACTGCTTGTCTGTACAGAGATTTGATTTTAGATAACCAGGGGTCTCCTTTTGCACCCATAAAATCATACTAACCAGAAAGGCAGAAAAATAGGTTTCCTCCAGAGGACATGGTGAAACTCATCTAAGGCTTGAATTTAACTAAAGAGGCATGAAGGTTTTTTTTTTTTCCCAATTATTCATTTAATTGATATAGCCTGGTCCCCTGTGCTAATGTCTGTAACCAGGGAAGACAATCGAGTTACTAGAAACATCAAGGATGTAGGACTTGTTGGAACCTTGATTCTTAACTACATTAACATTTCATTTCAGTAAAACTGAGTGCTTATCTTAAATGAGTTAGTGTGTGTGTGTTTGTGTGTGTGTGTGTGTGTGTGTGTGTGTGTGTGTGTGTGTGTGTGTACATGTGAAAATGAGAGACCCATGAGACTAAAGTTTGGTGAAAACAAATCTTTATTCTATACATATCATTTCCTTAAAGTAAAAATTCGTTTTTGTCTTGGCATTCATTAAGTGCCAGTCAGCGCACATGCACATAGCATAGACAGATACACAGTCAGGCAGACACACAGACAAGTTGACAAGCCCCAACTCCATCACAGCAACCCCTGTAAACATTGGCGTGTGGTGTGAAGGGCACACTACCATCACTATTGGGATAGTTCAGCAGCATTGTAAGCAGAGTGACTTGGAAGATGATGCCTGACCGTGGATCCTCAGTTATCAAATACCCGAGGGCTGGAGACAGAATGTTCTAGCCTTGGTTTTTGTCCTGTAGCTTAACTCCGAAGAGACTGGACTATGACCGAGAGCCTGCAGCCAGAGTGAAGCTCATTGGTAGGCCTTCGGAAAGTAGAGTCTATCATACAGTCAGAATCAGACACTAGGCACTCATCGCCAGCTGGAATGATGACAATGGCCTTATTAATTTTAAGTTGAGGCCATACATAAAGATATCTGAAAATCTAGCAATGTTCTTAAGAATGGGCATGTTCTTGTGATCTTTCAGTAAACAGAACCACTGACTTGGGTTCTCTCAGGTGAATAAGAAAGTATTCCGCGTTATTTATGCTAATTGTCAAGATCTTATCCAGGACCAAGAGGTATAGACTGGCAGCAGCATCTTTCAGTTAAAAGACATTTGTGGCCTCCGTATATCAAAACACACTTCTACTCACTCCAGTCGTACTCCTATCAGCAAGAAAACCCATGAGTCACAGTCCACAACAGTACTCAGATTAATAACTATGATAGTTACTTTGTGATATTGGGACAACATGTCACTAGAGAAACTTAAGGGATCTTAAGCTGGCTCACAGACTCGGGGGAATGGAGCCTATCACAGTGAGAAAGGTGTACCAGAGCCATGAGGAACCAAGAAGCAGGAACCTACATACACTCACTGTGCCCCATCTTCCAAAGGTTACACAGCCCTAGAGTAGAGCCACTATCTGGGGGAGCAACCATTCAAACCTTGGGCCTGAGAGAGGACATTTATGTTCAAACCACAGCATGTAATACAGAAAATATTAAAGTGAAAGGAATCTGGCTGAGTCTTACAGAATGCGGTGGGCTTTAACAGATACTTTCAGTTACCTGGCAAACTTATTTTTAAGGACTAAGACATAGCAGGACCTGTGTACACAGTACATGGAGATTAAGACGGTATGGATATTGGATTTCAACATCATGTCTGTGTGCCTACATCTATGCATATGCTTGTGAGTGCATGGGTGCCTTGCACGCATGTGCAAATATGCATGTACATAATTCAACAGTCTCAATTAGCAATGCATGATTTATGCACTCCTGTGTAATCTGTCTAGGGCTCTTCAAATGGTTTCCTAAGACCCAGCCTGCCTTTTCATATACACACCCACCAGAGCTTCCTGTATTCCTTCTCTTATTTGAACCTCCGGATGGGAAAGACCACTCTTCTATACTGAACATTTTTCTATTACAATGAATTCTAGGTATTTGGGCAGGGGTATGTGAGCAATCTTTTCTAATTTACAAAAGGGACATACATTGGACCTGACACTCAGATCAAACATTCCTGAGGCTCGCTGAGCTTGGCTGTCTTGTTTGTCTTGAAGCATGCTGTGTGTGTTAATTTTGCCCAGAGAATGTGCCTGTGGGAAACATTTGGCTGTGGACACTTTAAAAAACTTTCATCAGGTGACTGGACACTGCTCTTACAGAAGATACATGGTAGTCATAAGAAGAAAAAAAAACACAGGTAGGAGTTATAAGTAACTTCTACGAGGTGGTATGAGATGGGTTCTAGTTAGAAGCACTTGCCTTTCCAGCCCTCTAAGCACACATCACTTGTCTTGTTAAGCTTGGACACTATGTGCTTTGTCTACATGAGGGATGTCATTGAAGGTCCCTGTGTGGTGATGTTCCCTGTATACCAGGAAACAGGTTAAGAGTGAACAGGACACAAGGAGGCTGAAAGAGATGCTCTTCCCAGAATCCTGGTGCACAGTGTACAATGATTTGAGAGACTGCCAGCTGGAAAACGGTCCACTCCTTACCTCTTGTAGATGAGACTGGGATGGTGTGTTCTCGTTGCATTCTTGGAAACAAATTCTTAGAAATGAAGAGACATCATTTAGCTGCAGTTACACAAACCTTCCCGAAGCAGGTGTTGGTGAAGAGATGAGATCCTTCACCCATGTTCCCTGGGAATGTGGAGAGGCGCAGAGACTTTGAGAAAGAGTTTGGCAGTTCCTCAGAAAGCTAACCACCGAGTTACTATGCGATTCTGTAATGCCACAGCTGGAGACGTGCCCGAGAAAGCTGAAGACTTAAGTCTGCACAAAAAGCCCCACACAAATGTTCTTATGGCTTTATCCGTATGGGCCAAATTGGAAGTAAGCATCCACCAACAGATGGCTAAGTAAACAAAATTTGGAATGTCTGTGCCATAAAACACTTATCAGATATTTTATATAAAAGAGAAGAAGCTCTGATACACTCTGCAGCATGCGCGAACCTTGGAAACATTATGCCAAGCGAAAGAAGCAGCAACAGGCCACATATTGTGTGATTCGATTTATACTGAAGTGTCCAGAATAGACATCTTAGTGCAGAGAAAGTAGGTTAGTGGTTGCTAAGAGATTGGCGGGGCATAAGAGAGAAATGTCGGTGACTGTTAAAGTGCCTTTATTTTGAGAAGATGACAGATAGTGGTCATAGAACCCTGTGAATAAGCTAAGTAAGTGACTGGATTATACAGCTTAACCGTGAAATTTATGATTATGTGGATAACACTTCAATAAAATTATTGTGAAAACATGAGCCTCTCTTTTATTACTCTTACAGAATATCATGCATGTAGATAATGAAGTGTGACCCTTCCAGCTCCCTCCAGATCAGCCCACACTCACTTCCCAACCTCAGCTCAGCTCAGCCCTTAGCTTGAATCAGGAGCAGGAGTCCCTGGTCACTCTGAGATGGTCTTGGCCTTCAGCTAAGATGAAGATTCAGAAGAACAAAGCAGTACCGAGTTGTTCTTCCACGTGTTGGAATCTTTGTGTTTTCAAACATCTGAAGAAGACCATCCAGAGAATGAATCAGAAGGATAAGAGAGATCTTTGTGCAATACTCTCACAGATGGTCCTATTTTAACACATTCCGGGTGAGGATAAATACAGAAGCCTTCGGCATTCCATGATATGAGACTCTGGTTCAGTTACAAGACCAGATGAACAATTCTTTTGAGAGAGTATTGCTTTAGAGCATGTGTGAGCTGGAGGGAGATGAACAGTGCCACTGTGGTTTTAGCTGCTGTGTTTTGAAAGAACACCTCAACCAGAGATAAAATAAACATCTCATTGTCTTCGAGAGAGCACAAATTCAAAGGACGACCTATTCCGCACATGGTCTATGCTTGATAAAGGCTTTAAGGAAGATGAATAAAATAACTGTGTGAATAAATACATGTGGCTCATAGGAAAGTGGAGTGAGCGGAGACCAACCCCAGCTGTTATTTATTTGTTTTTATTTATCCTTTGCTCCTACATCACATCCCAAATGCAGTCCCCCCCACTCCCCCAGCCCTCCTTCCACTCCCTCCTCCCCTCCCCAGATCCACTCCTTCATTTTCCTTCAGCAAAACATTTTATTTTTATTATTTTTTATTTTATTGATTATTTTATTTATTTACATTTCAAATGTTATCCCCTTTTCCGATTTCCCCTCCAGAACCCCCCTATCCCATCCCCCCTCCCCTGCTTTTATTAGGGTGTTCCCCCACTATTTACCCACTCCTGCCTTCCCGCCCTCGAACTCCCCTACACTGGGGCATCGAGCCTTCCCAGGACCAAAGGCCTCTCCTCCCACTGATGCCCGACAAGGCCTTCCTCTGCTATATCTGTGGCTGGAGCCATGGGCTCCTCCATGTGTTCAGTAAAACATTTGAAACATCCAAAAATATTTCGAGCTGTGTTTGTTTAGGGCATGTGTCCCAGACAGCTCTTTCCTGTGCTCATGATCAATAAGAATAAAAATTTTAAACGATTAAAAAAAAAAGAGGAGTATTTTTCTGAAAGTTAATTGAAGTGAAATTTGGTTCTGAGCTGCATCGTGTGATTGCAAAACACATTCGTTGGAATAAAGGGATGTTGGGACAGTGGGGGACTTTTCACCCATTTTTACTGTTGTGTTTCTTTTTTCTTCTTCTTCTTTTTTTTTTTTTTTTTTTTTTTTGCTACAAACCCACTGCAACTAGAATTCTATAGAGACAGATAATGTTATTTGCATGCCTTTGAGTATTTCCTGGTATAGCCTTCTGTGAATGTGTTATTTGCCAAGGGCATGGGGAACTCACTGGAATGTTTTCTTACTCTCTTTTTCTTTTCTTTCTTTTTAACTTTTTATTGATTCTCTGTGAACTTCACATCATGTACCCCACCCAATCCCACTCATCTCACCACACCTCCATATCTGCCTTCTGCCCCTGAAAACTCCCCCCATGAAAAGAAAACAACAGCAATAACAACAAATCTCACCACGGAAGCTCCGGCGTGTCAACATGTATCCCACAGCACACCCGTTTGTCCACACCTTCACATGCAAATGCTCGCTGCAGTGAGTCATTGGTCTGGTTCGAGGCCTCTGACTTCTGCTACATTATCAATGCTGGGTCCACACAGGGACTCCTCCCAGATATCCTGTTGCTGCCCTGTGATGTGGAGATCCTGTTGGTTCTGGAGGATCACTCCTTCATGGAGTCCAGCAGTTCATAGATGGGGTGCATATTGGGTGAGCTAACTCAAAGCCCTGGATCTGGACCTGGCTGGTAGCTGAGCTGGTCAGCCTGACAGCTCTCCTGAACCCATGCCACTAGGGCCAGCTGTACTCCATTGCTCAGGCAAGGTGCAGGGTCAGCTCTCCCAAGTGCTGCAACAGGTAAAGGGTGGGGCCAGTTCTTCGACGCTTGTGGACATCACTATGGCCCCAGGTAGCAACCTGGATCAGGGACATCCACTTGGCCTCTGGTGTTAACATGAGTCACGGAATTGACCCAGACCCCTGCTGCTGCAGGGCCACAGACTCAGACATGGCCTCTGGTGGCATCTCAGGCTATTCACATCAGGCTGCTGCTCACTGCCCTTGAGTCTCCAGCTCTGCCTCTCTTTGTGTACAAGCCATTCCACTCTGCTTCTCTTTTTCATCTCTCCACCACTTTCTTACTTATCTTCATGGTACCCAGCGCCTCTGGGTGTCTTCTCCGTGGTGCTTGGTGGGGTCATCTCCGGCATCTGGAAAGTTTTCTAATACGATACTTTTCATGGATTTAAATTCCTTTGATAGTTTGGGTCACTTCCCAATTCTGGAAACCTGCAAAAAATCAGCAAGTTTTCTGTGTTATACTGATTTGGTTCCCAAGTCTTTACAAGGGATACTTACTACTCCCAGGACTGTGGACATTTGGGTTGTGTTTCCTCTGAAGTGACCAGTAACAAGTTCTACACTCAAGGTTGAACCCCATCAAAGTCAAGCCAAGGCTTGAGGATGTGAGTAGACAGGCACGTCAGTCAGACCTGCTGGTCTGGGAAGGTCTCAGAAACTCTTCTGGAAATGGATTTACACACTCTGAGTTGAGTATGAGTGAGAATAAAGGAATGTTCTTAAATGTGAGTAGGAAAATGTCACAAAGCTGGTTACTCTCACACTGGTTTACACGTAGAAAACACGATCTCAACGGAGTCTAGATACACTGGATTTGATTGGCAAGCAGCATCTTCCTGCATCTTTTGGCTCCTCACTGCAACTCGTAATAAATGCTTTTTCGTGGCAGAATACTTTAAACCAACCCTTGTTCTGAAGCTTTACTGCCTCTTCTTCTCCTGTGTGTTCTGGCGACTTCAAAGTCTTACTACCCATTCATTTACCAGAATGGTGACATGGCTTAATCCATGACAGGGCTTCTGAACCCTAAACAATTATAACCCCACTTTGAACTCTTCACATCTATCATCTGTCTCGGATATGTGGTCAGCCCATTTACAACTTCGTTTTGAAGTTAATGTGTGGTGTGTATGTGTGTGTGTGTATGTGTGTGTATGTGTGTGTGTGTGTGTTCGCGTGCACGTGTGCAAACCAGGGGCTGGGTTATAATCCCAGGAGATCAGGGAGTACTCTGATTGATAGTTACAAGGTACTCCACATACGGTAACCGTGTAATAAATGTCTGTTTATTGAATGAGGGAGGGAGGAGAGACTAGAACTGAGTCAATTGCTCCTCTAAGGGGAACCTCAGTGGTGAATGATTAAGCCCAGTGTGGTGACTTTCTGGTTCTCTTCCTTGGAACTGCATTTGTTTTGGAAGCTGAGGTCCTGCGGGGTCACCGAATAACTAGACATAAGGACATACTCTCCCAAGCTGCACATGATGGAAGGACTTTGATGGCCACACACAGAGTTAAGAGGATGTGACTGTGCCACCAGCTCTGACTTTTCATTTGGTACTCTGCTTGGTACTTTGTTTCTGTCACTCTGTGGTCCCAAAAGATACATCCACTCCTTAAAAAAGAAATGTAAGACTTCACTCTGCAATCGACCGATATAACCCAGGGTGGCTTCCTTTACCCACAGTGACAATGAGCTTGCTGTTGCAACTGAGACTTTAGTTTTGGTGCCCTGCCCCTCCACCATACAATGCAGTAAGAGGTGAGAGTGACAGAGGGATTCCAGCAGGCGCCTGGAACCTGCTCTCAATGAACTGTTTTCAAAGGTTTCAGGGCAGGTCTCTCAGGTACCAAGGGTCAGAGGCAGTCCAAACAAATGCCTGACAATAATAGGTACAAAGAGCTTGTGTCCTTGGTGAATGGTTAACCATCAGCTATCATAAACAAAAATGTCCCATACGTCGGATAAACAGCCTAGTACAACACAGAGGGCACGGGAGGAAACCACATCCTTCAGACCTGTAAACCACAGATGGCTAGGCAGCATGGCAGGGGGTGGGGGGCTTGTTGCATCTGATGAGTTTTCATTGACCACATTTGATGGGGTTGGGGATCCTGCCTGACATGTTGGCCCTTGTGACATGTGTGAACCATAATTAAAATGTACACTTACCCACATGCTCACCCCCCCACCCCCGGCACTGTGTTTCTATGCTCCTGTCTCCACTCAGATATTTTCTGCAGGTCCATCTCTAGAAGCCACAGTGTTGAGATGCCTCATTCATAGCCCCACAGCCCCTTCTAATTTCTCTTGCTCTAAGTAAGAAAGCAGCTATTCGTGACACTCGCTGGGACAGGAAGACTATGGAGCCTTGAGGAGAAGAAAACAAACAAAACAAAGCAAAAACAGTTTGCCGTGCTTTCAGAGAAGCCTGAGAATAAAAGCATGAGTGTAAAGCAAACAAACAAACAAAAGCACGAAGCCACAGTCCCACACTCTGGAATGTAGGTATGTGCGTGTGATCACTGAGTGGCTAAGTTGGAAGATTACTCAAATATTTTCCAGCATTTTAGAGATTCTGTTGGGGATTTGCTTTGCAAGTGATGTGGGAAATTCTTTTCTTCCCCGGGTTCTTAGTCAACAAAAGCAGAGGCAGAATTAGCATGGCTCTTGTGTAACAGGGAGTAAGCCTTGCAGCTTGTAAGGCTCTGGTTGCAGTGGAGCTTGTGGAGCAGTCAGAGGCAGGGCAGACCTCAGGGACTGAGGCAGATTATCATAAAAATGAGAACTGATCGGGCATGTCACTGTCAGGAATGGTGTGCTTAGCTGCCATGGGTCACACAGTGCTGGAGACAGACTTCTTAGCCAAGAGAAAAATGGAGTCAAATTGGGCCCAAGAGATGACGCAGCAGTTTACAGGCCACATGGCTCTTACAGAGGACTTCGATTTTCAGCACCCAATGTTACAGATCACAACCTCCTATAACTCCAGCTCTAAGAGATCAGATACACTCTTCTGGATTCTTTGGGTACCTGCAGTTACACACACACACAGTCACACACTCACACATACACATATATTCACATATATTCTCTCACACATATCCACACATAGAAACTCACATAGAAACACACACACTTACATATACACACAAACACTCACACAGAGACAAAGTCATACAACTCACACATACACACCAACAGACACACACGCATATAAACAGACACAAACATACTAACTTACACATACATACACACTAAAACACACATTCACTCACCACACAAACACACATAGACACACATGCTAACACAAGCACAAAAACTTCACATACACTCACATACTCTCACAAACACCATATTTGCACACACACACACCAATACACACACACAGAAACACAGACATTCACATCAATACATTCACACACAAAGACACACAAAGACACACACACACACACACACACACACACACACACACATTAAAATGTAAAGAGAAGTCAAATGTCTCTCATATTCTTTCTCCAATGGTTCTTTTTCACCTTGGTAACAGGGTTCTGTATCAGGGTCACTCAACACATGGACCTCTAGTATTAAAGTTGTGCAGGGCAGAACTGGTGTCACTGGAGACAGGGAAAGAAAGGGCTGCAGAGACAGATTGTGCACACACAGGGCCAGTCAGATGCCCTGGAACACAGTTCAGAAGGAACCCTGAGCTGCGTCCATTCAGGATGCATCTCCTTCAGGCATTTAGACTTACAGGTGTATGAGTGAGGCTCTGCAGGGAGCTTCCTGGTATGGCTGTCATGCAGGACACAGGTGTGACTCACATTTGGGGTAGCCATGTCACTGCTGTCCTGGACAATCTGCCTGCCCTGGAGGGGTGTGGAGATGAAGCCCACAGCTTCCACATGTTCTCCCATCAACCCTTCTGTGAGTGTGTCACCCCAAAGCACTTATTCCACAACTCTAGGACTCCTGGTTGGAGATAATCCCCTGCCTCAGGGGTGTTCCTGTTAACTGACTGTTAAATTCACTCAATCCCCACCTCCAAGACAGATTTAGCTTCTCCCCTAGACTTCCCTGTTTCTGGGGAATCAGATAGTGACACTTGGTAACCTGGGGCTGTATTCGACTCCTCCTTTGAGCTAACTGCTGCCTTCACACACCGCTTCCCGAGCCAGGTCTGGTTAATGGTAGTTAGGGAACAGGAGGGTCACAGCTTCCAATTCAGCCAGCGGTGCAGAGGGGGTTCAAAGTCAACCAGCCCAACTTAAACTTGTACCAAAATAAAAGAGGGCCGGGGCACGGCCCAGTGCCAGAGTGCTAATGGGAGTCTGAGCACCGTGCTGCTAAATAATAACAATGGCTTTCATTTTATTTGAGTATGCAGAAAACTTTAATTGAAATATTTTTTTTCCAGATCGTTTTTCTTAGAGATAAAAAATGTTACTAACTGTGTGTGGAAGATTGTGTCTGAGAGTCTAGAAATTACCCTGCAGGTCCAGTGTGAAAACTGATTAATTTAATTTAGAATTTTAGAAAGGTAAAGGAACTTTACTTAATTTCTTATCACAGGAAATACAGTTCCACCATGAGAGGTTCACCAGGAGCTGAGTGTGACATCAGAGAGGTGCACCAGGAGCTGAGTGTGACATCAGAGAGGTTCACCAGGAGCTGAGTGTGGCATCAGAGAGGTTCACCAGGAGCTGAGTGTGACATCAGAGAGCTGCACCAGGAGCTGAGTGTGACATCAGAGAGGTGCACAAGGAGCTGAGTGTAGCATCAGAGAGGTTCACCAGGAGCTGAGTGTGACATCAGAGAGGTTCACCAGGAGCTGAGTGTGACATCAGAGAGGTGCACCAGGAGCTGAGTGTGATATCAGAGAGGTTCACCAGGAGCTGAGTGTGGCATCAGAGAGGTTCACCAGGAGCTGAGTGTGGCATCAGAGAGGTGCACCAGGAGCTGAGTGTGACATCAGAGAGGTGCACCAGGAGCTGAGTGTGAGATCAGAGAGGTTCACCAGGAACTGAGTGTGGCATCAGAGAGGTGCACCAGGAGCTGAGTGTGGCATCAGAGAGGTGCACCAGGAGCTGAGTGTGACATCAGAGAGGTGCACCAGGAGCTGAGTGTGGCACTCTTTCCTAAGTGGCCTTCTCTGAAGGTACACAGAGTGATACTCTGAACAGACATAGCTTTTCCTGGGTAGAATGCCCAGTGGTCACTCAGGCATGCTGGGCATCCAGAGACAAGGGGCCAGGGTGACAGTAGTGAAGGTCACCCTGGGAGGGACAAAATCCTTGGGATGTTCAGGATTTAATGACTATCTGCACTGGTGTAATACTTTACTTTTAACGGTTTATGTTTTAAAAAGATGATGAGAGGAATTTTAAAAAATCATTAAACAGAGAAATAGAAATAGAGACCTGGGTGTGTATGAGGAAGAACAAGGGAGAGCTGGGTCACACTGTGGCCTGATATGCCAGAGCCTGGTGGTCTCGAGGAGAGAGGTTCAGAGTGAGTCACCTTGCCTTCTGAAGATCTAGCTGTCAGTCTGTGCTCTGATCCTGGGAGTCACATATGGCCACCTTTGTTTTGTAGGAAAAGAAGCTAGGCAGAGAACAATGTCTTGTCTGAAGACTCATCTAGGATGAAGGTGGTGTATTTTAATTCAAGAAAGCATAATACTGTGGTAGTCATCCATGCTTGTAACCCTCCCCTCCACCAGTCACTGCATGAAGTGAGCTTGTTGGGTGGGCGCTCAACATGAGCTTTAGAAACAGAAAGAGGCCTCTCCTTCTTCTGAATGCTTGCACAGAGACCATGACACCTTAACAGGGCACGTGCAGTTATGCTTCTCATGTCTCCTGCCCCTGTACAGACCTCTGGCCTGTGCTGGGGGAAGATATTCTGTCCGTGCACACACATGGTCAGTTAAATGGACCAGAATATGTAGATCTATTTTCCGTAAAATAAAAGAAACTGCTGCTTTACAAGTTGATCTCAACTATCAAGAGAATAATAACTCATCCCTAAAAAAAAAAAAAAAAAAGAAATCTTATTAAGATTTGTTTTGGAATTGTATCTGTATACTTGGGACTGAGTTTATGTCAATGAGTGACTGACTCTGGGGGGAAAAATAACCCCGAATGAAACATGGATTCTGATTTACTTTGTAGGAAAACTAAAAATGTTTCAGTGTAATGATAATAACAATAATAGAAAACAACAACAACAACAACAACAACAACAACAACAGGAACAAATGAGCTAGCACAGGGTACTAGCTTAGCTTTGTGTGTGTGACCTGCGTTCATCTTGGCCTTTATCTCTGTAGTATGTGCTAGTGTCTCAGTAGGGACTGTGCATTGAGAAGATACCGTATCTTACAGGAGTCAGTGGAAGAGGACAGGTGGAGAAAGGGAAGAAATCAGAACACTCAGTTTTTTCTCCATAAATAATGCTGGTTCTTCTGAAGAACTCATGACTAGTCAAAGTGCAGAGAGTAAGAGACGGGAGGGTTCAGCTCTCAGTGGAACATCCACACCCCTTCCTCCCCTCAGAGGCTCAGAGAACGTTATGGAAAGAGGGTCAGAAGATCCAGAACATCCTCTTCCGACATAACTTGGTCAGTGAACTCTGAACTTACAGTGGCTGTGGCTGCCTGCCCACATGGCTTGCATACGGTCAAGCCCATCAACATAGATGGCAGAGGGCTCGTGAGGCCTCACATCTACCTGAGGAGTCTTGTCAGTTGATGGCTATTGGTGGGTAGAGTGTTTTCTCCATGGCTCTGAACTTTAGCAGGGTTCCCATCCTCCGGTGGTCGGTGCAAACATGGGCAACACTAATTGGAATTAGTGAGTTATTAAAAAAAATAAAAAAGGAAGATAAGAAGTTGTGGCAAGAGGATGTTTCCAGAATGGGGAATCAATATGGTTCAGTTACATCGAACACACATAAAACTCTCAAATAGTAAATACCACTATTGTATTAAAAAATACAGAGAGTAGTAGCAGGAATACCTATCTGGTTTCAAAAGCTATCACCCTCCTCCTCCTCCTCCTCCTCCTTCTTTTCTTCCTACTCCTCCTCTCCCTCCTCTCCCTCTCCTCCTTCTCCTCCACTTCCTCTTCTTATTCCTTCTAAGCAACTG
Organism: Rhabdomys pumilio; assembly: GCA_030674055.1. Lineage (NCBI taxonomy): Eukaryota > Metazoa > Chordata > Mammalia > Rodentia > Muridae > Rhabdomys > Rhabdomys pumilio. The sequence goes on along the minus strand of JANHMN010000015.1, from coordinate 5,429,985 downwards.
AACCTGACACACTCTCTCTCCATGGTACAACTCGGACTCTACCTGAGTTGTGCACCTCAATTATACCTTCAAGCCCTACTGCACTGAGACTCAGTCTCCATGGTGGTTCCGTTTTCAGGATTCCTCTTGCTTGCTTCTCAGCAACTGACAGAGGATGGAAGTCCTGGCTGGGGAAGTTATTCCAGCGTGGTGTTCCTTTCAACTCTAACTGACCACCTCCCATCCCTTTAACTGGGAGGAAGAACCAGATGTCCCTAGCCTGACGTTTTCAGAAGGGCATATTCCAATCTCCTCCTGAAACAGACCCGAGAAACAGGCCAGGTAGCAGCCTTGGTTCGACCAGCACAGGTTCACACAAGGACAGGAAATTCACCTGGGCTGCTGACATTCTGAATAGCTGCCACCTTCGATGCTGGCCACTGAGGAGAGAGAGGTAAAGGTGAGTGCTTGTTATTGTTGAAGTGGACCCAAGTGTTCAGCAGAACTAGAAGAGCCTTCCCCTTCCCCACCTTAGCAGGTCACTATGATGATACAAATTGTGGTGCCTTGTGAATGGCAAATTACTGTTTCCAGACCCGATTGGCCAGGAAATGGCCTCTGGAGGTGCTAGACTCATCCAAAATCAACACCTAGTATTAAGAACGTCACACATTTTTGTTTATATTTCATGCACCAATGGTTAAATTCTATTCTGCTTGAGTGAGATTTATAGGTCTTCCAGCTTTGGGCACAGGAAAGGTGATGGTATGGGCTGTGTGTGTGCGTGGGATAGGCGTGGCTAGGCGTGACTGTATCTGTCAGGGGAAGCACCTGACAGCCACTTGCAGTGCAACTATGGGATGGGTGTCCCTTGGGCTAGTCACAGCCAGTATTTTCAGGCCTTGGGTTTTCATGGTGACTCTGCTTCTCACACTGTAGGCAGCAAATCCACTGTTTCCCATTTATTGGGTTATGGAGCAAAGCATGGTGTATGTCAAGGGTGGTGTTCACGCCGGGAACACAAATGAAAGACAGGAATCTGAGCAGCAGGTTGTAAACATGCAGAGGTCATGCAGCAGACAAGTCACTGAGGTGGCCTTCGTGAGCTTTTGCTCCGTAACATCTGATTGTCCGTCTGACCCTTGCCTCTGGCCAAGCCACCTTCCCATCCAGGCTTTGTGGCCCACCAAGCTGTTATGGTTTCCATGCAGGCACCTTGTCCCATGCCTAAGTTCGGACTCTTACAAAGGAGGAATCACTTGTCCATATGTCCATAAGTCCATATGGAAATAGGCTGTGTTTACTTAAGCAGACACTATTACCATCATGGCCCTTTTTAAGGATGTGTTGTCTAATCTGGAGCTATAAGAAAAGGAACTTGGGGAAAGAATGGGGTTCTTCAAATGGGGTAGTATGTCCCATCCCTGCCAGGTGATGAATATCTAGCCTACCTCAACTGTCTCAAAACTGCTCCAGAACATGGATAGTAAAACAAGCCTATAGCAGCCTGGTCCATATATGGGCATCACTAATTGGACTCAGTGGGGATACTTAAAAAAAAAAAAGAAGAAGAAGATGAGTTTTATAAATATACCATCAGTACTCAGAATGTAGTAGTCATTTCCTTCAGCCCCTGCTCCCTCTGGATGACTTGATTCTCATGTCTGAGCACTACCAGTAAGCCCTTTGGGATGTAACAGGTTAGGGCTAGAGAGAGAAAGACAGGAAGCAGGCAGCTGTTGTGTGGAGAGGTGGAAGTTGAATCCCTTGTTAGATATCTGGTACCGTGACAGTACCTAATAACAATGCATTAACTCAGAAAGCACCAAAGTGGTCGAGTTTAGCATTCCCATTAGTAATACAGAAGAGCTTAGCTGGCTATGTTGCCCACTTTCTCTTGTGTGTTAAGATGTCTCCAGAGAGGCAGCACTATCCTTACCTTTATACACACTCACATGTGCACACACTCATATACTCACATGTGCTCACACATGTGCATACACACTCATGCACAAATACACTCACACGTGCACACACACATACATACACTCACATGTACAGAGGAAGGTGCTTCATATGCTGGCAGTAGGTTACCTGTTACACATGATAAACCGTCTATGTCCTCAGGGAGGGCCAGGCTTGTTGCTGGAAGAGTATGGGCCTCTGCTCCCCCTGCTAGAGGTCAGAGTCCTTCATCTTAGAGAAACTCTGCATGGAGGAACATGGGCATCTACATACACACATACATACCACATACATACATACATACATACATACATACATACATACCATATATATGTATACTCGTGTATACATACACTCACATACCATGTTTACACACATATTCATACATATACATACAAATACCACAACACACGTGCACACATATGCACACACATACCACAATACACACAAGAAGCACACACATTCACACATATACACATATGCATGGTCACATACAACATATGGACACATAGACATGAACATGAACTGAGAAATGAGGAGAGAAGGCAAAGACCCACGTGCCCTGGGCTCTCCCTGGCTTCCCTCAGGCAATCTTCAGTGAAACAGAAAATATGAATGAGGGCTTTTTATTTTTTTCTTTTTTAAAACCAGGAAGACTCTGTCTACCAAATGCCGGGGTGTTCTGTGGGAGCTGTCAATTTGGGTGACCTTTAAACGGAAGTTCAGCACAGCTTCCTTTAGATGACTGGCTTGCTGTTTCCAGTGTAATTGAGCCCTCACTTCCACCCATGCCTCATGCTATAGAAATCTACAGCCTTTCTTCAAAGGTCGTGTTCCCAGGAGCTGAAACCTTTGGTGGGAAGCAGAGACTGGACAAGAGGTGGACACCAGGACACGTCTGCCATGCTGATTATGAAGCAGCATGGAGTGGTAGGAGATGGTACCTGATAAAGACAGCACCAATCAATTGTGGTGACAATCAATTCAAGTTCTACCTTTGAGAGAGCCAGCTTCTCTGGCTAGGTTCCAACTCCTAAAGGCTCCATGGCTACCCAATACAGTGTTAAGAACTGGGGACCATGTTTTCAAACGCAGGAGGCTGTGGAAGTCATTTTGGCTCTCAGGCTTCTCCAATATTTCCAGTAAACACAGTTTAATGTACTAAAAGGGAATTTGAATGGAAACCTTAATTTGTCACATATCATCCTGACATGAAAATGTCTTAATGTAACACTGTTCCATGAAATAAATCATTTATTACTTGAATTGATTGCCACCAACATTGCACACCAGATGCACCCGGAATATCATTACCTGAGGGCCGCACTAGCTCTGTACAAGGTCCACATAGATAGAGTTAGAGTCCGTGTCTCTGGTCTCCCAGTGACCATCACCAAAGGCTTGGAAGCCTTAGGGTTTCTCTGTTACCTGTTTTCTAGAGATCTAGAGGGAGGGAGAAGACAAGACCATTCAGATGGATGGACTAGTGAATGAAGGGGTGGATAGAGAAATGGTTCAGGGTGGGTGGATGGATGGATGGATTGGTCAGAGAGATGATTGATAGATGAAAGATAGGTTAGGTATATGACAGGTAGGTAGATGATAAGTATCTGGAACTATCAGATAAGTGATGGATAATAGATGAAAATATCTGATAGATGGAAGAATGGATTACAGATGGACAGATTAAATAGATGTCAGGTAGACAGGCACACAGACAGGTGAACACATTTATTGGCTCATGCAGTTAAGGAGGAGAGAAATCTCCCAACAGCCCTTCTGTCTGGTAACCTGTGAGCTAGGAAAGCTGGCTGTCTCTGGACAGAAGAGAGTCAGCTGAAGGAAGAAGACTCTCTTTCTTGGCTTTTTGTTCTGCCCGCCCATGGTGCCTGCTCACCCCGAGGATGGCTCTCTTCCACACTGTCCACTGACTCACAGGCCCATCTCCTCTGGAAACTCCTCACAGGTCCGTCCAGAAGGGATGCCTTACCAGTCATTTCTTAGTCCAACCCAGGTGACGCCTACACCCAATGGCTAGGCTTTATAGGAAATCGCTCTTTTGGGTATTGATTTTGCCTGTTTCTCCTGTGAACTTGTTTGTGGGGGGTTTGTTGCAGGTGCCATTTCTATGCTACCTGTTTTACAGGACATTGGCAGTGTCATTAAATGAAATGCATGGTAATTACAGAGGAGTGAGCTTTGGAAGCTCCTAAACCTTCCCTGAGAATGCTACTGTCCCTAAATGTAGCTCTGCTCATCCCTTCTGACAGTTATTATACATCCATTGCCTTCAGCATTAGAAAGCAGTATTGTGCAGCCTAATAACTGACTCTATGCACTAAACTGGGGTCAAAAAACTCTCAGCTGGGAAGACAGCTGTCGGTAAAGTTATGTAAGCATGGGAACCCATCTTCAGTTTCCAAGACCCACATAAAAGCCAGGTGTGGTGGCACAGTCTTGAAATCCCAGCGCTGGGGAAATGGTGACAGGTAGGTCCCTTAAGCTCACTGGACAACCACTATAACCTAACCAATGAGCTTCAGGACCCCAAGAGAGACAAGCTAGCTAGATCCTGAGGAGTGGTGTCTGAGGCTGACCTCTGGCCTACATTCACTGACACACACACACACATGTGCACACACCTGCCCATAGAGATCCACACAATGTATTCCTTTGGAAAATCAAATATTTGAGGGTTTTATTCAGTCTGGACATTAGAAAGGAGTGCTGTGTCTGCTATAGTTTCATCTCCTTCAGGGCTATAAACTGGAATTTTAGGCCTCATACACGTTATCTTCTCTGCTCAGAGATTCTTCTAAAAAATTTTTAAGACAGGCTCTTGCTGGCACCATCCTCTGGATCCTTCTATGTTGGTTTCTCAGGTTCTGGGTCTACAGATGTGCACCATTGCTCTGCCTCACGCTCAGCTTAGCGTAGATGGTGAGATCTTCAAAGGTGATTCCTGAGACCCTTTGGAACAAAGAGGAGATAAGAAAAGCCATGTTCTACCAGGTGGTTGTGCTGCTATTGTGGCCCTCCCATAAGGCCCAGTGTTTGTGTTTGAAAGGTCTCTTAGCTCCTTGAGCTGTGGCCTTTACTTGAGAAGGAGTGGGTAGGGTGCTTGGGCAAATGCCCTGGGTTTCTTCAGGTTTGAATAGGCCCGATATGTCTGGCTATGTAGGAATTCCTCTGGCTTTCCTCTATCATAGGCCAGTCTGGAAAGATGCAAGGGAGAGAGACTTGCTTATGTAGGATCTTAATGTTGCCTGCTTTTTATAAAAGAAACAAAGAACTAGGTCCATTCTTTCCCAGGCCCCTGGAAAAATGTCCCATCATCCTCTGGGCATCATGCAAGAACACACCTGCTATCCTAAGGTATGAATGGAGCCAGTCTAGCTTCAGAACAAATAAACACAATGGCCCTGGGGAGCTTGGATTTCCTCTTCCTCTTTCATGGTTCCTCTTGGCAGGTTCTCATGGGAACCTGGCTTGTGGTGAGTGGACCTTTGTGCTTCTAGCTAGCAAGGATGCGCAGAGGAAGACACACTTAAGATTGGCAGTTGGGTTTTCACTGATGAATGTAGGTAGATTCATAGATACTCATCTATGACCGCTGTACTTTTATTTGTGGACTCAAAAGTCTCCTCAGTTAAGATTTCATATTCTCAGATGTAAAAAAAATTTGCCAATGTCACTGAAATTGTGGTGACAAATATTGACTCATGGTGAAAAACCACGATTTTCAAACTAGACTACATGGTGATGTTCTCTATAATTTTCTTTTTTTTTTTTTTTCAGACTACAGAATTCAGGTTATAGAATCTTATTAAATGTAGAACCATTCAGAGTACCAGATAACAAGTCCTGGAGTCTTCCCTGATTGCACAGTGCACTTAAGAGCCTGGAGAGTTGAAAGGTGTGGCCAAGGCTCAGAGGGCAGAGGCTGCAAAGTGCCAAGGCCTCCTGCCCTCAAGCCCGGTTTGCCTCTGCTCACTCAATATAGGCTTATCTGTCATTCGGGGTCAAATGGAAACTTCCAAGCAGCCGTGTGCTCACACACATGGGCTGTGTCATATCAATGACGTGCCTCCCTTGGAAAACAAAACACCGTCCCTCACAGTTGTCCCCTTGTGCGTAGACAGTGGCAAATGCTTATTTGCTAAGCCTCCTGTCTCCTCCATTTCTGGGTCCCATTGAGATCATGGAAACACAAAGTAAATATCCACAGAGGAAAAAAAATGCCCCTGAGAGTATTTATTTAAGAGTATTGTTCCAGGATATGCACAAAGATAAAGACTGTGTAATGAATGGTGACTCTGGAGGCCAAGCACCAAGGTGTTCTATCCTGTACCAGCAGTTACCCTGGCCAGGAAGAGGCCGTGTGCTACCTCAGGACATGCCCTTATAAAAGAGTCACCTTGCCAAGCTGCCAACTGGTTCTCTTTACCCTAGAGGATCAAGGGAAAGAACAAAGGGAGGAGGCAGGCGGGATCTGATCCGTTCACAGCCACAAGCGTATACAGACAGGCAGGGATTTCTCCCAGAGAAGGGACAACAGATGGTTTCAGAGAAGAACATTAGTACTAGGCCATACCTATGGGTTCCAGAGAACCCAGGTAGGGCTGTGAGTCTGTGAAACACTTGTATCTAGTAGCTAGCTCTCTCAGGCATGTGGGGCAGAGGGATTCTAGCCTTGTAGAAACCTCATGCCACGGTGGATCTGCATTTCTGTTGCTCTGGGGCTATGAGGAAAACAAGTCTACACTGGGTTCAGGTGTCTCTAAGACACAGGAAAAGGTCCATCGTTCAGAGTTCGGTGCATTTAGCTTCCAATGCTCCCCCTCATGGAAGCAATGAATAAACGGACAGCGATTTGGAAGCGTGTCAAATGAAATACAGAGCGGAATCCCACTCACGTCTCTGCATGCTTAATGATCATTGACTTTTAAAATGGATATTGAAATAAAAAGCCTTCTGGAAGAAATGCAGATTTGAACGGATTACTAGAAAGCACGGATTGAGTACCCTGCTCTTCTGCGTTAATTCCTCCTTAGGCAGGAGCTCTGATGACCTCCTGAGTTCCTATATTCGTGTATCTGCAGTCCGATTATCAAGTGGCAAAAATGTCATAGAGGCCATTGGCTGGGACTAGGAGCAGATTTTTCATAAACGAACCTGTTGGTTCACCACTAGCTCATGAAGCCACTGCATAAGGGGCTTGCGAAAAATACAGTCAGACAAGACAGGGTACTGGCAGCTTCCTGCTTCCCATAACACGATCATCCAAGCACATCCAATTGCTGTGGGATACTTTTTTTTCTTTTTCTGACTTCACGTCTTTACCAGATGGAGTGGATTAGACTCCCTGTTTCCTCAAAACACAACTGGGCTATGCTGGCTGGCCAGCAAGCTTTTGGGATTCACCTGTTTTCATCCCCACCCAATCCTGGGGTTACAGGCACAGGCAGCCATGCCTGGAGTTTTACATGAGTGCTGGCGACTTGAACTCAATCTTTGCTTGCAAAGCCAAAGAAAAGTCTTATCCACTGAGCCATCTACCAGGCTCCTATATATGGAATCTTTGAGCACTAGCCTGGTATGCTGATGCACTCTGCAATTCTAGAACTAACAGGTTGAGGCAGGAGAATCTTGAGTTTGAGGCCAGTGAGACACTGTCTCAAAACAACAAGGGCTGGGCATGTGACTCAGTGGTAGAATATTTGCTTTGAAGTATGCATCCAAGCCGATAGATTCTGCCCTTCCCCTCTCCCCTCCTCTTTTCTTGCCTTCTTCTCCTCTGCCTCTTCTATGTGTATGTGTTTATTTTAGGATAGGCTTATTTTTTTTCCCCAGTGAAGATCTTTGGCAGAAAATTACATATAGTATCATATGTAATTTCACCTAATACATAATTATATATAATTCTGTTAGCGATGTTACATAAGGAAACAGAGTCTTGCTCGTCACTTCTTAGTGGGTCACATTGTAGAGATGCAAAAACAGTTTCTGACAGAGATTAATTTGGTTCAATCTTTGATCTTATTTCATTTACTTTACTTAAATTTACTTATGTAGAGAACACAGGACAGAACAAGGAAAAAACATATGTGAGGAGAGAGATGGGGGTTGGGGGTGGGGAAGGAGAAGCTGAGAAAACCCAAGCTGAGACCAAAGAACAGTGACAGGGAGAAGATGAGGAGAAGGGACCAGAAAAGAACAGGGAACAGAGACCTCGTGGATCACAGGCGGCACAGGAGCAGGTATGTGACATAAGCTCAGAGTTTACCCAGCTACCTCAAGAGCAGGCATAGACATCACTGTCCTTTGGCTCCTGGTGACTTCTCTTTAGAGAAGCTGGGCACAACTTACCCTGCTTAGCAGGGTCTTGTTAGGAACTGTGGTAGCAAGGGATCAGAAGCCAGTTCCAGTTCCTTCTACTTGGCAGTCTGACCTCTGCTCTCCATCAGAAGCCTCCAGGACAGAATTGGGGGAGGGGGAGGTGAAAGGAGGGTGTTAGACAGGGAGGACTGCTGGCTTTACCCTGCAGCTTCTGCTGGGTCATGGGGTTGTTGCATCAAGGGGGTGAGGGGGGCAGAGCTCAAAGCATTAGTCACAGAATTTTGTTTTTCAGTTTTCTTTCTGTTGCCCAACCGGCCAAAGCTCAGGTTCCAACCCTGGGGTAGATTGCAAGGTCACAGGGCAGGGCTGTAGTCCCTCCTCACTGAGTCAGCACAGCCAAGGCCACTGTAGCTGAGAGACACCATCAGGCAGGAACACACAGGGACATGTGTCACCTGCCAGCAGTCTGTTCCTTTCTCTTTTCTCTTTTCTTGATCAGGTTAAAATTAGCCTTAGGCTTTCCTGACTTGGTGTTATTCAGGGTGGAGCAGAGAGGGAAGGCAACCTGGGCCTCTTCTGTGCTCCTGTCTTTATCTACTTGGAAGTACAGGAAGCTGTTGTCTTGTGCAGAGAGGCAGGAGCTGTAGAGAACTAGAGAGGGAGGCC
>JANHMN010000015.1:5398185-5416026 GCA_030674055.1 Rhabdomys pumilio | reverse complement strand
CTTCCTTCCTTCCTTCCTTCCTTCCTTCCTTCCTTCCTTCCTTCCTTTTGTGTGTGTGTGTGTGTGTGTGTGTGTGTGTGTGTGTACATATGGAGGACAGACCTCACCTTCCGCTGTTTCTTTGGTACCACCCACCTTGTTTCTAGAGTGTCACATTGCCCTGAACTTGTCAGTCAGGCTTGGCTGGCTTCTCCTCAGCTCTGGGTTTAAAACAGCAGGCTATCGTGATTTATTTTTTCCTCCTGGTGAGTTCTGAGGATCAACTCAGGTCATGTGCTTGTAAGGCCTGCACTTTACTCATTGAGCCATCTGTCCAGCCTCTTTCAGTTTATAGTGGAACCTGTGCCCACGGGTCACCTGATGGTACGTGCCACCAGGAATTGTTTGTATTGCCTGTAATCTCTGATATCTGGAGAGCTGCCCCTCAGTCACCAGCATTTGAGGAAGAAATGGACTTTCCACCAATCTGACTGGGGTATCTATTTTAAGTGACCAGAATTTGGGGAGGCTGTAACCAAAAGAACTATACACAGCAAAGGAGGACCTGGCCCATGCAGATTTCCAGACATGACTTCCCTTCCACAACTCCAAAGCTCAGCACAACCACTTCCGAGCAGTTCTCCATGCGGACAGCTAGGGCTGACATGGCATGCAGGCTTGACTCATACGAGGTCTACTGAAGCAGTCCAGCATGGTGGCAGCTTGGTTCTGGAAGGCACTGGGATCTGAAGAGATCTGGGATGAGGGCTGCCAAATCAAAGCCACAGGAGAGAATCATCCCATCACCTGAGGAAGGGGAGAGAATAAACTGACCTCCATGACTCTCCTCAGTCCCTTCATCAGATCCCTGGGAATGAAGAACCAAAGGGAGACAGCAGAGAAAGTAGTTTATTGTGACAATGACATTAGGCTCACGGCTCAGCTTGCCTGAGGATACAGAATAGCTGGCTGTCCATACCCTGGTGCCCATGATTGTTGGCTCTTAGGAGCAATGTCAGAGGTTTAATCACATCAGTGACATATTTTAGTAGACTTAAATTATTTTCCCATTTACAACAATAACTTTTCATTAGAGATGCGTAGATAGATGACGGAAAGATAGATACATAGAAAAACTGATGGATAGAAAAAGCAATAGATACACAGAAGATAAAAAAGGTAGATGATAGACAGATAAATAGATACATAGATAACAGACAGACAGACAAGTGGATGGACAGAGAGACAGACAGATAGACAGATGATAGATAAATGATAGACAGATAAATAGATGACAGACAGACAGATGGACGGACAGACAGACAGACATATAGATATTATCTATTCCAAAGGCATCAGGGTCTCTTATTAAACAACAGAAACAAAGAGAGGTAAAAAGCCAGCAAATTGAAGGCAGAAGTCACCAAATGTAGACATAAACTCAGCCTTGTGGCAGCCAGGGAGGAGTAGGGAATTTACAAGGCTCTACATACTGTCATGTAAGGGTGGAAGGTCCTGGGATTTCTCAGCAAAGACCCCTTTTGAAATCACTCTCTGGCTGGTGAGTGAACCAGGTCCCACAGAGCTTGTAACAGGGTCGTTAGCACACAGCTTGAAGCATTCTTCAGTGGAAATCTGATCTACACCTATGTACGATTTCATTAATGTGTTCACTTTATCTCAGCTCTGATTAGATCTGAATATGGATTCTGAGCCCTCTAGATACGAGCCTCTCTCAGATGCTCTGTGAGTGCTCCATGGAGATCGGGCTTGAGCAGGCAGTGCTGGGTGACAGAAGATAAGACCGGGGACAGGGGGGCATCGTTATCAGTGGGGGCATACAGATCAGCATAATTGCAGATTAGGGAGAGACACAGGCTAGATAAACAGGGGTAGGGCCTACTTTCCCCTTAAGATGTTGGGCAACACACAGGGAAGATGAGTCTTGGAGTCCAAGAGGAGGCTGCAGAGCAGCTGCATGTAGCCACAGATCTTCTCCAGAGTTTGAACCTGTTCTGGGGAGAGCTGAGTCCTCCACTGCAGAGTGGTGAAGTCTTTCCTGGCCCCAACCATGTCTGTTCTGTGACCTGAGGGGTGTGTGTGTGTGTGTGTGTGTGTGTGTGTGTGTGTGTGCCGTGCAGAATCACCCATCACCACAGATGTCCTGAGGAGGAACGAGGCGACTAAGGGTTATTTAGCATGGATCCCATTGGTGACAGACACTCAGGGTCCTGGTAACGATTTTCTGAGATTTTAGCCTGAAAACACTCCATGACCGGCACTGGCAGTGTGCTGGGGGAGGCTCGCTCTGCCATCCTAACATCTGACTCTTTCTGTCTTCCTTTCTTCCTTGTGCACTTATTGAATGGCTGCCAGGGATGATACCCTCAAAGATTTGCTCAGGCTGGAGAAAGGAGCCAGTAAAGCTGACTCCCAATGTGACTGACAGGAAGAAGGAGCTGTGAAGGAGATCTCAGAGCAGGCACTGAGATAGCCTGGTCCATGGGGTTATCTGATGCTCATCACTTAGACTGGAGAACCCCCAGCAGGCATCTTTGCCTGATTAATGCAGTTCCCCATCTTGTTGATACCAGGTAAGAGCCAGGCCATTGTCTCCTGCAGACCTTGTGATCTGTGCTGGAGTCTTCCTCAGGGCTGGGCTTAGGATGGGCTTCATCAACACTTCCAAGGCTGGACTTGGGTTTTGACCCAAGCAGATGCAGATCTTGTCCAGGGACAGAGGAGCCCTACTGTGTGCCTCTGTGCCCAGTAAAAGAGAAAGAGGAATGGGTTCTTCCACTTGAGGTACAAGATGGGGAGAGTACCTAAAAGCCTACTGTTGTGAAATGAGGAGATTCAGTTGGTAACAAATGTTTTGGTTTTGTTTCTTTACTTTTTCATGTTTATTATTTTCCAGGCCGAACACGAGCCCTGGGAGTATAAGATGATTGTCACAGAGTCCCTGAAAGGGGTGAGGGTCCAGCAAGGGGAACCCAATGTCCACAGAATGAAAGCATTCTGCTCCAGGTCTCCAGGCTGTCACTATACTCTGACTTTTGCTTTCTGTTTTGATGAGTCACTTTAGGTTTTATTCCCCATCCACCCCCTATATTTCTTTGAGGAAGCAGGTGCAATTTAATATTTGTCCTTTTAAAATTGTTTATTGTCTATAACAAATAAAAATCACATACATTTACCATGTCTCACCAATGTATCCCTTTGTAACAAGAACGCTTTAACAGCCTAGCCATCTTGAAGAAGGCAGATTGCTAGTGGGTAGAAGGCTCAGCTGTTAGGAACGCTGGCTGCTCTTCCTGAGGGAATCTCAAAAGCATCTTGGGATTCCAGCCCAAGAGATCTGACGCTCTCTTCTGGCTTTCTCAAGCACCGGGCACTCATGTGGTGTATGGACTGCGTGTGGACATACACGCAGGCAAAGCACCCACACACATAAAATTTAAAAATAAGTAAAACAGACCTCTACAATTTTTTTAAAATTGAAGATAGATTTTTCTCTCATACAATACACACTGACCACAGTCTCTCTCCCTCCACTCTTCCCACCTTCTGTCCTTCTGTCTCCCCCAGATCGGATCCCCCTCTGTTTCCTCCAGGAAAAAAAAAAAAAACAGGCTTCCAAGAGACAACAACCAAACAGGACAAAACAAGATAGATACAGTAACACAAAGCAAAAGCCTTCCTATTGAGGCTGGACCAGGCCACCCAGTAGGGGGGAGAGTTCCAAGAGCAGGCAAAGAGTGAGAGACACCCCACTCCCACAGTTAGGATCTCTATAGTTTTTAAGTACGCAGCGTACTGTTTTGTACTGAGTCACACAAAACAGTGGGTTTCTTGAACTTATCTCTCCTCTATAAATGAAACTCTCTCTCTCTCTCTCTCTCTCTCTCTCTCTCTCTCTCTCTGTGTGTGTGTGTGTGTGTGTGCGTGTGCGTGCGCGTGTGAAGATTTGACTGTCAGCTTGATGGAGTGAGGAGTGTCTAAGGCATTAGAGTAGAACACACCCGTGGGGTTGATGTAAGGACCAGTACAGGGAGTGCTAAGCAGGAAGACCTCCTTGGATGTAGGTGGCTCTGTTCTATAATCCCTGCATAGGATAAAAGATGGGAAAGGAGTCTCTCTGTGTCTGTCTCTCTTCCCTCTTTCTGTGTCTCTCTCTGTCTCTCTGACTCTCTGTATCTCTGTCTGTCTCTCTGTCTCTGTCTTTCTGTCTCTCTCTGTGTCTATCTCTGTCTGCCTCTGTTTTTGTTTTTCTGTCTGAGTGTCTATGTCTGTCTGTCTCTGTGTGTCTCTCTGTGTCTGTGTATTTCTCTGTGTGCTTTTGTCTCTTTGACTCTCTGTATCTCTCTGTATCTCTCTCTATCTCTCTGTCTCTGTGTGTTTCTCTGTCTCCATATGCCTTTCTCTGTTTCTACCTCTATCTCTGTTCTCTGTCTGTCTGCCTTTTTCTTTGTTTCTCTGTATCTCTTTCTATATGTCTCTCTGTCTCTGTGTGTCTCTCTCTATCTCTCTCTCTCATTCTGCCTCCTGGTGCCCCACAGCGTGACTTTGCTCTCTGTTCTGACCTGTTCTTTCCTGCAGTGGAACCAAAGCAAACCCAGTCTCTTCGCTGCTTTTTTCTACTCTCTCATTGTAGCAACAGGAAGCAAACATCGATGGACTTCATTTCTTCATTTCCAAGGCGGGTGCCTTTAGCCCCTTTCTTGCCTAACTGTGCTGTCCAGGACTCTGTTAAATAGAAGTGCTCACGGCAGGTACTCTTGTCTTCTAAAACACGTTAGCTTTCCATAGTTAAAAACAATATGGACTGTGGGTTTGTTCTGTTTGGTTTTTGCTGGGCAGATGCCATCTTTCTTTAGTTAATCAGGAGCGTTTATTAATTTATAAATCTTTAAGCTAAGGTTGTCAACTTGTGTTGGATGCTTTTTCTTGGTTGTATCTGTAGATGGTGCCCATGGTTACTTACTGTGGTCCCCTGACCTTCGTGTTTCTGTGTGGGGCAGCAATGTGTCCTTTTATTCCAATTTGAGTCTCTTTTCCCCTGTCAATGTTTCTCTCTGAAGCTCTACAGAGTCTCCCCTTTTAAAACACCCAGGTCTCATGTGTTCATCTTTCCCCATTTTCCTGAGTCTCTGTTTATTTCCGCCCTGCTCCCCAGTACTGCTTTCCCTCCATTAACTGAGGGCTTGGTTTGCTTCTCTTTCTCCATCCTTGAGGTGCAGCCTTGGGATGTTCATCCAGGATCTTACTTTCATTTATTTAAGAGTTACTGACATCAACTCTTTCTTAGATATTTTTTTCCTGAAGCCCTGAAGTTTTATACATCATGTGACTGTTTTGCTTATTTCAAGGCATTTCTTAATTTTTAGTTTATTAATTGACATCTTGTTCGAGCATGATGTCTAGTTTCTCTGTATTTTAAATAACCCAAACTCATCTTATTTTTGATAGCATTATGGTTGGGAAAGATACTCTATAATTCAAAACCTTTAAAAGTTATTGAACTATTTTGCGGTTGGTCTTCTAATCTATGGTGGATGGTAGAGCCTGTTGGGTGTGTGCTTGGGAAAAAATTATCCTTCTGTGGTTAGAAAAAAAATTCTAGTTATATTCTAAATAGATCTACCTGGCCTAAAATGTGGGTCAAGTTGGCCTAAAATGTGGATCAAGTTCAACATCTCCTTGTTGCTTTTCTTTCTAGGTGAGATCCAGTGTCAAGGTTGCCTTTGCATGCATGGATTGTCTACAGGTACAGCTGTGTGTCTCTTTCTTGAGCCTTTACAAGAGGATAGGTGTGGTGAGCTCAGTGCCAGAGATATGGGTGTCATGGGTGCTGATTGCCTCTTTCTTTTCTGTTCCCACCACATACGATGCTCATGCCATGAAAGGAGGCCCTTTTGGTGGGATATGTTTCCCTTTGTGCTGCTGCAGGGGTCTTCCTGAGTTGGACAGGAATCTAGATTTGCTTTATTCTGGGAGGATGATGGCTGAGGCTGTTGCCTCCTCCTTTTGATCTGTTTCACTCTCATCTGTTTCCTTGGGCTTACCTCCCCTCTCTTCTCTGCCCCTATGTCCTCTCTAGAATGACCATGTTAGCTTCAAGTCCCTGGAGCCCATGATAAGCTCCCAGCCTGGAGGTAATTGGATGTGTGCATAGTCACAGTTCAATTGCTGTTTTCTCATTTCAGAAGGGTTCGGAAAGTCCCCTCTTTCAGCTGGTTTGCAAATAGTTAAGGGATAGCCCTGTTTTTCTGGTCATTTTCACATAGTTCTATTTTGGGACACAAAGGACGCACTGAGGTTTCAGAAATAAAACTTCAAATTGTTAAACTAAACACGGAAGCTAACAAACGTCTCAACTGTGCAGCATGGATGTGGTAAGGAGAAGTCAGACTGACCTGTGCACTGCTTGGGTCTGTATTCTCCTTGTGGAAAATGTCCCCTGAGCAAATGCTGCAGGGAAGGTTCTCTGTGGCAGGCTTTGATACTTCTTCTTCCTACTCATACCCAAATCAGAATCCACCATGGCTGTTGATAAACCTGTCTGCCTTCAAGATGGACACAGCATTACTTCCTCTTGAATGGTTCTTCCTCCCTCCCTCCCTCCTCCCTTCCTTCCTCCTTTTTTTCCTTTCTGCCTTCCTTCTTTCACTTACTCAAGACAGACATGTTGGCTTCTAGTTACCAGGCAACTGTGCTCAGAAAAGTGCAGCTGGGCCAGTTGTAAAGCATCCTCTGTTGTGAGGTTACGTGTCGTCAGTGCCCGCCCAGTCACTATAGGGTCAGCAGTGCTCACCCCCCCAACCACCATCTCAGCGTCTCTAGGATGATCAGACCTCAGAGTTCCCAGGATTCCCTGCTCCACATCCACTGTCATGCCCTTGACAAGAAAGATGCTAATCGTGGGAAGGTTTGGGGCTATACTGATGCCAGCACCAAAAATAGACACTCTTCTTTAGAGTCGAGGGGACACAGTAGAAACACTTGGGAAAAAGAAAAGACAACTTAATTGGCTTGTCAAGTTCTTCTCCTCGACAAGCATGGAGTGCGGGACTCTTGCATAATAAAGCATCAGTTGCCAGCAATCGGAAGGTCCATTTCTGTTCATCTCTTCAGATTCCAAAGGTACTCTCCAGTTAGCACAGGTTTCCCAGTGGTTTCACCAGATGGATGGAGGATGAGCCTGCGGCACCAAATGAATCAGACTGGTCTTGATGCTGCATGTCTGTGTGTCTGTCTGGCTGTTACAACTTTGAAATAAACAATACAACAGTGAAAATAGTTTACTACTTAGGTCAGTTTTTGCTGCTTCAAGGTTATGATGTGTTTTGAATTAAAATAATCCAAAAAAATCCCTATAAAGATCCAAACCCTAAAATGACAGAAACACAGTTGGTGTGTGAGCAGAGCAGACAGAAGAGCTACATTGTAGACCCATAATTGGTGATTTTCTTGAAGTAAACTGGAGGGAAAAGGGTTCCAAGAACTTTAACTTTTTAACCCCATGAGCACTGTAAAGAGACACTGCTCAGACAAGGGAGATTGTAGTCAGTCAGGAGTGTGCTGGTTTGGTTGCATCCTTTCTGAGCCCTGAGGGACAAGGCTTCATGGTGGCTCTTCCTCCTAACCCCCGACCCCATATCTGGGATTGCCTGGATGAATGATCCCAGCTGGCCTCAGCATCAAGCTGACCTCAAGTTCTCTGATTTCTTCTAGGGAGTTGTCAGGAAAGGCACTCGAGGAATTCATCGTCTGCTTTTCCATGGAAGATGTCATTCTGCTGCCAAAATAATTCAAGGGCTCCTGTAGTTATCAGCACAGGAAACCAACTCAGAGTCCTAGAGTGTCAAAGCAGATGAGAAATTAGGGCAGTATTTATCTGGAAATGCTACCATAGGGCTGAGATTCTAAGCACTCTTTTCCTCTTTCTAGCAAGAACCTAGACTACCCTTAGCAAGGAATTCTCACACGTAAGGGCTCAGAGACTAGACATGAATGAAAAGGAAGGACAACCTAATTTTTTCTAACTTTGTCAGGGGCAAGCTCCAGAGGCACCCACAGTGCCATAGAGTGCCATATGGCATGACATGACACCCAGTGAGTGTTCTCTTAAATAAATAGCAGAGAGTAATTATGTCCATGAATAAATACCAGAAGTAACACAAATAATCCAATTAAAAGGTTGGTGGTCATTGCAGAGGCAGCTCTGTGGTTAAGAGTACTTGCTGTTCTTGTCGAAGACCCAGGTTTGGTTGCTAGCACCTGCATAGTGCCTCACAATTGTCTATAACTCCAGATTCAGGGGATTCAACAGTCTTTTAGCCTCTGACAGTGGCAAGTACGTGTGTGGTGCACATACATACCTGCATGCAAACACAGATACATACACACACACACACACACACACACACACACACACACACATTAAAAGAAAATAAAAGAAGCTTTGGCTAAGTTCCATGTTATGGGTGAAGTTTGGAAGACAAGAGATGTTTTCTCAAGAGTAGCTGCTGTCATCACTTGCCCTAGGAGGCCACCACACTCCCACACTCCTTGACAGGGTAGGATGCAGATGAGGTATAGGTTTTGTCTTCTCTTTCCTGTATTTTAAAATATCCAGGTGTTATTATTATGTGATTGGCCACATGACTCTATGAGAAGCATATTCCTGAATGTAAAAATCATGACTTTCCATTTTCTTATCTGACCTCTATTGTTCTATAGCTGTGAATTCAGGTAAGATGGAGGGTGCATCTCCTGGGTCCCATGGTCTGTGATGATGCTGGTCCCATGGTCTGTGATCACGCTGGTCCCATGGTCTGTGACCACGCTGGTCCCATGGTCTGTGACCATGCTGGCTCATGTGCAATGGTTTGAGCGGTACAGGGGAAAGCACAGAGAACTCATGATTTGACTGTG
Source organism: Rhabdomys pumilio (assembly GCA_030674055.1). Classification (NCBI taxonomy): domain Eukaryota; kingdom Metazoa; phylum Chordata; class Mammalia; order Rodentia; family Muridae; genus Rhabdomys; species Rhabdomys pumilio. The sequence goes on along the minus strand of JANHMN010000015.1, from coordinate 5,407,110 downwards.
AACTGGGAGAAAGAAGACTTGGAATTGTCACTTACATATATATATTATACTGTACAATATATTAATATTTAATATACAGTATTTTAATATATATATATATTATGTGTGTATATATATATAATATATATATATGTGTGTATGTGTACTATTCATATACATATTTTATTAGTATATGTTATGTTATCTTACAACATATTACATATTATATTGATTACAATATGTAATTATATATCAATATAGTATATTTTAATAAATTAAAATACTGTATATTAAATATTAATATATTGTACAGTATAATATATATGTGTGTATATGTGTATATATATATATATATATATATATATATATATATATTAAGATATAAGTAGGATTCCCTCATGTTAGGTGGCAGGTTGCTTGTTACATTTTTTCTTGTGCCGTGCGGGTAGTCCCTGCCAACATGATGTAAGATCTCTAAAGGGAAGAGCAGCTTCAGTGTCCTGCTGAAATCTCTGAATGGAATCTTCTTTCCTGGTTGCCTCAGGACTGGAAGATATCCTCTTTGCTGCCACACCCACGGACCCCTGGGAAGTTCTAGAAGAATTTTGATGTGTGTATTACTTAAGGTTTTTAATTGCTATAAAGAGCATAACCACAGTAACCCCTATAAAGGAAAACATTTACTTGGGGCTGGCTTACAGTTTCAGAAGTTTATTCCATTACTGTCATGGTGGATGGCATGCAGTATGCAGGCAGACATGGTACTGGAGAAGGAGCTGATAGTCCTACATCTCGGCAGGCAGCAGGAAGTGAACTGAGACACATCTCTTCCAACAATGCCACACTCCTTCCAACAAGGCTATAGTCCTAATAGTGCCACTTCCTATGGTCCCATGGGAGGCCATTTTCATTCAAACCACCACAATGTGTTCCTGTGCTGTAGGAAAAGTCTTGTGGAGTGGGATCCTCGTTGTACCAAAAAATGTGCTGGAAGTGAGTCTGGAAAGGGGAGTTGGTAAGGAGGTGGAGTCGATGGGAGACAGACGGGGTGGGGACCAAACAGAGTGTAGGACATGTGTGTATGAAACCGGCAGAGAACAGAGTTAATCAAGTACTTGACCTGAGGAAGTCAGGAATGAGTGATGAAACCTTTGGTCTGACAGATCACATTCCACCTTCTGAGCACCCCAACGTCTCCCATCCCTCCATATCATGAGCCCATGAGCCACAGGTGTTGAGTTGAATTTGTCCAAACTGTAGAAGACAAAGTGTGACACCTGAGATCCAGAGCCACCTTGAATATTACTGATGAGTCTGTATCCCAAAGAATAGATTTGAAAATGCAGTCTTGACGGATTTTTAAATACAACCCAAGCCTCATGAGGGACAGTTTTTTTTTTAAAGGGTTTGATGTCTTCTGTAGATGTGAGCACAAAAGTGCTGACTCTGCATGCTTAGGGCTCCCCATCTTCTTCTTAGGGAGAATTAGCATATTAGTATATTATGCAAATTACTATACAAATATGGCACAGATGTCATTAATAAAACATGAAAGAGGAATCGTGTCATCAATTAGCATATTTCATTGTGTTTCCAGGCCAAGCTTAGCTTATAGCTTACTCTCACCCATGAAAATGGTGTCACTGTCCTCAGAATACCCTGCTTGCTGGGTCAGCGTGACAAGTCTCTGACAAGGTGCAGTTCTAATGGGGAGCCATGGAAAACATAGTAGGAGCACAGCTGGCTACAGTCATTGGTAACCCGATCTCTGTGGATGGCTACTGAAAGCCGAGCCCCTGGGTCAGTGATGCTTGGCTGCTGGTGGCAATGTGGCACAGGCTAGGCCCTGGATACTTGTTGAGCAGGTCATGGTTGGAAGCAGCAGTAGCAGTATTCATAACTTCCAGCAAGTTGTAACACTCACTGCTCACTGCCTTCAGAACTGCCTCCATGGTGTGGGTTGACCTCAAAGGCTTGTTTTTGGATGTCTGTTTGTGAGGAGAGTCACGGGTTCTTCAGTTTGACTCATGGGTTCTGAAAACCAGTCTTTACTCATGTGGACATTGAAAGCTTTAGGTACTTTGTTCAATGCAGCTCACATATCTTGGTCAATGTGAGCATACTATTTAAAGGAAACCAATCCAGCTCAAGAGCGATTGTGAATCTTTGACCTCATGGAGTCTCAGCTCACATGGGAAGGTGGAGCTGTCATTTACTGTTATATAATACCTGACAAGAAGTGAGGTCTTATGCTGACCCAGAGTTTTTGGGACAGTGGAGAGTTACGGTAGCTTGCACCCACAGCCAGGACACGGAGTGATGACAACCAGTGCTCAGCTTGCTCTCTCCCAGCTGGTGGGAGAGTTCTGCCCACAGTTAAGATGGTTCTCCTCACTTAATTAACCTAATCTAGAGATCTCCTCACGGATGTGCGCAGAGATTTGCCTCTTGGGTGATTTTTTTCTTTAAGTCTACACTGTGAACCTGTAGCAGGATGGTTTCCTGCTGCTGCTGCTACATTATCTGCAATAAGCACAGTGATTGGGGAGGAGCTAATGTGGGAGGAGCTAATGTGGGAGGAGCGAGGAGAAGGAAGAGGAGGAGCTAGGAGGAGTGAGGAGAGAGGTAGCAGCCATGGAGAACTACTGATGTACCAAGAACAGTCCTGGGTAACGATTCATATCTGGTAAGTTAATTGGGTTACCATTCTAATTGTGTAGGCATCTTGTTAATAGAGCATTTCCAAATATATAAACATTGGAAGGTAATCTTTATGGATAAGAGTTTTCAATCTACCGGGGTTGGGGGGGTACCTTGGGCATGGCGGGTATTCTGGGGCTTAGTCAAGCTTTGTAGAGACAGCGTTGTAGATTGGCAGAGCCATCTCCGACACTCGGTGGCAGGGCTGGTGTTTCTAGCTAGCCTGAGCTGCGGTCCCGTGGGTCGAGTTGTGGCACATGTGGCTTCTGGCCACTTCCAGCTGTGGTGTGCTTGGCTCTGGCCTCGAACATGGCAACCTGAGCTAAGCAGAGCCACCGCCACTTAGATAGTCGGCCCACACAGTGGCATTTTTAAAATATTAACATCAACATGAATCATCACAAGCTAAATCAGCTACATGGAAACTGTAGCAGTTATTTTTCGGTTGCAGTGACAAGACACCGCAGCCATGGTAACCAATAACACAAAAATGTTTATTTGGACTCCTGGATCTGGCTAGAGTCCATGGCTGTGGAGTGTTCTTACCCCTCCTCAGTCCCCAAAAGCCACTGAGCGCCCGTGTCCTGCGCCGTAAGCAGGAGGAGGGCACACAAGGAGTAATGAGTCTTCTTAAACCTCAAACCCCATTTCCCTGTGGTACACATCTTCTATCAAGACCACGCCTCCCAATCCTTCCCAAACAGTTCTACCAACTGAGGACCAAGCACTCAAATACCCAAGACTTGTAGAGAAACACCACATTCAAACCACCACAGAAACCACTGGAATGAAAATCACCCTGCAGGGAGCAGGGTAAGAGAGACACTAAGTCCCCTACCTCTGATCAAGTTGGCTGACATAGTCACTCAGCAGACAGAAAGCTTGCTGTTGGCCCCAGTCAGGTTAACGGTGTCTTGCTCCTTGGAGACTAAGGAGCGGTAAGAACAAACCACAGAGACGGGTCTGCAGCCCAGCAGACTGTGATGCTGAGCAGTGTATGATGGTCAATAGCTTGGAAGTGAGACAAGGCTAGGAACCTCACCCGCCCCAAGGACTGATTCTGGGGAGTTACTCACAGCTGGCCTGGGCACCGCCTCCCCTTGTCCTGCAATCAGGAGACATGGGTGGGCCACACCTCTCTGAGTGACTCTATCCATATTCGCTTTTCAAATATTTAACTTTCATCTGTCAGTAAGGTTGAAGGAAGAAGTGAATGATTAAAGAGATGAACACTTTTAAAATCCAAAGAAAATGAAGTTAGAGCCTCACAGCTTTGTATCAAAAGCTCATTCCACAGGCTTTGACTTTTTCTGAGGCCATGTTGCCTGTATAAGCAGAAGTACAGTTCTCACTAAATTACTGATAGTTCAGGAGCTTTGCTATTCTCCTGGGGTTTCTTCTGCTGTGAGTTTCAGAAACTACTCAAAAGAAACCAGGTATGGGGAGTTTGTGTACCTCCTAATCAAACCTGAGTGAATATCTGGGTACAGGTTGTCTGGCACCTTCTGGAGACATTTCTTCTCACAGTTCTAACTCCATAGTCAATGGAAGCACCTTCTGAGCAGTGCTTTGGGTGGGCGGAGTTGTGCTGTGGGTGGAGCTGTACTTTGGGTGGGCGGGGCTGTGCTTTGGGTGGGTGGAGCTGTGCTGTGGGTGGAGCTGTATTTTGGGTGGGCGTGGCTGTGCTTTGGGTGGGTGGGGCTGTGCTGTGGGTAGGTGGGGCTGTGCTTTGGGTGAGTCAGGAGAGGGTTGAGAGCCGGGTGGGCTCCTCTAAAGCTGAATGCCTAGGTGGGGCTTTGTTAAGATGAAGTCATTGTTGGTACCAGTGCAGATAGCTGTGGGGGAGGGGCAGGCGACTGGAGTGGAAGGAGAAAGGTGAGCGCTCTCCCTCATACAAACTGTTTTCTGTCACAGATGGGATTCAAACATCATCTTTTACACATGCATGTGAGAAGGCAGGATGGTGTGCCCACCGTGACATCTAGGGAAACTCCTCAGTCTAGCTTCTGATGTTGCAGGTGTCTCCCTCCAACATTCCTGGCAAGATGCTTTACATCAGTATTTCTGACAAAAGCGTTGATGGGTGTAGCTGAACCAGCTGCTGTGTGGGGAATGACAGGCTTTGGATTTAAACCACTGATAGGAAAAAATTCCAAAGGTCATCACATCCAATTGCAGAAGGGCAAAAGAGGGTCTTGGGTTTTAAGAAGTGGAAAGGCAGAATAGACCTCCATGCATGTTCCTTGGTGCAGAGGGAGGTAGACACAAGAGTGGTTTCTGTGTGATTTCGTGTGTCAGGCCCCAGGAGCCTCAGCTGACAGACCCTGCTCACAGAGAGACCCTGAGCCCAGGGATGAGACTCCAGTCATGGATGTGAGACTCACCAGTCTCTCTGAAGGCTCTCCTGGGAGCTGCTGGCAGATTCCTCTGTAACCGCGTATAAAAACCAGCGCAGGTTCTCTGTCATGGTGGCCAGAGAAAAGGAGTCTAAAAAGAACGGGAAGTTTTAGAATGTGCATGAAAACTGGTGGGAAGCATTCTTTTGGGGTTTTCTCTTCTGAGGGGATGAAAAGCCATCCCAAACGAAGGGTGATTGCAGTTCCATACGGAGACACACACTGCTTCTGAGCTTCTGAGAGGAGAAACTGCGGGCAAGAGAAATCAGCTGCTCTTTCTATTTACAAAGCTGATAAAAAGTGGTTTGAAATCAAAAGTTGCAACAGTCGATGCTTTAAGACTCTACCCACATGAAAGAAACGTACAGAGATTTTAAAAACTTTTGGTCAAAAGCCCCAGATCGCACACCCAAGGGTACTCTTTCAAAGCTGCCTTGGTCTTCAGAGGCAGATTTTTAAATGACCCAGGGAAGCAGGTGTTTTTCTTTTTTTTTTTTTTCCTAGCAATTAACTGACTGATCTCAAACAGCCAATATGTGTGCTTGTGACAGACTTCTGGAGGAGTATCTAATGATTTTCCAGTGGGGTATGTATTTTACTCTTGAGGCCCCACATGTGTGCTTTGGAGCAAGGTAAGTGCTTCATGATTGGGTTCCCTGTGGGAAGACTTTCCATTCTCCATTGGTTCCCTGCTGGCTTTAGAGTCACAGAAAAGTTCACATGGACATTATTGAAACTTTTCATTAAGTGGAAACTTTTCTTTTGTTGGAAAGGGTAGGTGGAAGGGTAGAAAGGCCAGAAGAGCAAGCAATGACCTATTAACACACACACACACACACACACACACACACACACACGCACGCACGCACGCACGCATGCACACGCACGCACACGCACGCACACACGAACACACACCACACACACCACACACACCACACACCACACACACATACACACGCACGCACATGCACACAGGCAAACACATGTGCATGCGCACATAATACACACACACCAAACACCCCCCCACACACGCATGCACACACATGCACACACGTGCACACACACCACACACACATACACACGCACCAAAACAGCTCTTTAAGGAACAGAATCTTCAGGAAGGCTTATAGTGGTGGATAAAAGAGTGTGTCTCATCGGGTTTGGGGGAACACTCAGATCCAAGCCTGGGTCACTGCAGGCCCAGCGCAGGCAAGGCAGTCTCCACAGCTTTCTCCCTAGATGCTTCAGTAAATGTTTCCTGTGCCTCAGTGACTTTCAATAGATGGCCTCTTGTTCCACAGACAGTGGGACAAGGGACAAGGGATGGCTCTCCCTTCCTGCCATGGCTTATTGCTCTTTACACGGTCAACCTCCTCCTCCATGAGCCTCACTACCTCCATGTCCCTGGGACAGGTCGTCCCAAGGTTTTTCTTGAAGGTGTCTTGCTGCCCTGGCCACTCTTATTTATTTACCCGTTTGTTTATTTATTATCATATGTGTGCATAGTCACATGTATATATGTGTGCACAGGTCTGATTGTATATGTGTGCACACTCATGTGCAGGCTAAAAACCAACATCAAGTGTCTTCCTCAATGGAAGAGCTTTCCACCTTACAAAGTTTTTTTTTTTTTTTTTTTGAGACAGGGTCTCTTACCTGGACTTCACTGATAGTCTAGGCTAGCCTCCAGAAAGACCCAGAGATCCTCCTATGCACACCTCCCCAGTGCTGGTGTTACAAGTTCTTGCTGCTGCCTCTGGCTTCTTATGTGGGTGCTGGGATCGAGTCCCAAGGGCTGTATTCCCGGGCCCTGAGCTCTCTGCTTTCTGAGAGTGCAGCTTGACCTCAGTGTTTCCTCTTCTTTCCTGCTCTCCTCCAACCTTCCTTCTAGCTTCCCTTTAGTCTTCTTCAGCCCTTTTCAAGGACTGGATCTTACCAGCTAGAGTTGCTTTGTCTCCTGCTGGGACTGGTGAACTAGTAGAAGGAGCTTTGTCAGGAGTCTCTTGTAAAGCTCTTTCTGACCCTTAGGCTATGCCTCCCCTCGATGTCCAGGACTGGATATAGTATCTAGGCTCCCTATCTGACTCTGAACTATGTTCTCCACTTATTTTGCATCGTCCTTTTCTGCCTTGACAATGGTGATCAGAGGGTGGTCTCCCCATTCGTCTCAGCTGCAGGCTCTCCTTAACCCTTCTTTCCACAGCACCTGTAGCGGCTGTCTGTCCACCTTGGTCCATCAGTAAGTGTGCTATGTGGTCCTGCTTCCATGAGACAAGCATATAAGAACACAGCCAGTTAGGATACAGCCTGATAAAAGTACTATATATATTAAGAAACTTTTAGAGCCCTATGGGAACTCAGAAGAGGAAGCTAGACTCTCAGGATGCAGAGAGATAGGAAGGGAAGGGGAACATCTTGCCTTTTGTGGAGACACTGGAGCCTGCTTCTAGCATCCACTGGTGACTCCTCGTGCTGGGAAAGCAGAACAAGGTGTTAGCTGGAGGGCTGAGGTAGGAGGAGCTGTGTCATGGTCATCGTGAGCATTCAGAAAGAACCAGTAAGTAATGTCTTTTTGCATGCTAGAATCTGACCGCTGAAAAGAAGACAGCTTGGGATGAGAGCAACCCAGGGGAGACAAGTGCCCATGCGTAAGGCATTGCTTCCATGCTGAAAATGACCAGTCAAAGCTGGCATCATGACAGATAGGTGGACAGATGTGGAGCCTTCTGGGAATGAGGGACGCGGATGATGATGTAGAGTGAAAAATTATAAAGACCATTTTATAAAATATATACAGGCTCACTAGTTCCAGGAAGGCGGAGCTGAATGTAGGATTTCAGGCCTTCACTGCCCTGGGATACATCCCAGGAAGCGTATTAACATTCCTCAAGCCTCAGGGAAAAGAACCCACCTGTGGGTGGGGAAGGCCCAAAGCAGGAAGACACATTCCTGACAACAAAGAAAGTTGCAAGTCATCTGGGTGGTTAACTTTCCACTGCTCTTGGTTACCCCTCCCTTCCCCCTCTTGAGGTCTTTTCCAGTGTTACAGCTTGCTGAGTTCAAAATTTATAAAACAACCAATCACGTGTAACCGCATGAAAATACAACCAATCATGTGTAACTGCGCGAAAATTCCTTCCTTTCCCTACCCCGTACTATAAAAGGTTCCTTAGTCCACCACTCGGGGTCAAACTGTACTCGTGCACAAGTGTGCAGTTTGAACACTGGCTGCCAGCTCTCTTCCCTACTAAACCTCTGCTAATTGCATCCAGTAACGGTGTCTTGGAGTTTGTGGGTGTTCGCGACTTCCCGAGACTTGAGTAAGGGTCTCCCGAATTTGGGAGTCTTCAATATGTGTCTTACTACGAACTCAACAGTGCCCACTAAATGAGTACTGTGTACTGATTGCTCCGTAGAAAGCTGTAAGGACCAGCTCTGGTTTACCCAGGTTGGACCTGTGTTGTGGAAACTGTCTTTTGATAAAACTGCCTAGTGTGTACCAGCTGCCCACATGAAGAGGGGGTCCCATGAAGGCAAAGGCTGGGAGCTCCAAAGCAAAGCAGGAAAACACAGCTATAAAGCATGGGTCAGATGTGTGTAGCTTTTCTCTTATGTCAGGATGTAGCTCTCAATAGCAGTGGTGACCACCTAGTAAATATGAAGGCCTGGATTCAATTCCCAGTGCTAACAACCACAGGAGCAACAACTACAGCAGCAACAGCAGCAGCAGCATTAACAACAACAATGACAACAGCAACAGCAGCAGCAGCAGCAAAAACAGCAGCAGCAGCAATAGGAACAACAACAGCAGGAACAATAACAACATGATCAACAGCAAGGACAACAGGAG
>JANHMN010000015.1:5369521-5398175 GCA_030674055.1 Rhabdomys pumilio | reverse complement strand
CAATAACAACATGATCAACAGCAAGGACAACAGGAGCAGCAGCAGCAAAAACAACAGCAACAACAACAGCAGCAGCAGCAAAAACAACAGCAACAACAACAGCAGCAAAAACAACAACAACAGCAGCAACAACAACAACAGCAGCAGCAGCAGAAACAACAAAAACAACAACAGCAACAATAGGAACAATAACAGCTGCAGCAACAACAGCAGGAACAATAGCAATAACAATAGCAAAAGCAGAAAGGCAGTCAGTCAGTCAGGTAGGCAGGTAGGCAGGCAGGCAGGAAAATAAATTGGTCATGTCTGCTTACACCAGGAAGATGTATCCCTTCAGTGAGATTTGACCTTAAAGAATGAACGAATCTATTGGTCAAACTTGCTGTTAATCTGTAAAGAGGCTATGGGGATTACTCCAGGTAGATTCTTCCCTGGAGAGTAGCTCAGGGGGTGGGGTTCTCAGATGTGCTCCTCACTGAAACAGCAGGGAATGGGCTTTCCCCTTCCTTCCCTCTTCTCTTTCCTTCCCTGTACCTCCCCTTCCTCCCTCTCTCCCGTCCTCCCTCTGTCTCTCCTCTCTCCCTCCTTCCTTCTCCTCTCCCTTCTCTGTATGAGTCCCACAAGGACAGGGCATGAGCTCTACCTGTTTAAGAACCTTCAGACATGTGCTGTATTAACGTTACCAGGAAACATCATTCTGATCAACAGACCACTCAAAGTTCTTGTCCAATTGCCCAGCACTGGCTCCTGAAGTACTTTACAATCAATCACTTTTTGATTCTGAGAACATACTATTTTCTTAGGTTTGTAATGCTAGGAGTCACCTGCTCACTAATTAGTAAATTAGTGAGTTAGGTTGCCCCTCTCTCCTTCTGCCCCAGGGCGGTCTTGCTGAGGTTGTTCTTACCCCCATTATTATTTTGTAAACACCTGGGTAAGTCTATAGTTCTCCTTGATATCAGAACACACATATATTCCAGTCCTGAAATTAAAACCCAATGCTATTTTATAAATATCTGGGCAAGCCCATGAGTCTCCCTGATATGAGATTAAAACAAAATTTAATAAATTGGCTTGATGATTAACCACAGCATCAAGACCCAGGTCAAGGTCTTTGGTCCTTATTTCTGCTCCGAGACCAGATTCCATTTGTTACCACAGGTTACCACCATGAAAGAAGCCATGGTTACTAATCAAAGATCTCTAAAATGCAAGGATTTGTGCCAGCTGCTACAGCCTGGCTTTAGACTGTCTACAAAGGCCCTGGGGGTTGTACTGATAGGTGGTGGCTAGCCTTTATGAGCCTGGGCCCAGTAAGAAGTTTTGGGTCACTGGGGTTATAGGTTATAGGTCATGTCCTATAGAGGAGAACTATGGGACACCGGTCCCTTACTCTCCCTGCCTTTGGCCGCCACGCATGAGGTAAGTAGTGTGTTTTAACACACATGGGTGCCCTAGTTTGCTGACTCAGGACAGATCTAAGAGCAATACCAATCAACGAGAGACTGAAGTGTCTAAAACACCGAACAAAACAAACCTTTTATCTTTTTAAGTTGATTCTCTCAGATGTTTGCTATAATAACTGAAATCTGAATAACACTACCTACCGCCTACCAAAACAGCTTCACTGGAAGGAAAAACATGTAAGGCACGTAGGTGGTAGCATCTCAACTAGGGGCAATGCTTTTCTTTACGTTAGTGATGGTCTGGGAGTATAGCCCATTGTGTCATGGAATGAAGGGTGTGTGTCCTACATGTGTAGGTAGAAATAGAATTGGGAATTGAAGTCTGTTGCTGTTCTGGGAACCTTAATAAAGAGCAGGAAGGAGCACCTGCTTCAGATCTCAGCATGGATGAGGGAGTATGGATAGAGGAGAGGCCTGGGCTCAGGATGCTTAGTCTCTAGACATGAGGATGCTCACTGGACAAAATAATCATTAAAATCACAAGTCAGTGCTTCATATGAGGGGTATTATGAGTTCAGGAGTTCACAGCTTCAAGTGTCCAGGGTAGATCTTCTGTTAGAGGAAGGAGCCACGTTAGGGTAGAGGTGGGGGTGGGGTAGAGGTGACCAAAAACAGTGCTCAGTCTCAGTCTCAGTTTCTGGTTCTGGCTTTAGCAAGTTGTCAGGTTTGGGGCTACTGAAGCTGTGACAGTAGCCAGGGAACTTCACAGTCTCATAGGCATGTTTCTGTTGCTTCTACACACAAAGAAAGTTTAGACAGAAGAAACCAAGAAACAGAACCCCACTAAACAGACTTCCTGCTCTGTAGCACAGCTGTCTGCTTTGACCCTACAGCAAGCACAGAGCAGACACACACACACACACACACACACACACACACACACACACACACACACGCGCGTGTGTTCTTGTTCATCACCACTGAAACTGAAAATAAAGGATGCATTGGAAATTCAAGATAAAAAGTCTCTATGCATTAGGGGACAGGAGAAGGGAAATGCTTGTGATTTGAGGTTGGTAGATCTCTGGTCTGTTTTTAGATGTGGGTGAAGTCTATGATTCAGAGAGACTTCCTGTGTCATCCCATTCCCCAGTCCACCAGCACACTGCCGAGTTTGTACCATGTAGAAAGCAGGCTTTGTCTTTGGAGAGATCTAGTCATGGGTTGAGTACCTGGCTTTGGGAATTGCCTCATCTCAGATGAACATGTGTGGAACTGAGGCAGGAGAGAGGATGCTGTCTATAAGGGGCTTGCTGTGCCACAGTCTGAGTTCAGATTGCCAGAATCCACGTAGAAAAGTAGATGTGCTGTCTGCAGTCCTAGTGGAATGAAATATCGTAGAGATAGCTGCACAGAGGTGTTTTCTGTGTGGTGCCATTCACGAACAGTAGCTAAACTGTAGAATCCACCTAGGTGTCCATCAGCAGAATAGATCTGGAAGTGAGATAGAAACAGACAGAGGAGTTTGATTCAGATACAAAGGGAATGAAGTAGATGACTCCTCCTCTTCCCCTTCCTCCTTTTCATCTTCTTCTTCTTCTTCTTCTTCTTCTTCTTCTTCTTCTTCTTCTTCATCACCACCACCACCACCACCACCACCACCACCACCACCATCATCACCATCATCTTAGCAAAATGAGCCAGAAAGTCAAACTACACATGTTTTCTTTCATATAAGGATTCTGGATTTTTATATACATAAAACTTAAGTATTTAAAAACATCCATAGTTGGGTTGGAAGTATGTTTCAGAAGTTAAGAGCCTACACCACTCCTCCAGAGGGGCACCCTACAGTCATATAACTCCAGCTTCAGGGCATCTGTCATTTTCTTCCTGCCTCTAATGTCATTGTACTCATGTGCACACACCACACATAGACAAACACACACCCATAATTAAAAATAAAATAAATCTTTAGACAGTACCCATAGCGATGAGTTTCAAAAAGCCATTAAAAACACAAACACATAGACCAATGTGTCTTGAATATGTTCTATATTACATATATATTCATATAAATATATTCATATATGTCTTTATATATGAAACTGGAAGGAAGACTGCCTGGGAAAAAGAAAGAGACCAATGGGAGGGAAGGGTAGAAAGGGAGACTACTTGGTCGAGTCCTATGATGTGCGTACATGCAAATGTCTTCAGGACACCTGCTATTATGTGCAACGAATACACACCACTAATAAATGCCAGTAAGAAAACCAGCACTTTCAGAATCACAGAAAACAAGGAATGTTAATTTTGTTCTGTCACGCTGGTATGTTATAAATTGTGGCAAACACTTTACATATTTGAGCCTCATGTGTTCAGGGAACAGTGACAACACAAAACAGCCAGGTAGGAGCTGCACAGAGAGAGGTGGTCAGCACAGAGAAATTTAGGAAGAAAGGGAAGTATCAAGAACTAAGGAAAGGAACTAAAATCAAGAAAGTATATTGGTTCTATTCACTTTGAAAATAATAATTAAGAAGAGTGGTTTAGAATATGAAAAAATAAAGTCATCGAGCAGCAGAGATGTGTAAATCACCAAGCAAACAGCTCTGACCAGATGGCCTCAAGTCTAAAAGTAAACAGATGCAAACAAACACCTGAAAAATGCAAAGGGAAGGCTGGCCAGCAGGAAGGAAGCTAGCCAGCTGAAGACCCGGCCACCAGTGGCGCATCAAGGCAATTCTCGGAGCACATATGCAAAGGCAAGAAAAAAACAGATTTAAACTTCAGGTGTAACATGGAAACAAAAGGTCAGGGACTGTCCACATGGTAGAAATGTCTTCCTGTGTCCTCGGGTCCCACCAGGTGCTAGGCCTCATTTGGGGTGACATCTGTGGTTTGGTGGGCTATGCTGCCCAGGAGCCTGGGCAAGGGCTTGGCTTTCCTGGAGAACAGGCACTGAGAAGGGAGGAGGAAGGAGGCACAGGGAGCTTGCTCACTCAGTAACCGGAGTTAGAAATGGTTTGGATTAAAAGACAGGAACATGCGTTGGTTGTGCAGTGCAGTCACATATCATAAGAAGTGCACGAGGTTGCTTTGGTCACTCTGGGCTTTGTTAACTGTGTGGTGGCTGTTGCAGACACCTTGGAGTTATAGGGCTGTAGGACATGGAGAGATGGGGGTTTCCATCAGAAAGGGGGCTGTCAGGATGTAGTGGGAATGAGTCAGACTTGGAGAACACAGACTCATGGATGGGAGATGGAAGTATACATGCTGGCACAGGGTAAGCTGGGCCAGTTCATCACCACTTTTTACTTCTTGGTATTGCAGCATGACATGCTTGCACAAACGGCATCCAGAGGATGGTCCTGCTCTGATAAGCCAACATATTGTGTTTATTTTCCTCCTCAGGAAGCTGACTCTGGGAACAGATTATAAATAATCGAATGACTAAACAAAGGTGATCTGCTTTGCCTCAGAGCTGTGTGGTGTGCACCGCACAGCCCTGGTGTTCAAACACTTGGCTTTGCTTCTACAATTTGGGCATCATGTCAGTCTTCTAGAATGTTCCGAGGCTCTGATGGAAAAGTGCAGCTCCCAGGACTCCAGGTGTAGCTTTCTGTTGTTGAAGCATCACAGTTTGGGGTAGTTTGTTATAGTAACAACAGGTAGCAACTTTCCTAATGCATGTCCCTCCCCTGGCTTGAGTCGCATCTGTGTTCCAGGCTACAGTTTCCATACAACAGTCTTTTGTAACATTGTAAGTGACAGCATGGTACTGATGAGCCCACAGCTAGTCACCAGTGCCCCCTGCTGAGGTCATGGCATAGCCCTGTCTTGACTCAGCAGTATCCCTCCTAGATGTGGATGCCCAAGAACATTTAATTTACGCTGAGCTGTGTGAGAGATTAGGGTCAGAAAGAAAAAACAAAACAGGTATTTGGCATTTTCTTAACGATAAACTTTTAAGGAGATATAGCAGAAGGATTTTGAGAAGAGCTAACAACATGTCTGTGCGTGTGTGGGTGGGTGGGTGCACGTGCACGTGTGCATGGTCTCTTAGCCTTCACAAACTCGCAGGCAGAAATACTTATAATTCTAACGTGTTCCTCCCTGCTAGTTCTGTGGGTGTTGGCCTTTCCTACTTGTTGATAGATTGTAGAACAGCACTTGCAGCATCCGAAGGGTCAATAATACATTTTATTAACTGTAGTAGAAAAAAAACCAACTATCATCATAGGTACTGTGCATTCACAGTTTGAATCATGAATTTCTGATAAATGCTGTTAGGGACTTGGTTGAAATGTGTGTGCATATGCTAAAGGTACCCAAGCATTTCTCTCCCATCTTGGACTCAGTAACAGAGGGTGAGATGTTCACTAGTTCTGCATTGGACACACACACACACACACACACACACACACACACACTCACACACCTGTTCAGATGCAGAGATAAGAGAACAATTTCTTGTGTTGACCATGGCCCATATCTTGACTTTCTGACTCTATCACTTGTGTTTAATGCCGTGGAATGTGCAGTAACTCACAGTCTTGTCATCTTTAAATTCTCAAGGTTTGAGTATTCAAGGGAACAAAATACAGAAGGCCCACATCAAACCAACAATATTTTACTGTGTCCTGGGATGGCCCACTTACCCTTCCTCAGCTGGCTCTGCTGCTGGACTTGCTGCCTAAGTCAGGACATTGCTAAGTCTGAAGCAGAGGATGGTGAGTGCAGGTGTAGACCTTACCTTATGACACAGATGTGAACCAAGTTCTGAAGGGATGGGGGAGGGCCCCACCCATTTTGTCTTAAATCTTCTACCTGTGTTAACTCTTAAGACACATCTGAGACAGCCAGGGCACATTAGCACTTATCCATGACTGATGAAAACCAACTCGAGAGGAGACATCACATCCAGGGCCACAGAGCCCCAAGCTACTGGGCTTAGGACAGACTCTGGGCTCCTGTCAAGCTGGGCATCTTCCCTGACCTGCAGGATGGCAGCCAGGCTTGCTCAGCTCATTGTCCACAGAGACATCAGAAAGAGAACACTGGAAGTATTGACCCCTTTTCTGGATGCTGTATTCATTAGCAGAGACTGATAGCTTCGGTGTGAAGACCACTTGTTCTTCACTTCCTAGGCCCCTCTACAATCTCGTTTATTCTAAGAATAACCAAGCATGTGTGGAATTGGCTGATGTTTCTCTCAGTGTTTAAATTCACCCATTCAGAGCTAATCTTTAAAGGACTCTGGGGAAACAAGGGAATGAATATTTTAAGTTTCTTCAACACATCTCTTTTGGTCCAGAAAGAAAAAAAAAAAGATGCACAGCTTTAGAACTTCCAGAAAGTTCTATTTTTAAAAGCCCCCTGCTTTTTAAGTGTGCAAAGAAGGATGCTGGTCCAATGTTAGTCTCTGTTCTGGAATCTTCACTTACTAAACAGAATGTCCTTCTAGGTGTTATTTAACTTCTCTGTTGCTTCCATTTCTTTTCATCTCGAAGGAAACACTCTGTCCTGTTTCCAGGCTGTCAGCCGTAGTAAAGATGCCATGTTGGATGCTCTTAGAGAGGGTGAGAGCAAAGTGTCTCTTACATCAGCATGGCTGTCTTGGGGCTTGTGAAGTGCTGCTTCCTTTACACTACAGCTTAGTGTTCTCTCTCTCTCTCTCTCTCTCTCTCTCTCTCTCTCTCTCTCTCTCTGTGTGTGTGTGTGTGTCAATATGTGTATTTAAAGTTAAGATGCTGATGAAACTCCTGAAGAGATGATTAAGCGTTGTTATTCTGATGGTTGATCCCTGTTCAGCCAATCATGTAAGACAGCATGGGCAACTTCCTAAGAGAGGCAATGGCAATGTGTGTGTGTATATATAGACACACACAGTGTATATATGTGTGCGCATATCTGATATGGACAGACATGTAAATGTATATATGTATATATAGTCATATATAAAATAGATTTATATGTAACTGATATGATGTGTAAATATGTAAGTAACACACACAGAGTTGACATTTTGTATATATTTACCTGGTAAACATGCACATACATACACATACACACATGTATACTCACACATGTACATAACTTTTCTGTATCATTAATAAGGTATGTATGATGACTAACTCACAACCATACATTTCTCCTGAAGTTCCCAGGTTCTACTCTGGCCCAGGCAGACTCTACTTAGACAGCAGACCCAAGGGCTCTGCCTACTTCATAGTTCAGCCCTCTGTAGTCTTTCTCTGCCCTCTGCATTAGGTCTCTCGCCATCAGACCACTGTCATGATGATTATGAACTTTCTTCTCTTATCTGAAAAACCCTGCTCCAGTCATTCTGTCTGTCCATCCTGCTGCTACTCCATATGCGCAATTTGTCACAGGTGAAAACTCTCACAAGGTTTATGTGTCTGATAGCCATTTGTCCTTGAGGCTAGCACAGTGTAGAACTTGCTGCATCCCTCCTTGACTCACCAAATGATGACCAATGAGCATTGATGAGCATCATCTTGGCAGATAGTCCTTAATCCTAGCTGCTGATCATCCCTCTCTTCCTTGACCTCTGTGTGTGTTTGACGCAGCATGCTGCACTGTCCTACCTCTCTGGTCTCTTCTGTTCTGTACACATGCTGTCCTTGCTTACTGGTTGATCCATATGTGTTCTTTACGTATCCCTTTCCTAGACAGAAAGTACATTGACTTGAGAGAGATAAGAGCTGAAGATTTGGTTCTGCCTACCCTCCACTATATCTCATCTATCTCTATATTCTAAAACACCATCTGTTTGTGGATAATCCCTGAATCTCTGCCTCTAACATGGCATTTCCCAAGAAGTGCAGACTATAGGCCCACTTGCCAGCTCTATATTTCCAAATGGCTCTTACTAGACACCCAGGCTTGCTAGGCCAAACCCATCCTTTATTCTGTTCTCCCTGGGGCTGGATTTCATGAAATTCCTCCTGTCTCAGTTGGTAGCATTGTAGTTCCTTGCATTTGGTACTAGGACTTGTCTTGTCCCCTCTTTCCCTAATAGTTCTCATTGATTTTTACCACAATAAAACTTTCAAATGACACCCTTTACCCACCACAACTCCTGAAGTCACTTGAACCAAATTCAGAGTATTCTTCTCTGTCTAGTTATGAAGTTGAAAATGGGCCTTTTTCTCCTGCCTGGTAACAAAGGGATTGGCAAGTCACCTTGGAGAGTGCTTGTGGAGTGGTTGAAGGTCAGAACAGTGTTCTCTGTGAATCAGACAGTCTCCTGTTCTCTAAGGGTTGCACTCAGCACTCATTGCAATCAGCGAGACTTAGAAGACTCTAGATGTGTGTCCATTGTGAGTGCAGCTGATATGTAGAATGTGGGAAAGCCAGCTGTCTGTGCACAGAAGACAGCAGTGCAGCACCATGGAGGTAAGTCAAGCAGCATGGACAGGAAAACAAGGTCCATTCAGGACACAGCACTACATGGATGTCTTCACACTGAATCTCTTAAGGATACTCTTTAGGCAAGGATTGTCAGCAAACACATTTGTCAGAGCTTTGGTTCAGAAAAGATTGGGTCAGTGAAAATAACAACAAAATGAAGAGAAGGATTCTTGAGAGCATAGCAGGCAAGGTTGCTGCCTCATCTGGCCCTGCCCTGTGCTGAGCTGAGGGAAGGCCGGAGGGAGGAAGACTAAGTCATAGAAGCACAGAGATGATCCTGGTTCAGTCTCACACAGCCCATTCCACTCAGCACCAACTACCCCTCAGTCCTTCTGGGGAAGCTCAGCAACACACGAAAGGGAATCGCATTGTGAAGACTGCCCCCACAGAGATGTACAACTTGGTGAGCGCTCCTTCCTGATCAAAGGAAGAGACCCAACCTTATAATGTCCTCCTGCTCACGTATTAATTGGAAGGAGAAGACCCAACTTCATGAACATTCTTATGCTGAAGGGTTATTTAAAATGTCTTGTGTACATGTATGTACACATACATGTGCTCACACAAGCATGCATAGATATACATACTTTTATACACAGTTACATGCACATAGACAATACATGTAGTAACATGCACTAACATAAATATGCATGTGTACATCTCATACAAGCATAGATGCACACATAGATGCTCATACGAGCATGTATGCACATACAAGGATGCTCATACAAACATGCGCATATGCTCACACAACATACATGTTAACACACAAATGCTCAGATAACCATTCATAAACACACATGTGCTCACACAATCATGAGTGTGCATGCACCTGTGTTCACACAAGCATGTTTATGCTACAAAAAACACATGCACACATAGGTACTCAAACATTGAAGATGCCTTTAAGGGTAGAGAAATATAGATAGTAAGAAATCAGATCTGGGTGAAGGCAGGCATTGAAGCCAATGTGCTGAGAGCAGAGACCAAAGCTCCCGCTGGCATCCACTGAAGGTTCACTGTGAATGCCAGCTTGATTGGATGTGGGATTAACTAAGAGAGAGACATGTCTGTGGTAAGGTCCATGAAAGTGATTGCCAAAATAACGGAGGCAGCAATGCATGCATGCATATATACATAACATATATACATTACATTACGTACATACATACATACATACATACATACATACATACATACATACATACAAACGTATCCCACAGAGAAGCCTACTGCCTGTATGCCTTTGCTCCATGCTGGAGAGTGCATAGATCCTGTTGTTGCTGCCGCCACTGTTTCTGCTGCCATTGCTGTCACCTTTCACTGTCATCAGAACCCAGGTCCTTAGTCCTTCCAGTGTGGAGTGAGTACCAGATGCTTTCCAGAAATCTCTGGGCATCCAGTGCCAGGCTGGAATTGCCAAGGCTTCTGGTCTCATGAATGCAGCAGCTACCAGATTCTCAAGTCTCTCACTATTCCAGTGGGCACTGTTGAACTACCATGCCCATACTGTGTGAGCCAGTTTAGTAAACTTATTGAACTGTACCTTCATTCTTTCTGTTATCTTCCTCTAGAGAACCCTGATTTGTTCAGTCTTATTGATGTGGAGTTAATATGGTCATCAAAGGAACAAGAGACAGGACTTTTGGTCAGCTTACAGATCTGCAGAGGAATTCAGACTTTCTGAATAAAGCCAGAACGTCTGAAGGAAGAGCAGCTTCAGAAACAGAGAAGCTGCCTGCATGCAGAGGAGCTGAGAAGACACCTCTCCCACAATCCGCTTTCTAATTGCAGTCAATACAATCTCCTGAGACATGGTGTGGAAAGCTTGGTGTGGTGTGTGTTGGGGTGGGGTTCAGTGGGTGCTACCCTGTGCTCCAGGATCATCAGAGTAAGGCACTGCATATGGCAGTTCTTGGCAGCTAGACTTGTACATTTTATGTAAATCTCTTTGCATGACCAGTCTCAATCATGTTGCTGAGAAAGAACTGTCTATGAAATCTGGCCAAATATCAGTATGTCCATGCACACGTGCACACACATATCCACCAACTGCTGTGATGCACCAGGGGAAGCAGTTACTCACTGAAAGTGGGAAGCAGAGGCCATGGTGATTTATTTCGACTTTCAAAGACTTGAGACACCATAAAGAGCAGAATAAAAATGGCCAAGGAAATGGAGACAGTATAAGGAGAGAGAAAAGGAAAGCAAACTGACAGAGTATTTCAGAACTGATTAAAATAAACGAAGCCAAAGATACCCGTGGAAGGAAGTGGAGTGTTGCCATTAAATGAGCAAGCAAAACAAATGTCATTCTAAACTGCTGTATGTGGTAAACGATCTCCCATAATCGAGAGCAAAATAGCTGTGCATTTCAAAAGAACAAGAACTGAAGGGAATCATCATTCCCATGCTTTCTCCAAAGGTACTTGGAGGATCAACCTCAAGAAGAAAATAGAACATCTAGGAGTGGGGTGCGATCAGCTAATCTAGCAGGAAGTGGGGTAGTCTAGGCCAGTCCTGGCTGCAGCAAGACAATCAAGATGTCAGACTTAATCTACAACCAAGAGTATGAGATACCACACACTGCCACAGCAGGGCATCCTGTGAGCTGATAGCCCCAGGGCTGCCTTGTTCTTGAGAAGACATTGTGTCTGTTGAACTTTAGACTTACCATCCTAATTGGAGACATCAAGCAAATTAGAGAAAACTAAACATGATACAGAGAACAGAAAGAGAAAAGCAAGAGTTCAAAGGGAGGATGTAGGATTGAAATGTGGCAGCAATATTAGTGCACAAATGTACAGGATAAAAGAAGATTTCCAGATGGGGATTTAAAAAAAAATCAAATGTATGTCCTGTGTATGAGTTTTGCCTACAGCTTAATTATGCAGAAATGCTCAGGTAATTAATTGAAAAATGGATGCCAGGCGAAGAACAACCACAGGATGCTGTGCATAGTGGTATTAATACCAGAGAAAAGAGCCGAAAGGCAAAAACCACAATTACAGATGAAGAGGGCCATTATGTCTTGATTTAAGTTTAAATTTCCCAGAGGGTTATAAAATGTCTAAATATTTATGTATGTAATAAAATAGCCAAAGACATTTTAAGAAGTGACAGAATTATCTGGAGATATAGGCAAATCCATTAATAGATTGAATCTACTCGTATAAGTTGGTTAGAGATTGATAAATCAGACAGGAAATATTTAGTACAGAGAAAAATATTTGAGCCATACAATTAACAAGCTAGGATTCACAGACATTCAAGGAAAATTCAATAATTTCAGAACCATTATTTTCACTGCTACAAAGACAATTTATGTAAATATCATGCCTGTGTCACAAAAATAAGACTAAGTGAATTTTAAAGTGTTGAATTAGAGCAGGTCACATTCTCTGATTACAACACAGTCAAGTGGTGTATCAATAAGAGGAAGATCAAAAGCATTAATGTTAAACACCCTTAAATATGAATACATAGCAAAGGGTTTAACATTTCTGATCTAGATATCAATCAAAATGTAGTTATGAAAGAGATAGCTCACCAGGTAGCACACTTGATGGACAAGCCTGAATCTCTGAAACTCAGTCCTAGGAACCCATGTAAATTTAGAAGGAGAGAACCAACCCTACAAATTGACCTCTGACCTCCAACCTTATGCTATTATGCTATTGCTTCTACAATGCCCCCCACATCCTGTACATAATAATAGACAAAAATTTAAAAGGGAAACAAATCAAACAATATTAAAAATGACATCTGTCAAAACAGACAAGAGCGTGTGTACAAGGATGAGAGAGAGGAAGCCAGAGTGATTCAGGATTTATAACAGCTCACTTTCAAAGAACTCACCAGCGAGTTCTGAGGGCACACCTCTAGTGACCTAATTACCTTCTGCTAGACTCCGCCCCCTAAAGGATCTACTATGGTAAAAGTACCAGCATATTAGGAAAGCTGGTGCTGCTGTCCTGGGATAAAGTTATAGCACAGTGTAGGCAAATTAACAATGTAAGGAAAGAAAAGAAATGTGACATAGGGCCACTGTGAGTACCCTTACCTCGTTTCAGGGAAGTCACAGAGGCAGAAAAAGAACTAACAATCCACGCTCTCTGCTTGCTTTCCCATCTAGCTTCTTCATTTTACAATAGTGCACAGCTCAGCCTAGGGAATGATGCCTTCCACAGTGGGCGGGGTCAATTAACAGCGAGGTCCAACCACCATAGACAGTCCAACTTGATTCAGATAATTCTTTAACTAAGACTCTCTTCAGAGATCGTTCTAGATTGTGTCAATGTGCCGATGTGCTGAGATGCGATTGGCCTAGGATTTAGAAGTTTGGGATTGGCTCGAACACAGAATAAAAGCTTATGTGTTGCACAATAAACCCAGATCTGCACCCTGATGTGGTCTCCAGAGAAATTCCTGGCATTAGTCATATGACTCCCTTCCCCCCACCTCACTGTGTCCCTACAATAACACAACCAATTTGTGATATGACCCAAGCAACTTGTAGAAGAAGAAAGTTTATTTGGCTTCTGGTTCAGGAGGGATACAAGTTCATTATAGCAGGGATGTGGGGCGGCAGGCAGCAGGTACGGTGAATGGTGAAGAAAGAGGAAGCTGAGAGCTCACACCCTTGCCTGTTTTTCCAGAATCAGGAGACTTGAATGACTTTAGTGGGGCTGTTCTGAAACCAAGGAGTTGGGAAACGGTGTAAAGAGACTTAGGCAAGAGAACGGCCTTCCTAATTCCCATGAGTACTGTGACACCTCAGGCGGATCTTCCGGCACACTCAGCATTCCAGGTAAAAGAAAGAACCTCACACAGAGAAGGACCTAGTCATAATTCTTCCTCTTCTTCTTCCTCTTCCTCTTCCCCTCCTCCTCCTCTTTCTCATCCTCTTCCTCCTTCTCCTTCTTCCCCTTCCTTCTCCTTCTCCTTCTTCCTCTTCCTCCTTCTACTCCTATTCCTCCTTTTTCTTTTCTCCTTTTCTCCTCCTCCTCTTCTCCATCTCATCTATCCTCTCCCTTGCCTTTTCCTCCCCTTCTCCTTCTTCTTTAACTCTAGAAGAGACTTGACAGAGAAATTATGTCGTTGAGCATATAGCGACCAACACTGAACTTCTGAAGGTACCTGGAGTCCATAGTTAGAGTCTGCCGCTCAAGCTGGCCCCTATGGTTCGCCTCTGAACTCCACCTTTTACTCTGGATGTTTTCCACATTGGTTTTAAAAACACTAAGCATCACCTCATCCTTTCAGAGTTTGTCCCATCTGCCACACTCAGGCACGGGTATCCAGATGTTCTACCCACCCACCAACCCGAGGTGCTGTCATTTCTAAGTAGTCTCCTTACCTAACATTAGTTTTCTCTTTCTGTTTTTCTTCAGGCTATAACTATAATGCAGTAGAACTCTCAGGGACTTGGGGACATGCCAATGCCTACAAGCTTGCCTTTCTAAATCCGTGCTGGTGCTATCCTAGTAGTTGGTTTGAGGCTCACACCAAAATGCACTGTCTTGTGTGTCAAGCTTGCCAGAGTTTTTGCTTATTTAAAGAAGGTGTATTTGTTCTGGAAAGATGCCTTAGAAATTAAGAACACTGACTGCTCTTCCAGAGGACCTGGGTTCAGCTCTCAGCATCTCCATGGTGGCTTACATTGTCTGTAATTCCTATTCAGTGGGATCTAATGCCCTGTTCCAGTCTCTGAGGACACGAGGCTAGCATGGCAGACATGCATGCAAGAAAAACATGTAGCAACAACAACAAGAACATCTCTAAGAAGAAGGTATATTTCAGACTACTTCACCCAGAAGTCGAGAAGAAGACTCTTGCTGGTCTAGTTCCCTCCCCCGTGTTGCTGTGATAAAGCATACCAACCAAGAGAAACTTAGAGAATGAAAATGTTTCATTGGCCTATTTATTTAGCATGATTACAGTCCATCATTGCAGGGAAGATACAGTCAGGCTACAGTTCCACCACATCTACATTTAAGAAAGAGAGAAACTATGCACCCACACTGCCTGCCTGTTGCTTCCTTCTGCTTAGCTATTTTTTTCTCTGTCTTATATAGTTCAGGACAATCTTCCTACATGAGTTAAGAATGAAGACATTCCAACACAATTTACCCACAGGGCAACTGAATCTAGGTAAGCCCTTACTTAAGGTTCTCCTCTCAGACCATTCTAATTTGTGGCAGGTTGACATTCAGAATTAACCATCACAAATGCGTCTTGCTAAGTATCTATTGACTGGTAAGCAAGTGTGTCTCCTCCCTGTGCTAGAGAGTCCCCTGCATTACAGAGTCGGCCTTTTGTATCCTGTCACCAGGACTAGCCTAAAACTATTTTTCTCTTTCCCCAGGTACTCTGCCCAGGACTGTTCTTCGAGAAAGATCATGAAGACTGTGATCACCACTCCAAGTCTACATTCTTGGAAACAAAGAAAGATGAGGTAAAACCACTCAGCTATAAGCTACTTGGTAATTTAGATTTTTTTCCCATTTCCTCACATCTCTGATGCTCTGGGCCAGACCATCATTTAAAGAAATGAAAAGGAAAAAGAGTTGGCAAGCACATTCGAGAATCCATATTTAAATTGTTCATAATTTGATTATTTTTACTGGTTCTATTAATCAGAAGGGTAATTAAATGCAAATGTAAGCATTTTAAGGCCTCAAAATTTATGCAGAAAAATCTGAGTAGAATTCTAAGAATACGTATGTATATGTGATATATAAATTATAATTGAAAGGCCTTTCCAAGAACATTTGCTTAATAAATAGAAATGAGACTGGAAATTTTTGCAATGCTAATTACCATGCTACTTTTTCTCTCTCCAAGGCTTGCAAGATGCCATGAGACATGTTACAGGTACCCAGCTGGACGAGACACAATTTCTAATGTCTATTTCATGGGAAGAAGAGAAGATTAAAGAAACCCCACATTATTGGAGCAGAAAGGGCTTCCAAGACCTGCGATTATTAGCGGATGTCTGTGTAGCAATGAGGCAGAAACACTTCACTCAAAGGCACCAGAGAATGTTGAAGTCCAAGTCCGGGACATGATTTGGATTTGCTCCATGCATCAGTTTAAAAATAGAAGATGGAGAGGGACTGTTCCAGCCAAGACTACCTCAGCTACCCTTCCATTGAGGAAGACAGTGTGGTGGGTGAGGTTAGCAAAGGTCTCATGTCATGTTCTGGCACTAGCTGGCCTCAGGTTGGCTTTTGAGATGTAGACAGGTCTGACTGGAATCAGGGGTACCCACTGGCACCCCTCCTCTTGTGAGTACTTTGTCCTTTCAGGACTGTAGGTGCCTGAATATCTGTTCCCAGCCATTTGTGTTGCTAGGTAAAGGCTGATTTCCACAGTCAGTGATTCATATACTAAGAAAACACCAGACTTCAACGCCAGCAACAAAACCCAAACTCCCTGGAAAATACTGGATGTTGCCAAGAAGGTGAATGAGAGGCTCTGGCTGATCAAAATCTCTATCCTGGGTTGTAGTCTCCTTCCCACTACTATCTGCTCACAGTGAAGAGCGTGTGGTTGTACCCCAGTGGATTCTTTCTGATAGGGAATAAGAGCTATGAAAAAAAAATACCAAAGCATGGTGACCCTGGCCTGCAGGCACAGTGCTGTTTGTTCCTCAACTTCTGGGTAGGTCTCCAGTGGGAAAGGACATCAGCTGTGCATATTGGGAAATGCTGTGGATATCAACTGGGCTCTTTAATGGAGTCTGCAGTGGAAACCAGGTGCCAGTCACAAGTGTGGTCCTGGGGTCTAGGTGTGTAAAAGCAGTGTGTAAGCTGTGGGGTATATCTGGGTAGCTTATAAATAGGTATAGGCTTATAACCAGATCAATGCATCCAACCGTGACCACCACTTGCTTTCAGCAGTAGAAGAGGGATCAGCATCTTTTAAAATGGAAAAGACAGGAGGAGAAACTATCAGGGCACATGACCTAGTTGGTATAGCTATGGGATTAGCTGCCTGACCTAGTGGAATTTTGGGGGCATTTGGTTTGCCCATGACTTGCCATATGGCTCATCCTACTGGAGCGGATCACCATGCACACATTTGGTTCTTTGGAGCTCATGTTGGAGGCGTGCAGAAGTGAAACTTGGGTGTGGGACTATGGATGAAACCTGGACTCTTGCTCTTATTTCTGCATCCTCATGCACCATGCATTCAGTGAGACCCAACCAGTAGGATGGGTCTGGATGACTCTGTTGGATAATGTGTGGCTGGCTTCCCCACGATCTTTTTAGCAACTGGATTCCTTGTTGTGATGTCCCCATTCCTTCATGGATATGGGATGTTATGAATTCTCACAAGGGCAGTGGGATCCAATGCAATCATTCCTTCCCTAAATGTAACATTTCTCTTTTGAATACTTCATCTTCAAGAACTTGAAGCCTATATAACGCATCATATAAGAGTTAAGTATTCTCCTTCCTCAAAAGATCATGGTGCAACGGTGGCTTTTCCAGCCATAAGTTCCTAGTGTTCTTGCTGGAAGTAGAGTCTACTGTTCTCCCAGACTTGGATCTGTTGGTCCCTTACTGCATTAGTGTCTCCTCAGTGTGGAGTCCAATCTGGAGGATTCCCCCTTCTGTGATGCTCTGGGCTTGCTTCTGTTTGCTGGAATCTAACCTTGAATTTTGCATCTCTGTTCATCAAATTTCCTGACAGTATCAGGGCTGTACCACTCCCTACTCTTTTCTTGCACTTTCTTACTGTCTGTTGCCTTGTGGACAGGCTATGAGATCTCAGTGAAGCCAAAAGTCTCAGGTACCCTTGATGGATCTTGTGCTAATGTCTCCCACAGGGCTCATGTGTTTGAATACTTGGTCTATGGCTAGTGGCACTGTTTTAGAAGATTATGAGACCTTTAGGAGATGAAGCCTTACTGGGGATTGGCCTTGAGGTTGTCTAGTTTGACCATACTTCCTGGCTGTGTATACAGTATGATCAGCCCCATCAAGTTCCTGCTCCATGCTCTTCCTTTCATGGTGAGTGCATCCCTAAAGCGTGAGCCTGTTTTGTCCTAAGTTGATTCTGTCCAGCATTTTGTCACAATGATGGGTCCTAGTACTGCTCTCTCCATGGGGGGTGTGTGTGTAGTAACACTGGGTAGCTCTAATGAAATTTCTTCACTTGTCATTGCTTCAACCACTGCCAATCATCCATGCACTAATATCAGCAGAGAGTCTGAGTATATGGGTCTCAGCCCAGAACTTCCTGGCTGTTGTTTAGATACACACAAGTTCTTCCTGTAATGCTCATTCTCAACCCTGTTATGATCTCCAGTGTCTAAAGTTTGAGTACCACACATTGCTGATCCTCAGGGATTCTGCACCAGCGATTTCCCCTGCTTATCTTCCCTGCTTATTTCAACTTCTTCATAATGTCAAAACCAAGATTTTCAGTGTCTCTGCAGCTAATTTTGGACTTGTATATGAATGGCCCAAAGCTTGAGAAATCCAAGATATGGGCGTCTGCAGTAAGAGGAAAAGTCCTTTCATGAGATAAACTTAATTTGGACTAAGTTTGTCTATAAACTTGGGACTACTGAGTCAATAATACATGAACTAGACATCTTTAAGCAGAAGCCCATGTGAGACAAAGTTACACATTGGTGATCAGCTGACAAATCATGACACACAGGGACTCCTGGACCCTGAACCCCAAGGTCCCTCCAGTGTTAGCACCTCTGTGTTTATTGGCTCATCAGGAATCATGGATATGATACCAGGAGACAGCAAGAGTCCACAACATTTCAGGACCAAAATCATGAGAAGCTCCCATACCTCTTTGGATGTCTGTGTGTCATGTTCTCGGATGAAAGTGTGTTTGAATGAGACAAGACCAGTGATGGTTAATAGAAGAGACTCAAGCACTTGCATCCAGACAGCACTCATGCAAGGGTCTCATGTGAGGATCTAGGGTGTTCTAAGACCACAGATGCACAAACACAAGCCTTCTTTATGTTGTTTTTGTTGAGTGTTTTCCCACAGTGCAGAAAGTATCCAGGGTAGCTTACAGCTACAGCACTTCTGTATATGTCTAAAGCTTTGCGGGCATCAGGTGTCCCTGAGAAATGTGGAACAGATGACTCCCAAAAGCTACATTGGTCTTGTATTGTTTTAGAGTATATCCTGGGGGTGGAGGTGGGGGCAAATCCTTTTTGCTAATCAACTGGCTATTAAACTCCCATTGCTATTTCAATTCTGTAAGCCAAAGACCATCTGGATGAGACATAAGCCATTTCATAACTCAGCCCTTATACCTGAAGACAGGTGTGAAGAATTTAATTATGGGACCCTCACTTCATTCACTGCCATGGCTAGCACGAGGAAGTGTGTAAAACCGATGCTTCCCCCTGCCAAATCGCCGTGATCCATTTAAGCTCGTGTCCTGGTATTAACAAGACTACCACAGTGTCTCTTATGACCACATCATTACTTCATGAAGCAATCCCAGGGAAAATAAGTCCAATCATGCCGGTCTGTGGATTTAATTGTAATCTTACGTATTAATTATACCACTTATTGTATTACACAGTATAAGATAAATGAAAGTCCAAGGCTTCTTCAGCAGGGACTATAGTCATGTCCATGTGTCCTTGGTTGTTCTATACATACTAAACAGTAGCATAGGGGCTGCATTCAGATGAGGACACTTGTGCCATGCAAATTACTGACAGTACTGCTGTGTTGTGAGGTGTGTCCTCTGCCTCTGTGCTGCATGAGTAAAGACAAGACAGGGAGCTTAGGTACATTGACCTATTGAGGGCTACAACTTATTTTTCCCTTGTAGGACTCATCTGAGGTCTCAGGATAAACATTGCTGTGCTCATGAGTCGAGGCTTCTATTCATGAGGTGAGCAGGCACCGCTAACACAACACTAATATCCTTTTGGCAGTGTACCAGTCTTAGGATGGCTTCCAATATTTGTGGTTAAAATTGAGTCACTGTTTCTTCACAGACATAGCACTTTGGTCATCACCTTTATGAGCTATCTTCTGTGGATCTGCTTCTGATGAAGAGCCAGTGATGGGAAATAAATTGTTTTCTTAAACTCCTCACCATCTTATTAAAGACCTACAATCTCTCCTGGAAATCATAAACAGGGCAGCCAGTATCATTCTCCGTCTGTGTCAGTGATGAGACATCCCTTCGTCAACTGGCCTAGTCCAGAAATATTTCTAGAAAACACAACTTCTGTGAAATCCAGGTTGTCAGCATGAGGAGAGAGCTGGCAGAACACAGGGTTCCGTTGCTAAGCGATTCCTGGCAAGCAGCATGTATGTTTGATGGTGATTGGTGACACTATTGGGAGAAGAGAGGTTTCCAAATTGCTGGAAGTGCAGTTGCAGACTGACAAGGAAAGCCAGGAAAGCCAGGGCAGGGCTTTGGCCAGAGGCCCTGCCTATGCTGTGTCAGCCCTGGTCCATGAACAGTCATCTGGGTTAGGAATGATGTTTTCAGACCAAGTAGTATGTGTCTCTGTCTGGTCCTGCTTCCTACTGAAAGCAAGTGTGAGGATCTGTGTTTTCTTAGGCTGTCAGAGCACCACGCAAAGGGAGGCATAGCCTGGGTCAGCAGCTGCCCCGGCCCGCGGGGATTCGATGAGACCTTAAGGAAGGGGGCGAATGAATGAAAGGACAAGAGACATAATGAGAGCAAGTCTGAAGTTCTGATCAAGCTCTGAAACTTTAATTTTGGGGGCAGGTTATAAAGACACAGCAAACCAGGAAGTTTGGGCAAGGGTCATTGCTTAGGGCTATCCCACTATGGAATCCTTATTGTCTAAAACCAGTCCACTGTCATATCCTTATTGCCCTAGACCATCCCACTGTCATAATCAACTCCAAGGAAATGCCAGACGTTCTTTAAGTTCCTGGGACCTGAGACCTGTGAATGTCCTTTCTTAACCTTGTACTGACTAGTCTTTCTAAAACAGCAGGTAATTTCCTGGGCTTGGCTCCTGGCAAGCAGCAGCTTGTAGAGTACAAAGAAGACAAGGTAAATAAGTCTGTTGTGTTCACCTTCCACTTCCAGAGAGATTGAGGATGTCCAGGGAGCTTGTGACATTTGTAGTCAATTGCACTCACCTGAGGAGGTGAAATGAACTTTATAATCAGGGCACCACACGTCTTTCTACCGCAGAGGAGAAAGAGTCCAGAGCTTAAATAGGTAGCATAAGATTGCACAGGTAATTTATGATCTTTTGGGACCACGAGTCACTTTACTCCCAGGGTATATATTAGTATATAGATAAAATACAGACATGGACCGTGGAGCACATGAGACATCTGTCACACCAGTGGCAGCTGCCTGCATGAATCAACCAGGCTGAGTGAGGGAAAACAATACGGAGAGGTAGGGCCACTAAACAGTCTGCAGTGAGTCAGGTGTTTTCTCCTCTGCCTCAGTATCCCCTCCTCTCTTCTCTGTGTGTTGTGGATGTTTGCCTTGTTTTTAATAATATACATTATATTTTCTAGGTAAGTTGCTCTCAATGAAACTTTTGACACACCCTTGTGGCATTTTTAGCAACTCAACCTGACAGAGAGGCCCCTGACATCAACGAGGTCTCTCTGTTTTGATGAGCAAACTGCATTTTCTCAGACTTCCCTACCGTACATTCATCTGTGGACCACATCTCATACCATTTCCCACTCCCCAGGACCTTCAGCAGTCAGGAAACAAGGCAGGAAGCATCAGAGATCTGTGACACTGCTCAGGCAGAGCATCTGGAGCAACTCAGTTTTCTAAAATGGAGAGATCACGTAGAGAACAACAGACGACTGACAGCCAGCGTTGCTGGACAAGGATGCACTGGCCAGCATCCTCCTGGATTCTATGGGGACTTCCCAGACAGACAGAGAACAATGTCAGGGAAAGCTGCGTTGCAATCTCAGTCCTCACAATCAACACTTAAACTGCGTTGTTGGCAGATAGAAAAAAAATCCCCAGTGTAGGATTTCTGAAGTCGGCAGCTGAGTGTAATGGGGGCTTTTGGTCATGTAAGTTTCCTTTTGGGAGATGTTTCAATGTCAGTGAGTTGAGTCCACACCAGTCATGAATTCTGTCAAAGAAAAAGCTGTGTATCATCTTCATTTTCTGCAAAAGGCAGAGAATCAAAGTACCTACCTCTCGTATTGCTGTAAGAATGGGATGTATCCTTGTGTGTGAAGGAGTGGTAAATGTTTCCGCTACGTCTTCCTCTATAAAATTAGGACAATAATGATAAGTGTGCCTAGAACTGTTTTGAGAACTTGGAGGTGGTAGCGTCATGCAGGTCATGTCTTAGAGGTTGAGCAGAAGGCTGGCTTAGATGGTGGTAATGGTGAGGCTCCTAGGGAGGCATGGTGGGGTCTGCACCAGCAGCATAGCTCATCCACACTGAATTACTGCTTGGATACATTGTTTCCCTCCATCTCTGGAAGTGTACCCGCGGGAATATTTGTATCAGCAAAGCGAGTCTAACTTGATAATATGTATCCACCAAAGTCAAGCTCCTGGGCCTTTTGTTCATTGATTAAGTCCCTAGGATCTGTCTCATGCAAATTCCTTTGACCATATGATACAAAGTACTTTACAGCTGGAGAGAATTTCTTCTTACCTGCATAATTTAGCTTCCAAGGCAAATGGCTAGACAATCAGGGGGACACTATCTTCAACCCACAGATGGAACATTATTGTCTAGCTACTCAGACTATCAGGGATGTAACCAGTTCCCCCAGATCACTGGTCTAGGCCACCGGGGCACAGGTGCAAATTGAGAACCTAGTGTCGGCTGCTGATTTAAGATTTTACAGCCAATGTTTTCAGACTCACCAGAGTTTAAAGGATTTCATATTTAGTGAGCAATTAACATCGTTTTCCATATTTTACATCAACATCATAATCCAGAGTTGTCCTATTTTAAAATACTATTTGTCTAGAATCAAAAAAGGACTGAAGCATTTTTTTTTTCAACAGAGTGGGGACTAGAGTAGAGCCGAGGCAGTCTGAGAAGGAGGAGTGGGGGAAAGGTCATCAGATTCTTTTCAGAGCTATCGGCAGCCTGATGCTGCCATTTTCCTACTCGAGAACTACAACTATAAAAAGGGGCAGTTCCAAACATGAGCACCTATAGCTTCCTAAATACACCAAAGCAGACAAAACAATTCTCTGATTTAAAAAATAAATGCTTAATTTTATTTTATTTGTGTGTGTGTGTGTGTGTGTGTGTGTGTGTGTGTGTGTATGTGTGTACATAATGTCCACAGAGGCATGGAAATGGCTCTGGATACCCAGGTGTTGGAGTGATACAGGTTTGTTGTGCATCAACCAGTGTGGGTACTGACAATATAACTCTGTCTCCAAGAGCAGTGAACACTCTTCTTGACTTTTGAACTGCCTCTCTGAGCCCCCAGACAATGATTTTAAAGCACAGAATGAAAATCAACCCCTAAACTTTATAAGAGCGAAAAAAAATAAAGATCCCAAAGGACCGCTCAGCAGAACCTGCTGCACACAGCGAAGACAACACTGAAAAGGCAACCACAGCCCGGAATGCATGGTAAAGAGAGGGACTCAGGCCAAGGAAGAGATTGCTGAACTATACAAATCAGAAAAGAGCAAAAACTCACTTAACACTGCAGATGGGAAGTACCAGTAAATAGAAGGAAGAAACTCCGTTATCAGAAAAGTTGCTGTTAAAAATGGATCCTCAGGGGGAAAAATGTAAAAACAGACCCAGTTAAAGCAAACGTGATTGCAGGCACTGCGTGGAAGATAGACCCGCATGTCTGGAAGTGGCTAATGGAAGAGAAAAAGGGAAAGCTTTATTAAAACCAAGATTATTTGATTAAATATATTCATCAAACATTGAGATCTAAACACACAGATGAGCCCAATGCTAATGAAGCTGACCTGTTAGTGAGGGCCTCGATCTAGATGAATTATCAAAGGAAGAAAGACCTCATGTTGAAAAGGTCTTTCTGAAAGCATCCACTCGGAGGGATACGGGAACAAACTTGTAGTTCAGATTCTGGAAAGCAGTGAAAACTGAGCCCCAAGTTTAAAGAAAATTCTGCTATGAACTGTAAACTGAAATTTAGAATGCACGGGTTGAAGTCACGTGAATAACGATGAGACACTTTTAAGTACGTTTGCTTATGCAACATGAATGTCTATAAAAATGACAACCATGGAGGAGCCCCATAGTCCACTTTAGACGACAAAGTCCACTAGATACAGAGGCTCTCTCAAGCTGCTCCTCCTATATGAACTGAACGTTGTCTATTGGTGCTGAAGTTCAGACCTGTGTCTGTTTAATGATGGTTCTATGAGCAAAGAATGTGTAGAGACAGCCTAGACATAAACCATCTGATATCTTAATACCCAGTCCAACATAGCATCATGTTTAAATGGAGGACTCCCAATAAGAGTAGCTGCACCCAAGGAGTGTTATAGTTAGAGCCACACAGCTATTAGGTAAGAGAGAGAAATAAAGGGCATACAATGGAAGGGGGGATGCAAATTTTACATAAATTAAGAAATACATGTGTATGTAGATTTAACACATTGTAACGATGACACAGTTTTAGGGGGAAAGCCTCTTGATTATCTGTGGTGCATCTGTGGCTCAGAGCAATTACTTTCAGGAAAAAAAAAACTGGTAGAGTAAGATTTCCTTCCCTTTACCAATATCAAAATAAGTTTCACATGTATAAAAGGAGTAACTCATTACAACAGCAACAGAGTGACACACATGCACATGCACAAACACACATGTACATATGTTCTCTCATATACATGCACACACACATGCACACAAGCTCTCTCTCACACTTACACTTAAACACACACCCCTGTACACACATGTCCAAACACACAAATGCACACACCCTTGAACACATATGAGAACACACACAAACACATGTACAAATATACACACATGAGCACACACATGTGCACATACACGTGCATGTGCATGCACACGTGTGCATGCACACACACAAAACTTCTGTTAAGACATGCTATTCCAAAAAATGAAATGCATACAGACAACCAAAATCTTCCTGTGACTGCAGCTCAGTAACAGAGTGCTTGCTTTGCAGTTCCCAGGGCCCTGGATTTGTTCCCCTGAATCGTAAACAGAAAAAAAAACCAATAAAAACATCAACCATAAAACCCACCAGGAATTGACACAGTCAGAAAAGTTACCAACAACACAAACTTTAGTGCTGTGAGTTCACAAGGGTAGATTACCGAGTGTCTCAGACTTTTCCCAGGTCTAGATCTCTGTAGTCTTAGTGTGTTATTCCTCACAGCTGTACGACCTAGTAGTAATACCTTCTAGGTTTTCCATAGTTTCTAAACCAAAATGCTTGCACTGAAATCCTTCCTCTTAAAGCACCCAGAATGCAGGTGAGATGGATGGGTGAGGCAACCTGAAGAAATGTCCACCACGGCTTCTGGAGAGGATGGCAGAGTCCATGTAAGTTTGGACCTCATCAATCCCTATGCAAAACAGCAATTAGATATCAACCCCAAGCCCTACCAACACCATTTACAGTTACATAAAGTAATAAGGTTCCCTCTGAGTTCAAATATAAGTTACCGGAGCATGTTGCCCACATTCTCAAGAAATGAAGACTCATTAGATATGCAGAAGAGCCAAATACCAGTGAAAATGACCAACAGGGGTGTCCAAACTGCGAAGTCAAAAAGACAGAAACAAACACTGAAATTATGACAAACTCTCTTCCAATCAGAACTAGATTTGAATATATGAACTGAAATTCTATGGACATGAAAATAAAAACCAGCCTACGTGAAATCAAGATATATTATCATAAAAATACTAAATATAGAAGAAAATAGAATTCTTCCAGCCCTTGGCAAAATGTGGCATAATATACGCTGGGGCAAAGTAGGGTGTCATCCGACTCTATTTTTGAGAGTTTTCCTGGACTGCAACTTTGGTATGGGGACTTTGTGGGGGACATAGTTTATTTTTTGAACAAGGACCTAGGATATAAATATACAGACTCATTACTTTAAAAACAACATGTGCTTGTCCGGCCCTAATCTCCCCCAACTCCACTTTCTGTGAATCCTTGGTCAGCTAAACTAAAGAGGCAGGAGAAGATGCCACTTGGCTAAAAAGAACAGCCAGAGAATCTCCTAATGTCACTGGCAGAAGAGAAAACTTTGCAACAGACCCTGGACTGGAAGGTAGAGAGAGGCTTCCAACCTGTGTAGGACAGAACAAGCCCCTTGCGGGGTTCTCAGGCAGAGACCATGAGATATCCCTTCATTGGTCCAGCTTGTGCTGGTCACAAAAGGTTGTCTTTTGGAGCACGAATTAAAGGCGAGTAACCACTGGTTGAAGTCTTTGGTGTGCAGGAAGAGACCTTTGTTTCGCAACACTTGGGCCCTTTGTTTGACGCTGTTTCTTATTGTGATCCTGCGTGAGACAGGTTTGTGAGAGAAGGCACTGTGTGCTGAGCTAGCATCTAATCCCCGTAAAATCGGGCTGCTTTGCTTCCCCAGAAAAGATGATCTATCTATTTCTTATGAATTGACCTCTTCAATGCTTGTTGCCTGGCTGCTCTGAGGAAATGAATATTTTGTCCCCAGGTAAGAAAAAAAAAAAAAAAAAAACACTAAAGCCTATTATATAAACAGCAAACAGGGAAGGAAGCGCTTCTCCCCTGTCTGCACCAGTAAGTCTTCCAGTTCTCCCCCACTTACTCAGCTAGTGGTACCAATAAAGAGAAAGTGAAGTGAGCCTTCTCGGACAGGGAAAGATGTGAAGATGAACTGGTGGGTTCATGATTTTCAGTGGGAATCAGTGGTCTGGTTCTGAGCAGCCATGTCCCACTGGGATCAGTTCTCTCAAAGCAAGGTGGCATGGCTCCTGTCTGCCCTGCTCTTAAACTTCCTGACAAGCAGAACAAATTTCCCTATGTCTGCACTGAAAGCAATCCTGCACTTCAGCTTGGAGAGATAATTTTGACTATCTTCTTTGTCTTTCTTTGACTGTTTCCCTATAGCTAGCATTCACCTGTTGTTGACGGTGTTGCGTTTAACTCTGTGTATTATATTTACACAATGGTGTGGGGCAATCACTGAAGGGCTCTTAGTTGTTTGCAGATGGGACTTCAAGGCCTGTGTTCAGCAAGGCAGAAACCAGCCTCACACTGCAAATCCTGTTCGCTGCTTCTGTTTCAGCCTCCTTGACTATCTCTCCCTTGATAAGTCAGCAGCGCCAGCAGCATCTGCCTCTGTCTGTAACTACAGGAATAGGAGATTCTGCACCTTGATCTCTCCACAGTGGTACATACAAACTCTATTCCTAGGGCATCTTTGTTGTCTCAGCATGAAGGTCACATCTTTGAGCATGCCTAATCTATTTGGAATTAAGTCTGCAGTAATAATAAAGTGTTCTTTGCACCATGTAGTCTGAGAAACATTGACAAAATGAATAATCCCAGGCCCAACTTCTCACACCAAGGGGAGAGAAATGTGGCTGCCTCAGGGTTTATGCAGCCCATGGCTCTGTAATAATTCTGTTCGTTATTAGTGAAAAAGGCCACTCCTACTTTGATTTTGCTCACAATGGAAAGAGAATGAGCCAAGAATGAGCCAGCTCTGAGTGAACAAGCATGGAGTGTGAGCTGTCTGTCTGTCCATCTACTTCCTTTCCCAGGCTGCTCTTGCTTCACTCTTTTTTCTGTAGTAGACTGTGACCTCCAGAGGGGAAGCAGCCAAGCAGTGACACTCATGGAATACTAAACAGCCAGAGTTAACTCGGTTCACAGCCAGGTCAGCTGGAAGGAGGGAGGTGGCAGAAGATGCTAGAGGTGGGGGGCACAGAGTGTGCATTAGTGTGAAGTCAGGGCACTTGCTGTCCCTGAGCATGCGTATGTGTAAGTGTGCATGTGTGTGTGTGTGCCTGTGCACCTGTGTGTGCACCTGCACATGTGCCTGTGTGTATGTGTACGCATGTGTGTGTGGGCATGTGTGCATGCATGCATGCATGTATGTGCGTGTGTGTGTGTGCATGCCTGGTGCCCGTGCATGAGTGTATGTGTGTGCGTGTGTGCATGCAGGTATGTGTGTATGTGTGAGTGTGTGCTTGTGTGCGCATGAGTGCATACATGCATGCATGCATGTATGTATGTGTGTGTTCATGCCTGTGCGCCTGTGTGCACTTGTGTGTGCATGCCTGTGTGTATTTATGCATGTATGTGTGTATGTGAGTGTGTGCATGTGTGCATGCATGTATGTGTGTATGTGTAAGTGTGCATGTGCATGTGTGAGTGTGTGTGTGCATGTGTGCATACGTGTATGTGTGTATGAGTGTGTACCTATGCATCTGCACAGGCACCTGTGTGTGTGTGCATGTGTGCATATGTGCATGTGTGTATGTGTATGCATGCATGTGTGTGCTCCCATATGCATGCGTGCATGCATGTATGTGTGTATATGTGTGTGTGTGTGTGTGTGTGTGTGTGTGTGTGTGTGTGATTGTACATGTATACTCCAAGGGAGAGGAGAGAATGCTGTCAGTAGCCGCTTCAGTATTCCACTGTGCAGGACCTCCCAGTTTTTTTCTGTGGGTGCAGCCTCTGGGGACCTTCTGCCAGGTGTCCAAGCTCACATTCCCTTGGAGGACGTAGGGCTTGGGACAGGGCGGGAGTGAATGAGGAGACCTTCCCCCAACCCAGAAACTTCATGTTCTTGCAGTTCAAGGCGGGGCTCTTGGGAGAACATGGGATGTGGATTTCCTGATTTCA
>JANHMN010000015.1:5334073-5359741 GCA_030674055.1 Rhabdomys pumilio | reverse complement strand
CATGCATGTGAGTGTGCATGATGCATGCATGTGAGTGTGCATGATGCATGCATCTGAGTATGCACGGTGCATGCATGTGAGTGTGTATGTATGCATGTATACATGTGGAGGCCAGAGGAAAGCATTGGATGTCTTCCTTTATTCTCTGTGCCTTATTCTCTTGAAACAGCCTCTCATTGAACCAGAAACTGGCCAATCAAAGAATTTCCAGGAACCTCTCTTGTCTCTACCTCCCAGTGCTGGAGTTACAACACATGAATCTATGCCTGACTTTATGCTGGTGTTGGGCATTCAAACTCAGCTCCTCCAGTTTGTTCAATAAATGCTTTTACCCTCTCAGCTACCTGTGCAGCCCTATGGCTGTGACTTCCACCTCCAAATCCAGACAGAAAGACAGGCAAGTGTGTTAGTGTTCATAATTTTCCCTCTCACTGTGCTCCCCACCCCGTCGTTCTCAGCCGACTGAAACTTATCTATTGATGTCTGCAGACAGAACGTGTTTACAATTCCTTGCTGTAGACTTAGATAATCATGTTGCATGCACAGAAAATCCATCTCAAACCCGTGCATCACTTGCACGTCTTCCTGAAGAACGCGTTCCTTTAAAGTGTTTCCTGTAGTGTCATGCAAAGCAGGCCATCCACACTAGTGACCCAGTGATGAGCAGAGTGTCCTCTTGGCACACGTATTATGCTCTCAGCCCTTGTCTGACGCATTCTGCCCTAGGAGTAGCATCTCAGAACTGGGGCTGTGCAATAACTGAGTTATAATGAGCTGGACTGTGGCTCGTCCCCAACTGGCTACGTCAACAAGCTTTTATGTAGGGAAAGGGAATAGGGAAAGAATTATTAAAAGCCATCATGTAGCAAAAGAAGAATGAGCTGAGAACTAGAAAGCAAAAGTTATTTTAAAAGAAAGATTTTTTTTAAAAGTGTTTCTTACAAGCTTGGAAAGGGTATTCTGAATAGAAAGTGATGTTACCAAAAGAGTTGTCTCCATGAGTTCAGCCTGCTGTTAGGAAGGATGCTGACAGGTTAACAGGCGTATACAGTTCTTCGTTCTGCCTGCTGGGAAGCCAAGGCACAGGGACCAGCAGATGTGGGGTCCACTGAGAATCATTTTGTGGTTTATGCACAGTCTTTTCACTGTCTCCTTCCATGGCAGGGAGAAGAGCCAGCTGAAGCTTTCCTGTCCTGTTTGCTGAGGGCTCCCTCTCTGCTCACCCCGACCTGCACAGTGCTACCCTCCACCTTCCCCTGGGACTCAGATTTCAAACACAAGTTCTGGATGTTGGCATTCCTTCTAGGCTCTGCCCCACAGTTACCTGGCAACAGCCAGGTGTGCTTGCCCCTCCTCTCTCTCTTGCTCTCTTACTTTCTTACCCTCTTTCCCTCTCTGTCCCTTCTCTCCCCCATCCCCTCTCCCCACTCTTCCTGTTCATGGCCAGTCTCTACTCCTCTCTCTCTCTCTCTCTCTCTCTCTCTCTCTCTCTCTCTCTCTCTGCCTCTCTCTGTCTCTCTCTCTCTGTGTCTCCCTCTGCCTTTCTCTGCCTCTACTACTCCCTCAACTCTACTCCCCATGCTCCAAAGAAACTCTATTCCATACTATACCTATCGTGTCATGTGGCTGATACCTCAGGGGGAAGGGATAACTCAGCATAGGCCCACAGAGACACTCCCTTGCCCCACAACATACTAAGTCTCCACCAAATATCCCTGGCTTTTTCTCTTTTTTATAAAACACAACACTGGAGGATACAAATAATCAGTCTGTCACAGAGATGGATAACATGCTTTCGACTACAATGTGTTCACCATAGAAGATGAAAAACAACAGCAATGAGATAAGAAAGAGTAAGACACCTGCATTCTATTGGCAAGATGGAGTGTTAATGGCCATCATAGGTAAGTTCACTCACAGACACAGTCACAGAGAATGAATGGTAAATCCACAATGGGACATAAAGAGCAAGGAGAGTAAGCTCTATCTCTGCAGTTACCAAAGAAATGCAAACCACAGCCTTACCTGTAACCACCTTCTCTCGTTCAAGACCCTTTAAAAGGATGAATCCCAGCAATGTTGCCATCTTAAGAATTTCATGGCACAGATACACACAGACACAGGCACACACACACACACACACACACACACACACACACACAAACAAATGCATGGATACATGGGCATACATGCACACAGACACACAGAAACACACAGATACACACACTCACAAATGCATGGATATATGGCGACACATGCACACAGACAGACACATAGACAGAAATACACAGAAACACAGAAACACACACACAAAGACACACATATACTCACAAATGTATGGATACATGGGCACACATGCAACACACAGATACACACACAGACACACATAAAGACACACATATACTCACAAATGTATGGATACATGGGAACACATGCACACACACAGACACACACAAAGACACATACACTCACAAATGTATGCATACATGGGCATACATACACACACACAGACACACAGACTCACAAATGCATGGATACATGGCACACATGCACATACAGACACACATACACAAACATATATACAAACACAGACACACACACACACACTCACAAATGCATGCACACACCCAGGAAGAATAAAGGACAGTTGTGCTCATGGTAGTGATACTTGGAATCATGACAGCCCTCCTGTAGCCAGCAGTGACGCTGCTCGCTAGACTGGGGAAAGCCAGGAAGTAAAGAAAGCATCACACATTTGCACAGTGCATTCTGATTTGATCCATTCACCACTGTCTCCCTCTGGCTTCTCCTAAGGCTCCCACCGTCTGCTTAAGCATATATGTTAGGACTGAGAAAAAGTCTTGCGGCTGATTCCAGTCTAAGACTTTCATTTGATAAAGACATATTAGTTGGGATCTATGCTGCTGTGATAACAAACTGACATAGCTGGGGACTGCTGGCCATGGAGAACTTGATTTGAGCTGTGGCTTTTACACCAGGAGCAAGACTCAGACCCACAGACCAGGTCTCAGTATGAACATTGCTACTGCCATAGTCCCCGTGTGTAACTTCATCTCAGCAGCAAGGCAGGATCATGCTAAAGAGCAGCCCTGGAGTGTCACAGGGGCCGAGATGCAGGCACATGGGTGAGAAGTTTGCTGTTGTTTCCCAAACCGGACATTTAAGAGATCCTTTGTAAATATGAAACTGCTCCATTTTATAGAGTTGCTTTTCAATAGATGCTTGCTTTCATGGTACCATGTGATGGCTTTCTTATCCATCACAAGAGCAGCAGGAAATGTTTCCATTTTTTTTTTCTAAACTAAGTTTCAGTCCAGAAATATAGTAGAATCAGCTCACACTTTTTTGAATTCTTCTAAATATTATTTTCAAGGCACAGGGGCCTCAGACCGAAATACGTGGTCACAGCAAATAAAGACATACTTAAAACACACTTAATTCATCTGTTGACATGTCATATATTTGTTCAGTGGATTCTGATCACGTGATCCACAACTAGCTTCCTCTAGCTTCCCCTAGTATATCCATCAGTCTTATTTCTAATTTAAACATATGCTTTTTGAATGGGGGGTGGGGGGAACAAAAACCAAACCGCCTTTTACCAGTGATTACAGCCCATGAGTTTTATTTAATAATGACTGTACTAGTTAGGATTTCTATTGCCATGGTAACACACTGGCCAAAAGCAACCCTGGGGAGGAAAGGCTTTACTTTATCTTACATCCCATCGGCAAGAGAAGTGGGTAAAAGCTCAAGGCCAGGTCCTGGAGGCAGAAACTAAAGCAGAGGCTATGGAAGAATTGTGCTTACTGGCTTGCTTCTAGGATCACACTCAGCTAGCTAAGGTGGTACCGTCGTTAACAGAGAGATGGACCCTTTTGTATAAACCAGAATTTAAGAAAACATCCTACAGACTGCTGAGTCCCTTCTGGTTTGGGTAGCGGCTTAGCACTGCGGTCTGCTGAAGTCTGAGGTGATGTAGGTGGGGGATATCCTCTCACATCGTGACCATTTACAGACTCAGTGTGCCTCTGCCTGACCCGTAAAGACCACTCCCATTTCCAGTGATTGCAGAGACTCTAGGACAGTTGAAAAATTGTCTTGATTTCATTCGAAGTCTTAGACGTTGACATACTCTCCTTAGTAACGTTTCCCTCCTAGGTCCATCCCAATTCCCTCTCAAGCATTTGAAGCCTTGGCTGAGATGCTGCAGTCCACAGACAGAAAAGCAAACCGTTGGGAGCCATTACCATCCGGAGGGAGAGTTGGTCAGACTGGCAGCACCCGTGAATGCGTATGAGCCTGTGCCTGGCTGCAAAGTTAATATTAAGATGTAATTTGGATAATGAGTTGCCTGCTATCCATTAAATTACCGCATGCCATTATTAGACTCTGTTGATAATGCCTTTTAATTTCACAACACCACGATTCCCTATGGATGCAGAGGGAAAGGACAGCATGTTAGCTTATTGAAAACAGGAAGGAGGAGGAGGAGGAGTCTGAACTGCAGCCACCGGGGACTTTTCCCAGTGCAGATGTAAACACCACGATAGCAGTTGGTCTTCATTCACAACACCACATCTGGCACGCTTCTGTATTTACTATGTGTGACCGAGAAAGGCTGGTAGAGAGGAAGTTTGGAAAACTCAAGTGATTGAGAAGTGAGAGATGGGGATAAAAGACAGTGACTGTTTGCAGTGCGAGCATCAAGGAGCCTCCTAGCTCTTC
Organism: Rhabdomys pumilio; assembly: GCA_030674055.1. Lineage (NCBI taxonomy): Eukaryota > Metazoa > Chordata > Mammalia > Rodentia > Muridae > Rhabdomys > Rhabdomys pumilio. The sequence goes on along the minus strand of JANHMN010000015.1, from coordinate 5,354,992 downwards.
CTTAGGTTCAAAGGCGAGCCTAAAGAGGAGAGTGGCGGCAGGGGTCTTGGTACAGAGCCTGTGAGGCCTTCATCTTGACAGAGGGGAGGATATAGAGTTGTGTGTTTCCTGAGAACTGGAACGATAGTGACTTAATTATGGCAGTTGTGCTGTGGAACCTGCTATTCTGTGCTTGGATTTCCACAGAGGTCAAGCAGATATTTAAAGTCCCATTGCTGGGAGAATGAACACACACGTGGTGGTAATAACGTTTGTTTCGCTCTCCAAGGATGTCTATTTTCTCCTCCCCAGAATAGATGCATGCTACCTTCTGGGACAAAGAAGTGTTGCCTGTGATGGAGCTAAGGACTCTGAGATGGGATGCTAGGGTACACAGGTGGGGTCATGTAACCACACAGGCTGGTTTAAAAGGGAAGGGGAGGCAGAGAGTGAGGTGAAGGAGAAAGAAGTAGAGATCTCTCCTAGAGTCCTCAGAATGAACACAGTCCAGGCTGCACCATGGCCATAGTCAAGTGGCCAGTCAGGCCTCAGATTTATAGAATATATTTGCAATGTTTCACACCACCAACCTTGTGGTCACTGGCTGTAGCAGCATAGAAAACAAATTTACTGTAAGCAGATTTGTTGAAATCAAACCAACAGAAATGACAAATTCATAATATGTGACCCACTAAATATTCATAAAGAAAGACCATAATGGACTTTGGGCTTCTGTTACTGAGTTCTTCAATTTCATGTTTCAAAGGCCAAAATAAGTTGGGACTTGATTTAAGATGCAGAAAACAAACTTGGCCTAGTGGCCTCCTTCTCTCTGTGTATAAAAACAGCCACTCAGGAGGCTGAGCCAAGAGGGTTGGAGTTCAAATCCTGCCTGAGCTCTGGAGCCAATTCAAAGCCACACTGAGCAGTTTAGCAAGACCTTGTCTCAGAAGTAAGGTTTAGGATTGGAAGGTATGTTAGATTGTATTCTTAGCAAGTGCTAATCTTATGTTCAATCCGTAGTACCCCTGCCCTACCTACAAAAGTTCAGAGGGACTGGGAGATGGCTCAGAAAATCTAAACAGGCTTGGCAACATGAATTTGGATACCCAAACCTCACATTAAAAAAAGACAGGTATGGTGGTGTACACCTGAAATCCCAGTGCCAGGGAGAAGACTACACGGACCTCTTTGGGTAGATAATCTTTCTAAATGTAACAGGGACACTCAGTGAGAGATCTTACTGCCTCTAAGTAAAACCAAGGTAGAGACTTATAATGGAAAACACCCAGTGGTTCCTCTGGCTAACACACTCATATATATATATGCACACAAGCAACCCCTCCCCAGGAATGTCCACACCCTCTTGTATACACATCCCACCTAATTTCTGAAAACAGCAACAGACAACAAAACATTTCCCAGTTTTGAGACATTGTAGCAAAGTTGAAGGGATAATTACCTATCAATGTCTTTGATCTCCTGCAACTGTGTTCAGAAGGAACAAGATAGTAAAGTGGACAGAAAATCATTGTTTCCATGCCTTTGTCTTCCTTGGGCCAGTCTTAGGTATCTTTATAAAAATCAATTAGAAATTGACTTCGGAGTCTTTGAGATGGGTTTTCATTTGTAATATATTCCCTTGGAATGAACCCTCACTTTCATTTCTCTATGAACCGAGTAGGCTAAACCTTTATTTTCAAGACTAGCAGTGATTTTCTTAAATAAAAACATTTTGCAGAACAGAGGGCATGAGGTTGTGGAGGGACGCTTTAGCCCTCATTTCCATGGTTGTTAGTTCTATAATGGCTCATTTTGATAAGCGATCATTGCAGTTTAGCTCTGAGCTCTGTATTCCTCTCAGAGCTTTCCTCAGAACCTCAAGGACAGTGTGTTACTAAAACTCTTCCCTCTCCAATAGCTGTATAGATCTACTGCTCTCTGATGAGATTTGGGAAACATTTCAGCTTTTTTATTCTTAAAAATATTTTCCTTTATTGCCCTTCGGTTTCTAAAAATAGGCTGGAATTAAATGTCATGTACCTTTGGAATTCGTTTTACAAACATGCTTGGTAACTAGGAAACTCACATTGTCATTATTTATAATCCAGAAATTATTTCCATGGAAACTGGTAGAAGGTCACAATTATGGAGTACCGTGGAGGCCGGAGACTGTTGAAGAATTTGCCTAAGAAGAAGGCTGTATTGCAGGAGGTGATGGCTGACACCCCAGCTGCCCACTGCTCTAGCTCCATTTATGCTGCTGTGATACAACCTTGACCAAAATCAACCTGAAGGAGCAAAAGTATGTTCCCAGGCTACAGAATCATGTAGGGAAGCCAGAGGAAAAAATATATAAAGCTATCACCCAGGAAAGACAATCTGGGAACACAAGGCAGGGACCTGGAAGCAGAAACTGAAACATGGCGGAATGCTGCTTGCTGGCTTGCTTCTGTTCACACTCACCTGCCTTTCTTAGACAGCCCAGGCTGACTGCCTAAGAATGGTACTATCCATAGTGGACTAAGCTCTCCTATATCAATTAACAATCAAGAATATGACTCATAGATGGGCCCACAGACCAGTGTGGAGGAGGCAATTCTCAACGGAGGGCCCCTGCTTTTGGATATATTAAGTGACAACCAGTCCTAGCTGTCACATACAAATTAGTGTCTCGGGGATAAGACAGAAGTTGCATTGCAGACCATTTAGTCATGTGCCAGGGTCCACAAGGCCAAGAACTTGTACCATCTCACCTGCCCTCACTCTCCAGGATGCAGATGAGAGGCGGTAAGCAGGCTCTCTCTGATATTTGTCCTGGTTCATACAGAGCCTCTGGCATCCCAAAGCTGGATTGGTGAGAACCTGAGCATAGACATGCACAAGGAGACTTGGTCCTCTGTTCTTTCTGAAATACTAAAAGAAGATAGAGAGCGATCTTACAGGACAGGCACCCATCTAACCTGAGATTATAGAGGAGATATAGGCAAGTAGAAGCCAGAAGTCAGACACTGAGCAAAGAATTTGTCTTTTCTTATTTCCAGATGTGTAAACTCTTTTATTTCCAGATGTGTAGACTCTACTCAAGTCTTAAAACGTTTACAATTAAAAGCTGAATCTTTGGTGTAATTGCACACGTGTGTACAGTGATTTGGGGACAGGAAACAGTTGTTTTCTTAAAGTAATGTTTCTCTATGTAGCCTGGGCTGGCTTTGACCTTGTGGTGATCCTCCTGTTTCTCCCTGTCCAGCATGAGATTAAAGGTGTAGCCACTTCTCCAGTGAAGTGAATCTTGAGAATAAACTCATTAAAGTAAATCTACAATAGTACAAGAGCTGCGTATCTTCAGAACTGTCCTCAGGGTTAATCCTATTGTCGCTCTGTCCCTGTTGGGATTCATTCTCCACCATAATCCAGTGACATGGTGCTCAAGGTTGCTGCACAGCCAAGAACAGCCCCACCAAACAGAGACTCTTTTGTTCCAAATATCTGCAAAATGAAGGCAGCCGAGGGGCAGAATCTCTGTCGGGTCTCAGTGAGCATGAACTGAAGGGTGATACTGCTCTTCACACAGCAGTCAGAAGATCCTAACGGCAGTGTGAGAAGGAATGGAATCCAGACCCTCATTAGGAACTGCACACAAGGTGTGCATTGTGGTGGCGTGGGAGTCCAGACAGGTCCCATGTTCCTGCATGGCTTTGCTGCTTTCAGATCAAATGAGCAGCAGGAAGAAGTGCCACACACAACTGTATGAGACACTGACTGGATAGGTCCTCGGCTGCGATAGGGCCAGCTCCAGGGGCTGTCCCAGATGTTTACTTGATAAAGCCCTCCTCCTTGGGCGACAGAGAAAAGTCTCGGGCAGGGGGTTCTCAACCTTCCTATTCTGTGACCCTTTAATACAGCTGCTCAGGTGTGACCCCCAACCATAAAATTATTTTGCTGCTACTGTACAGCTGTGGCTTTGCTATTGTTATGGATCATAATATAAGTATATAATTTGCAGGATATCTGATATGGGCCCCCTGTGAAAGGATCATTTGACCCCCCAAAGGGATCACAACCCACAAGTTGAGAACCATTGGTCTATCAGGAGGAAATTTTGAGTGTTGTTGAATTATCAAGAACCTGGAAGACTTACTAGACTCTGCTGATGCCCAGGTATCCACAGAAACATGCTGTGTTTCTGCAGGAGGTGGCCAGCACAGCTTTTCTCTAGCAGGGGACAGACATACAGTCCTTCACAAACTGCAACAGTGCCTGGTTGCTGATGACACTCAGAAACAGGCTCTCCTATCATCCACACACTCTTTTCTGAGCAGTAACCTGCGGCCAGGCTCTGATTCACAGTCCTAATGCAGTTGCTTTCTGTACCTCTTCTTTCCTGTCGGCAAACTTCCGACAAATTCTGCCTAAAGGAACCCATGTAAACAGATGCAGTGTAGAGAGCCATTCTGCCCATAAAAGACATTTTATTGTTGTCCCTAGTCTACTGGAAATCAATTCTTGTTTGGTTTGTTGTTTTTAGTTCATTGTTTTGAATGAAACAGGAAAGAAACCCTTGTGATTGCAAGACTAATTTCTGTAGACAAGGAAACTAAACCATCTTCCTCAGAGAAGGATCCTTTTGGGAGATCCAGGAGCTCCATCCTTCTTCACAAAGGCAAGTGGTGTTGCTTTAACTTCTCCCTTTTCGTCTTCTAGGAAATCCTCTACTTTGAATAACTGCTTTACTATTTTCAATTGTGTGTATGTTTGTATTTGTGTGTGTGTGTGTGTGTACATGCATGCGTGTGTGTGTGTGTGTGTGTGTGTGTGTGTGTGTGTGTGCGTGTGCGGTGTGTGTGTCTGGAGGTGGCATGTGCACGTGAGTGCAAGTGTCTGTGGAGGACAAAGGCATCAGATCCCCGAAGCTAGACTTATAGATGTTTGTGAGCCACAGTGTAGGTGCTGGGAATTGAATTCTACTTCTCTTTGGAAAGCCATCGCTCCAGCATCTCAAACCATTCATTTTAAAATAAGGTATCACTGAAGAAGGAGATGAGGGGTGAGGGGGTAAGGGGGTGGAGTGGTGGTGGTGGGGGGACACAAGTAACCAGGGTCTCCTTTTTTTTGTTTTGTTTTTGTTTTTTGTTTTTTTGTTTTTCGGAACAGGGTTTCTCTGTATAGCCCTGGCTGTTTTGGAATTCACTCTGTAGACCAGGCTGGCCTCGAACTCAGAAATCCCTCTCCTCTGCCTCTGACTCCCAAGTTCTGGGATTAAAGGTGTGTGCCACCACTGCCCGGCATAACCAGGAACTCTTAAAGGGGCATCAGAGAGCACACATCTTCAGTCAGTTCTGCTATCTTATTATGCTTCTGAACACACAACAACCTCTGTAGTTTATCATTGCACCACACACACTTTAAATAGCAAATGACTTCCTCTCTGTGTGTGTTCTTAGGTTACAGATATCAACAACTGTTCTTAAATAAGTTGTGAAAAGTTTGCTATCACCAGAGTTTAATTTTTCAGCTGTTTCCTATAGACACGCACAAAGTGCCCTTTATTATTTCAAAAACAGATGTTAATTTCAGGTTAGAGAGATGACTCAGCAATTAAGAGCTATTTCTGCTCTTCCAGAAGACCAGAGTTTGGTTCTCAGCAGCCTTGTTGTGAGCTGCCCAATGAGCACACACACACACACACACACACACACACACACACACACACACGCACTCTCAGAGAGAAAAATAAATCTTAAAAAAGCTGACTTGTCATTTTCATCTATATAAATTATTTGCAACACCTAAAGGCTAATTCTGTTCCTTTTCCTTAAAAATAATTTGTTTATCTCTTCAGTGTGTTTGAAAGTCTTTTATCTTTTCAGTATATGTACAGGGTTTTTTTAAGGTTAATTTTAATAGTAGGAGGTGTCTATTTCGGTTTTCTATGTATTTTTAAATAATAATAATTTTTATGATAATCCAGAGTTGACTTTATAAGGAAAATCAACTCCTGCATCTGTGCACAAGCATGTGGGCTGTTGTGTAAACTGTCCAGTGTCTTGCCTGTGACTACCTTGGGGGAATCTCAGCAGAGCTTTCATGGTGCTAGGGTAGGGCAACATTTTGTGAAGATTCATGGATCTAGACAAAATGCAGGTTAAGACACATGCATTCACCCAGCCCAGGGTGTAATTACATACAGCTCAGGAATGAAGCACCAGAGGCCAGCAGGTCCACCAAAATCTCCAGTGGGAGTCAAATCTTTTCACGGAAGAGTGAGGTGAGACACTTTACGAAGCTGGGGAAAGTGTAACCTCAGGGAAAGGACACTCCATCTCAAGTGAGAATTAGAATCAGGTAGAAAGTTCTCGAACAAGAATGGAATGATGTGGGATCCTTCCTAATAGGATAGGTAGATTGATGGCATTTCAAGCAAACAAAAACAAAAACAACCCAAAAAACAAACAAACAAAAAACCCAAAACAAACAAACAAAACCCAATACAAATGCCAGAGAGCATAGGAAGCCAGTGTCTATGGCCAGTGGATGCTCTACATGACCAGAGTGACTGCTAACCTTGATTTTCAGTTTGTGTGTGTGTGTGTGTGTGTGTGTGTGTGTGTGTGTGTGTGTGTATTTGCAGGTTCATTGTAGGGTTGTGCATTCACAGACGTGCATGTATGTGTAGAGGTCAGAGGTCAACACTACCTTCTCCATAGCTCTTCACATTATTTCTGAGGCAGCTTATCTCACTGAACCTAGAGCTCATTGACTTGGCTGGCCGGCCAGTACGTCCTGGAGACTTGCAGCAATGGGGATGAAGGTCTCATGAGACAGCAAGACAGGGCTTCCCTCATGCAGCAACATCTGATCAAGTGAGGCGTGCAAGCATCGTGTGAAGAGTCTCACCACGGTCCTCATGGCTGTGGCTCACCTCAGGGGTCATCTGGCAAAGTCAGTAGCATTTTGGGTGGTGTGCTCTGATGGTATCTAAAGGGTAGACTTAGCACTGTAGACCAGCTCCCACACGGAACAACCCCCTCCATGTGACGGTGACTTAGCCAAGTCCAAATGTGAGTAGTAGTGAGCCAGGGGGAAGAGGACGTGCAAGACAGAGGTTGACCAAGTCCCAGGTCAAGTGCTACCATCCGGAGAATGCGTGGGGAAGTCACAGCCAGAGGTTGCATTTCCCAAAAAATCTGAGGTACAAAAGGATAACATTTAGATTACAAGTGAGACAAAGAGAGGGCAGAGCCATGGAGCCATGCTTTGCAAGGTTCCCTTTTTATCCAAACTCAATGTTTGGAATGGCTCTCCTCACCTCAAACTTTCCTGCTCAGCACTTCCATGGCTCCCTGATTGGAAGCTCATGGCCCTGCTGTGGTTTCTCATGTCATCTATCACTAATATGTGGCAGGTAATACATAGATTTCCGCTGCATTGGACGGAGGGCCTTGATAGGCTGAAGGAAGACCTAGAATAAAGGAGTAGGCAAAGCAAACAAGTCACCAGCTACTAAAGGCAAAGAGTAAAGTCCCAGGCCAAGCTCCTTCACCCCACCTTCCGACAATAGCATCAAGAAATCCTATAGAACCCTCCAGGTATGGTTATAACTCCAGCACTTCAGAGAGAGGACTATCAGAACGTCAGTGTTGTCCTCACTCATGTGGGTTACATGCTCTTCTGTCCCAAAGCCAAGAAAACATGCCTGTAGAACAAACAAAGCTTCAAGGAGCAAAGAGGAAGAGAAGGGGGAAGAGAACTAAGTTCATTGTCTCTGGTACTTTCCAGGTACCAGGCAGTGGGTTCCATGTTGCCTCTCCTGTAGTCTTCAGCCCTGCTCTGTCTTGGTGCTCCCCGTCAAATCTGTGAAAGAAGACCCCCTCCGCTTTGTGTCACCTGAGAAGGGAACCTGGCTCAGAGTAGACGCTTCACATGAAAGTATTAAGAAACGGAATTAAACAACATCACAAATGAACGTGTTGTGGTTTGGGAAAGATCGAGTAACAAGCCAAAGTTCACAGAGCTGGTGGGGACAAGAACAACCCATGGCCAGCTGAGTGGCAGCCAGCGATCAGCTCTGCCAGGCTCCTCAATACTGGCTGCTGAGTCAGCTCTGTCAGGCTTCCCCATGCTGTCTCCTGGGTCTGGTTGGTATTCTAACTTCCCAGGGTTCCTGTTGCTCACTTGTTCTTTCTTTCTTTCTTTCTTTCTTTCTTTCTTTCTTTCTTTCTTTCCTTCCTTCCTTCCTCCCTCCCTCCCTCCCCCCTTTCCCCTCCCTCCCCCTTTCCCTTCCCTCCCCCTTTCCCTTCCTTCCCTCCCTCCTTCCCTCCCTCCCTCTATCCCTCCCTCCCTCTATCCCTCCCTCCCTCCCTCCCTCCCTCCCCCTCCCTTCTTCCTTCCTTTTTTCCTTCCATTTTAATATCTATCTATCTATCTATCTATCTATCTATCTATCTATCTATCGACTTAACTTATTCACTTTTTATACATCCTGTTCACTGCCCCCCTTCAAGTCACCCCCCTCCCACAACCCTTCCCCCACCCTCTCTCCTTCTTTGAGCAGGTAGATCCCCTGGATGTCCCCCTACCTGTTACTTTTTTCTTTTTGTTGTTTTTGGTTTTGTTTTTGTTTTTTTTTTCGAGTCAGAGTTTCTCCGTGTGGCCCTGGCTGTCCTGAAACTCACTCTGTAGAGCAGGCTGGCCTCGAACTCAGAAATCCACCTACCTCTGCCTCCCAAGTGCTGGGATTAAAGGCGTGCGCCACCACTGCCCGGCTCTGTTACTTTTTCTTAAGCCTTGAGTTCTACCCATTTCAAAATGAGTTTTAGAATTTCTTCTGAGTTTTAGAAATTCTTCTGTTGTCTGGTCTGGATCTCCTCTTCTGACGTAGCTGCTCTTACTTTCTGTTCTGCAAAGAATGGGAAACTGTCCAGAACAGTGAACATCACAGCCTGTTGTGAGCAGAAAGAGAAAGGGATCTGTCCCCCCACACACACACAGGTCCCTCTTTCTATCTCTATAATCCTTAGAATCCAGGTCTCAGTAATGGAAGGGAGTTGAACTGGGATGTGCTGAAAGCCTCATTATAGGTAAGGGGAGAAGTCATGCAGAGCCCAGCCACAGGAATGTGCTGACACCTTTGAGAAACCTGATGGTGTTTGTTGCGTATCCAGGATATGATGCATCACATTCACCTCCATTATTCTTACGGGGGTGGGGGTTGGGGGCGGGATATGTTCCCGAGGGAAGGAAGGCTATGGAGAGCCTCCTGATTCCCACTGGAATTCAGCATTCCTTGAAACAATAGAAGAGTAGACCCAGAAAGATCCATGCCATCCTTTGCTGGGTTTAGCCTTGTCACAGGTAGCAGCAATTTCCTTCAGCATACTTGAGTAAAGAGCACCTTGGTGTGAGGCGGGGTAGGCTGTATTTGTGAAATGACTGGGTGTGTGTTGAGGGATGCTCAAAAGCCCAAGCTCTCTCATTACACCCCCCACATCCGCCTCATCAGCACTAACTGCATTTTAAGTGGTCCAGGCTAGGGCCAAAGATGCATAGTCACACCCTGGTCCGCCCAGCTAGCCGAGCTTGTTATCTTGCGAGCCTGTTAAGGTGGTGTAAAGCGCAGGCAAGGTGGTGCGGAAGGTCTCTGCTGTCCCCCTTCGCTCTCGCTGAGGTGTCCTTCATATCTAATTTATAGGGTTCTAATTACAGCCACATTCGTTGCTGCAGCCCTATCCCTCTGCTCACACAGAGGAGCACCTCCCTCATACCGAGGAGCACCTCCCTTTCTCCATCCTAGTCACTTTCTCTTGTATCTTTCCTCCAAGTTAATTCGAATCCTTCGAGAACCCTTGCAATTTGCACACTTATCAGAAACAACGCTGTCTTCTTACGAGATGTTTGTTGGAATCTCCCTGACTCCCTAAGGGGATTCAGTGCACTTCAAAATGACAGAAATCCAGGGAAAGCCATGCCAACCATAATTGGTGGCTTGCACCAATCTGGGGAAAGTGAGGAGAGAAATCACCTGAAGACCTCGGTGCTCTTGAGGTGGAGGAGCTTGGTTCAGGAGGTCAATGGTTCTCTGAGCATGACTTCTGAAGATGAACAGTGCACCCTTTGTGGTTGGAGGAGAGAGCCATCTCATGTTCCAGCCTCCCCAGGCACAGCCTTATACACAGGTCCTGGGAATGCCCCTCTCAGATCCTCCATGAGGCACCATGGGATAGAGGAGGAAGAGGCATTCTGCAAGAGCGCCTGTCACTTCAGCTGGAAACCCTTTGCTAAGGAGATCTCGAGTCCGCTGCACAGCCTTGCCCTTGTTTGTTTGTGTCTGATCGGCACAGTACTTTTTCCTTCACTGTGTTTTGAGACATTACATCATGATTCAGCATGTTTGATTTTCTCAAAAGACTTATACAATACAAGGGGTCATTTCAATTTTCTGGTGTCTGTTGGGGACTTGCTTTGTGACTGACTTTACCATCAGATTTGGAGAGGGTTCTGTGAGGTTCTGAGAAGAAGGTATATTCTTTTGTGTTTGGGTGAAAGATTCTATAGATATTTATTAGGTCCATTTATAATTTCTGTTAGCTTCATTATTTCTCTGTTTAGTTTCTGTTTAGATGACCTGTTCGTTGGTGAGAGTGCAGTGCTGGAATCTCCCACTATTAATGTGTGAGGTTAGATATGTGATTTAATTAAGCTTTAGTAATATTTTTTATGAATGTGGGTGCCCTTGCAGTTGGAGCATAGATGTTTAAAATTGAGATGTCATCTTGGTGGATTTTTCCTTTGATGAGTATGAAGTGACCTTCCCTGTCTCTTTTGATTAATTTTGATTGAAAGTCCATTTTAGTAGATGTTAGAATGGGTACTTCAGCTTGCTTTTTGTGTCTGTTTGCTTGAAAAATCTTTTTCCAGCCTTTTACCCTGAGGTAATGTTGCTGAGGTGTGTTTCTTGTATGCAGCAGAATGATAGATCTTGTTTTTTCTATTAAAGATTTGAGTGGAAACTGTTACGTTACTGCTGATTTTCATGCCTTGGGCTTATTGCTGACAGTCCACCACCATTTAAGGTTTTCTGTTTTTACCTTAAATCCAGTCTTATGAAGATGATAGAGGCCTTTAAAGAGGAAATGAATAAATTCCTTAGAGAAATACAGGAAAATATAATCAAGCAGGTAAAGAAATGAATAAAACTGTTCAAGACCTGAAAATGGAAACAGAAGCAATAAAGAAAATACAAGCTGAGGGAATCCTGGAGATGGAACACCTAGACAAGAGACAGAAAGTATAGATGCAAGAATCACCCACAGAATGCAGAAGATGGAAGAGAGAATCTCAGGCGTAGAAGATATAATAGAAGAAAATGATAGATCAATCAAAGAAAATGTTAAAGCTAAAACATTTCTAGCACAAAACATCCAGAAAATCTGAGACAATAAAAATTTGATTTTTATTGGGAAATTGAGTCCATTGATGTTGAGAGATATTAATGACCAATATCATTAATTTCTATTATTTTGATGTTGGTGGTGGCAGTGTGTGTGTGTGTTTGTGTGTGTATACACATATAAGCTTCCTTTCTTTCGGTTTGTTGGTGTGATAATTATTTATTCCCTGTGTTTTCTTGGGTATAATTACTATCCTTGTATTGGAGTTTTCTTCTAGTATCCTCTGTAGGGATGGATTTGTGGAAAGATATTGTTTAAATTTGGTTTTGTCATGGACTACCTTGGTTTTTCCATCTGTGGTGATTGAGAGTTTGGCTGGGTATAATAGTCTGGGTTGGCATTTATAGTCTCTTAGAGACTGCAAGACATTCGTCCAAAATCTTCTGGCTTTTAAAGTGTCTATTGGGAAATCAGGTGTAATTCTGATAGGTCTGCCTTTGTGTATTTCTTGGTCCTTTCCCCTTGTGGCTTTTAATATTCTTTGTTTTATATATGTTTATTATTTTGATTATTATGTGATGTAAGAATTTTCTTTTTTGGTTCAATCTACTTATTGTTCTTTAAGCTTCTTTTATGTTTATAGACATCTCTTTAGGTTAGGGAAATTTTTTTCTATGCTTTTCTTGAAAATATTTTCTGGGCCTTTGAGCTGGGAATTGTACCCTTCTTCTATTCCTATTATTCTTAAGTTTAGTCTTTTCATAGTGTCCAAATTTCCTTCATGTTTTGTATTAAAAACTTTCTTTGACTAATGTATCAATGTCTTCTATCATATCTTCTACACCTGACATTCTCTCTTCCATCTTCTGCATTCTGTGGGTGATTCTTGCATCTATACTTTCTGTCTCTTGTCTAGGTGTTCCATCTCCAAGATTCCCTTAGCTTGTATTTTCTTTATTACTTCTGTTTCCATTTTCAGGTCTTGAACAGTTTTATTCATTTCCTTTACCTGCTTGATTATATTTTCCTGTATTTCTCTAAGGAATTTATTCATTTCCTCTTTAAAGGCCTCTATCATCTTCATAAGATTAGGTTTAAGGTCAAGAGACTTAAATGGTGGTGGACTGTCAGCAATAAGCCCAAGGCATGAAAATCAGCAGTAACCTAACAGTTTCCACAGGTGTTTGCCTCGTGTGGTAAGATGAAAATGAACTCGCCAGGCAATCATCACACACAGACAGTATCTTCAATGGTGCGTATTTCATTCAATGAGGGTGCTCTATCCTGGTGGCTGCTTTTTTACAAAGTTGGTGGAGACTCACTGGAAAGAGGAAGGCAGGAATAAGATGCTCCCACCCTGTATTCCTTAACTGCTATAAGCAGGGTGTGGAGCTCTGGCCCGTGAACATGATCTGTCTCAGCACCAAAGGATGAAATGCACACAGGCTGAAGGGAAGCACACCTATCACTCACAACTTACCATACAAGGGGCCCGCCTATATTAAGAGCTCTGTCACTGACGTCATGATGCTGTGCAGCTTTGCACAGTAACAGAAAAAATCCCCAGCCCTGCTGAAGGCTTTTCCCCCAAGGCTCACAACTGAGTATTGTTTGTGTGTGCATACTTCTTTTTGGTGCTTCTCTTCCACTCTTTCTTCTTTATTTCTCTTCTTTTCTCTTTCTCTCTTTCTTTCTCTTTCTTTCTCTCTCTTTCTTTCTTTCTTTCTTTCTTTCTTTCTTTCTTTCTTTCTTAGAAAAGGGCAAATTCCATACATTGTAAGCATTCTGAGGAGCGATGATCCAGGACTGCTCCAACCATCCATTCCAGCTTTGTTTTCTAATCAAGGAGGTGCAGGTATTACAGCTGGGTGCACATTATTTGGCCCAGTGCTGTTTTGCAGCTGTGCTCACAGACCCCAGGTTTATAGGAGTGTGGTTGTCAGAAATTTTCCAACATGTTTTATTACACACTAGTATATATGGAGGTGAAATTCCCCACGGAGTACGCGTATTTCAGACATTCCAGGCTATCATGTTTTTTAACTATAGACACGTACGTTCTGGAATGTGGTTTTAAACTAGGACATGTTTCACTCTGGGAGGCTCATGTTTCTAGTAAGGTACCCTGGTGATGACCCAGATCCCACAGGGACTATTCACCTGGGTGTTTATCAACACAGCTCAATTTTCCACACTAGGAGAATGCTGTGTTATGGTCTGAGGATGAATTGCAAAGGAAAAAAATTAATTTGTTCCAGAAACACTGGTCTACTTATAGGTTTTAGGAGACAGGAGCCTGACGTGTGAATGAATATAGGTGAATAACCACACATAAAGATGCCCAAATATTCCTAGTTGTGGTACAGTGATTAGGAACTCTGGGTATCCCAGACTATTCCCCTCTTCCTCTTAGGCTCCTTCTCCTGTTCTTTTTTGAGCACATTATCCTGCAGATGTGAGCTTGGACCCCAGCTCAGTGATCCTAGTTGTATGACTTCAGATATAGTGTTTAATATCCCTAGGCTCCGTTGGCCTCAGTGTGGGCTGAGCACAGTGGCAGTCCTGTCCTCAGGGCATGTTGTGAAAATTCCACTCAAGTGAAGTATACATGTAAATCTAAGGCTTGGCTCCCTACAGCCGAGCAACACGTGTTAGCAATGAACACTTTTATTTCCAACGTCTACCTGTTTTAATGAAAGAAATAAAAACATGTAATTGTAACCTGAGTTTTGGTATAAGTATGCCAAACAGAAAAAAACGTGTTCCAGAACAGACTGCAACATGTGAGTGATCAGTGAGACAATGGCCAGGGGAAAACTTCAGTTTGGAACCATGACTGAGCCACTGTGGCTTCCCCTGGATCCTATTGGACAGTAAGACCAGATGACTGACAAGTCCTCTCCATAGCATGAGCATCCATAAACACAGGCTGCTCCATGGAAGAAGCCTGCACCGTCCCCAGCACATGAAGCATCTGCAGTAAGGAGAGCAACAGACAGAGCACATCTGTGATTGAGATGTCAAGACAAAACTTGTATGTTGACAAGACCAACAAGCAACACTCAATTTAGTACTGAGTCCACCAGAACTCACAATGCCATGCTGCAGCAAGTGACATTTATGACATGTGAATTACATTCCAGAGAAGCTGTTGTAGAAAGTACACTCCACACAGAAGAGATGGGTGCAGACTCGAGCTCTTCACCCTTACCAGAGCTGGAGAGCCGATGAGCCAGCCAGTATCACTGAGGGATTTACTAAAGAGAAACAGAGCCAAATAAGTCCTCCTCTGAGGGATATATGGTAACTTGCACACATACCCTCATGCCAGGCACACTTGGAAGAGATGGCAAGTTGACTACCTCTGTCAACACAGTCGATTCTGAACCATTGGTGGGAATATGTGAGCTTGCCCTTAGGTGGATGTGTTTCCTGACTGTTGGAAGGAGACTATATAATGTCTCTGAAGACTTATGTGTTTGAACACTCCATCTTAGCTACAATGCCTTTTGGGTTTGGGATCTCCCTGGTCAGTATTGAATCTATGATGGGTAGGACTCTTTGTGGCCTGGAGGACTAATGCTCCTCATGGACCATCATGACCCCTGCCAGTCCATCCCACCACAACAGACTTTATCCACTCAGATTGAGCCAGGACAAACCTTTCCTCAACTAGTTTTCTTCTGCCTGGAATTCTGGCACAGCCCTGATGCTGTGTTTCTTGCCATGCTTGCTGCAGAGAGGAGCTCCCACTGCTTCTGGATCATCTGCAGAGAGAGCCAAGGATGCTGGGAAGTACGAGGGGAATGTGAACTGTGGAGCACAAAATGGAAGCAAAGGGAAACAAAACAGTAGAGACAAAGAAGAGGGCACCGTCAATACCAAGTGCCACAAGAACATGAGCAGAGTACCCTGAAGAAACCTAAGCACGGTTCAACTATTGTGTCTACAAACTGCGGAGGCCTGATTCCAAAATACAGCATGAGAAACTTATAAAACCAAATTAAAAGGCATCACCAATACTTATTAATTTTTAAATGCCACAGCCTGAACTGTGTGTAGAAAAGTTTGTGTGTGGAATCACAACAGCAGCACTTCAGAGTGGGCACATATTTGGAGACATGGTTCCTACAAAGGAATTAGGTTTGAGCACGGTCCTTACGTTGGGCTTTGCAATGATGCCACTGTTGTTGGGAAGGGCAAGTTGGAAGAAGCCATGGAGAGGTGGGAAAGGCAGAACCTAGAGCCAAGAGAAAGCCCACCATGGAGGTCTCCCTCAGGCTTAGGAGCCAAGCCTCCAGACACTTAGATGCAGGACTTTTGGCCTCCTAAAGTTTGAGACAATAGATTCCTGTTTTTTAAGAAAACCATTCTAAACAGTGTGATAGTAGCTTGAGCAAATTAATATGTCAAGAAAAACACCAGTTAAAATCTCCAAGTTCTTCTGCAGAAACAGTAAAACATCACTAACTGTATGAGGCAAGCATTGCAACCAATGAGAGACTTGAGAGCCTGGGACACAGACACAGTCAACTAAAGGGTTAAGGATTGTTGAGAAGACAAGAAATGCTGGTGTTTCTAATGGATAAAAATGGGTTTTAAGACCAAGGCTGAGTGATGCCAATATTTAAATGAAGTTTAAACACTGTTCTTAAACACAATGAATAGGAACCGTGCAGATTGAAGAAGAAAGAAAGATGACATTTGATATTAGATATTCCCAGAGTATCATCTGACAGGGTGTGAAACCAGAACAGAACGGAAGTTCTTTTCTACTGTGGGAATCAGTGCAGCTACCATTCCAAGAAGGCAAAAACTCACAGCAACAACAGAACACATTGCCTCATCATGCCTCCACCAAAAAATGTTGAATGCAAACACTCCTCATAACTTCCATCAGTAGAGGCAAAATGCTGACTCTTGGGTTATCTCATCCCCACAGTTGTGAGCAGCAAGGCTTCACAGTTCCCAGGAGATGCAATGTCATCAGTGAGTATGTGTCCAGATGCTAGCACCAGTGTCTGAGACAATGAGGGCTTAAGGGTAACAGTCCCTCAAATCATGTATCAAGGTTTTGATAACCAACATGTACATATTTAGAATATCATCCAAGAGTGATCAATACTAATAGGAACTATTGATCATTTTAGAAATTAAATAGTAAATGCTACTTCTAAAATAAATATTAGGGCTGGCTGTGGTGATGCCCGCCTGTTCTCTCAGGTACTCAGGAGGCTGAGGCAGGTGAATCATTGATTAAGAGTTTGCCTGAACTACAAAATGAGTTTAAGGCCACTTAAGGTAAGTTAGTGAGACCCCATCTCAATTGTAAAAGGAATAGATCCTTCAGTTGGTAAAAATGCTTGCCTAGCCTATTCAGAACCTTAGGTTCATTCATCTATTCCAAAAATAAAATAATACCTGTATGGATACCATGTTGAAAATTTAGAATTTTAGATATTGTTATCATGAACATTTTATTAATTCAAATGACATAGTGACATTTTGGAAAAACATACATAGGGCAGAACACTAAAAATCTGGCCATTATTGCTGTCAAGAATTTCATATAAAACTATTTTATTGGTTTTCCCAAACTTGAAATTCAATGTTTTTAAAGCTATTCATTTTTAACAATCTTGGACAAATACAGGAAAGATCTTTTTTAAAAAATTAAGCTTTACTGTTGGCACACAAGGAATATCTCAAAGGAAGAGTTACCATGAGCCTCACAGAATCCTGTAAAATAGCCTTGAGATTAGTCAACAGGAAGTTTCAGCCAAACTTTAGACTAATTCGTGAACACTAGAATGTGATAGCATGCAGGTCACCACCACCACCCATGGATGGCATAAAAGTAACCCACAGGACCCCTTATCTCTCAGCCCCAGTACCTCCAACCATTTTACCACATGCCAAGTGTGCAGAGAGAGCAAATCCAAGGAGAGGGAGATCAGACAGTAGAACTAGAGAGACTCGGGGTGTGGTGGCATCATCATGGCCTGAGTTGTAAAATCTGTGTGAAGGAAGACTCAAAATGAGCACTTCCATTTGGTGGTCCTGAAAGGGGAGGCAGTTTAAAGTTAGAACCAATTCCCCATGAAATTTGACTTCAGTAAAACCCATTTCCAGGAGGGCAGTTCTCTCAGTAACAAAAACAACTTGTTGTCAATTGTAAAACTCCACACAAGCCTCTGGATTGAAAGTCACATAATGAGTGAAACCAAGCTGACTAATGAATAGGACTTACCTGGAGGTCCTGAATGTGAGTGTGAGGGCAGCAAGGCTTGCCTCATGTAAACCTCAGATTGCATACTGTAGCTTGGAAATGTTGAGAAGAATTGCTGTTTAGTCAAAAGAATCCCAGAGACCGAACAGAATGACAGATTATGTCAAGGAAGCCACACATCCCTCCTGTGTGAGTTCATCATTCACCAATGGCTTTCAAAGAGTCCTGTGCAGTTTCCAGATCAAGTGGGAGTCCTGAGTGCCATCATATAGCAGTTGACATTGGTGTTCAGATGATCACAGAAGCAACTATAATGGTAGATGGTTATTTAGAGACTAGTATCACTTGAAGCAAAATTGTTTTAAGCACACCACAGGGTAAACAGTTAAATTACCTAAAGCTCAATTCAGTTAAATGTGGATAAAGGAGGGTGCATTTTTGCTTGTGGTGCTTATATCTGATTGGTCAATACATGGTATCCATGAATACATTGGACATCATCACTCCTGTCATTATGACTTGTATCATCATGGAATCACCAGTGTTCTCAGTGGCCATTTAGAAGGCATATCAACAGAAGCTGAAGTAAGAGAAATGGAATCTTAGAAAAATTTCTTTTCTTGCAAAATTAGTTTAAACTTTTGGGTTGTTTTAGTAACTCTGTCTTCGTATTGCTCTGATAAAATATCCTGACATAAACAGCCTAAGGAAGGAAGGATTCATTTGGCTCACAACTCTAGTTACAGTCTATTACTGCAGCGAGGTGGAAGCTACTCTTTCGTCCATACTTATCGAAAGCAGAGAGTCAGATGAACATGTGGATGGCTCACATCCTCCATGCTTAGATGGTGCAGATCCCCTTCCTAGGTGGTTCTAGATTGTGCGGAGTTCACAATGAAAACAAAGCATCACAATTAGTCTAAATTCCCATGAGGAAAGGCTAGGAGGTATATCACTGACAAAAGACATTCTGACGTTCACCAGGAAGATCAATCATGAGAAATGAAGTACTAAGTTTTGACGGGAAAATAGTTAGGAAGACAGGTTTGTCTACATGTGAAAGTCCAACAAATCAATTTCTATGGGTTATTGGGGGCTGGTGGGCTGCAGAACAGATTAAGTGACAAAGAGGTGAAATGACACATGAAGAGGTAGACTATACCATGGAAAATATTCTCTGCCAATTATAAATTTGTTGGGGATTTACTATTTGGAGTTAATAGACCATTGTAAAAATTGAGCACCCCAAATAAGGGTCACTCACAGCATAGGAGAACCAGCAACACCGAAGGCAAGCAGCTGAAAAGCAAACCACTCATTCTGTCTCCTTTTATCTAGATTACACCCCCTCCTGCCCCAAGCCATCACCTTTACTGTGGGTTTTCCTGCTTCAATCCGTCTGATGAAGAAAATCCCTCCAGGAGTGTCCAACAGCTTGCATTAAGTTGATCCCAGAGCCTGCAATGTTGACAATCAAGACTAACCATGACCTGTGGACAGCCTGGATGCCTCTAATGGTGGATGACTGGTCTAGTTGTACCAGGGAGAGCAATCTGGGTTACATCATTTGGGCAAGGAAATGGATAGAGCAGAATATCATCATGTTAAGTAAAACAAGCCAGGCCTAGAATGACACATGATTGACAATGACATTGTCTCTCAAACATGGATTCTAGATTTAAACGCATGCACTCACACATGTGCACACACACACACACACACACACACACACACACACACACACACACAGCTAGAAAAGAGGCTACATAGAAGGAGTTAATTATTTGGAAGGGAGGAATTCTACTAGAGAGGGTGGTAGGAGAGGAACAGGAGAGGAGTACAGTAATAACCACGGACAGAAATCTAATCATGGAAATCATTATGAAAGAGAGAATATGCTGGGTTACTGTGAAAAAGGTCAGTGAGATGCTCTACTAAGGATTCTTTACAAGAGAAGAAACATTAGGATATCACTCTGAAACAATGTATTGTGTTTTGAGGGCAATGCTCACAGCAGGAGGTTGGGATGGTGAGAACGGCTAACATACCAACCCTTCAGGAATGAAGATGGAGTGTAAGTCTGTAGATAGCAAACAATCAGACTATCAGGGGATGGTTCACAGAGGTTACCAATGGACAGCTTGTTTAAAAAAAAAATTCATTTAACAGAACATATGTTAAGGTGTCTGCCTCAGAAGGCCAAGGAGATACATGCTCAGTGGTTGAAACACTTATCATGCAAGCAGGAAGGTCTGAGTGTGGGTCTTCAGCACCCATGTAAAGGTTGGAAGTGCAGGGCTTGTGATGGCAGCATTGAGACAGAAGAGACTACAGAACCATCCATCCCCAGCAGGCTTGCTGGTCAGCCAGTCTAATTATCGCATTCTGGGGCAGCAAGAGACTCTGTCTCAAAAAACAAGCTGGACAACAGTTGATGCAGACACTCAGCATCCACACATAAGTACACACAGTTACACACATGTGTACATACACACAGACATGTGCTCACACACACAAAATAAAAAGTAAAACAGATTTACCGCATCTTTCAAATCAAATAATTTTATCTTGTTAATGACTGTTTCCTCCCGAGTGTACTTATAAAAATATACTGTTTTCTGTTTTCTCACTGTACGGTTACCGTTTTCCAAGTTGTAATTAACGAATATGAGATACTTGAGATGTGTAAACACCTAGTTCCTGGCTGCACCGCAGGTATCACTTTCATCCTGCAGTGACTATTTTTGGTGTTCGCTAAGGGGTGGGGCTTTCTATTTCTTGTCTTCATTCTATGTCTGCAAGCTGGATTTCTGCTAAAATTAAAATTCCTCCATCAGCTGATTTTCTATTTCTGCTCTCCCTCTCCTTTCAATTAGAAGAGTTCATCATCCGTGGAAACACCAGGCAGAAAGCGCGTTGCTCAAGTGAGCAAAGCTAACTTCACCTATTTACCGGTCCAGTCAACTGTCTCTCCTGGTGTGTTGTACCAAGCAGGCATAGCCTTCTCTGTCATGGAGAGGAAACCAGAGGGCACCAGAGAGGAAAGCTGTGTAAGGTGTCCCTCCAGCATTTATCCAAAAGGGCCTGTATGACAGGAGATGAAGGTGACATGGAAGCTTGGCACTGTGGACCTATGGCTTTTGAGTCATATCCTGCAGCAGAGAATGGATACTAATGGAACACTGGTGAGGTCTGAGTAAAGCATCAGGCTGTCTGATAGCACTGTGTAGAAGTAGAACTGAAGTGCATGGCTCACGTCAGCATCATGGCTACTGAGGGGCTGTCACTGGGACAGCTCAGGGAGGGGCCGAGCAGAATCCT
>JANHMN010000015.1:5285176-5315923 GCA_030674055.1 Rhabdomys pumilio | reverse complement strand
AAGACAGAGAAGACAGAGAAGACAGAGAAGACAGAGAAGACAGAGAAAACAGAGGGATGATGTAAAGAACTGTATCTAACCTGGGTGAAAGAGAGGAAGCTCCTTTCAGCCAGAGTTTCTCTACAGCATCTAAAAAGTCTTTTTTTTTCTGGTGTATTGGGAACAAATGGAGCTGTTGTAGGATGAGCTGGTCTGAGCTGTTCTGAGCTGGTGAGGCAGAGATCAATGGATGCAAATAAGGCTTCAGTCCAGCTTGTTAGTTCGAGTCCCACAATCAATGTTCAGACTGGCAAGAAGAGGGATGAGTTGGATAGCTCATATAGCACATTAGTCCCTTTTAGAGGTCACCTGAACTGTTTTCAGGGTTTGGAGGGATATTGTTCTCTCAGTAACCTCTTCAAGGCTGGCAGAGGACAAGGAGCGGAGCATCAGTCAGGGACTCAAGAGAGGGTTCATCCAAGGGGCCATCATAAAACTTGCAGTTGGCAGAAGATGCAAAACTTAAGCCAGGAGGTAATAACTGTACGACTCTGTGAGGTGATAACTGTACGACTCTGTGGGGGACATTAAAAGACAAAATTACACGAGGAAACTTTTACAGTGTTAACAGGAGTTACATGCAGTTGTACAGCTGGATGGACCAGAGTTCTGAAGAAGGCTAAGGTAACTGTAATCACCTGTTTGTTTCCACCACAAGGAACGATCACCTGGAGGCTTTGGGAAGAAGGAGTTAAAATCAGCATCCAAGGAATGACCGAGGTGTCTAAGTGACAGTTCTTATACATATGATGCAATTTGTATATTTGTTTTAAATATTAACATTATCAGCTATTATTTAATGTACAAAACCGGAGCATCTTAAGTAAAACACAGTCTTTGGTCAGAAACAATTTGATAAAGTAAAACTTTAATAATCTTGGCTGACTTAACAAGGAAGGTTAGAGCCAGATCCTTATTTCTTCTACGGATGGGCAAATCTCTTAGGTCAGCACATACTGACAGCAGAGAGTATATTTCTTAACATCATTCTATTTTAAAATAGACTGGCTGTTTAGAGGTATAATTTGTAAAGCAAGATAACCAAATCAAACAAGCTTTTGACTTTTGGAATTTCCTAGAAAATATCAAGAAGCATCAATACAAAAGCCTGTAGGCTCAAGGTGAGAGAGTTACAGGTGCTGGCCCTGGAATTCTCTATCTGGGTAGAGAGTATAGTTTCTCAAACACCACAGGTGAGCTTTGGAGAGAATCTCCTTGGTGTAAGTCTTCTCCTCCCAAAGAATCTAAAGACTTGAGTTTATCACTTAGTAGAATAATTTATTGACTCTATAGATACAGAACTAATTGTCCAAGACACCCCTTGGATATTCTGAACAACTTCCCAAAGTTGTGAATTGGATGACAGGGTATCAGGCATCTTCCTTTAATGAGGGAACATGGGTGGTTAGGGCATAGACTGAAATTAGCTTTTGCTGAGAGGAGGAATTGAGTGCCAGGGTAAAGGGCATGGTCAATTGACCTAGCATGCAGGCTGCATACCTACAGGTAGTAGACAGACTTAGGTACAGAGTTCCTCTGTCCTCGGCATCTTCATATGTCAGTTTGGAAGACACTGAAGGCAGAATTGAAAGCTAATGAATAGGACGGAAGACATGAACATGGACCGTGAATGGAAGTTTTATCCTCACATCTGGCTGGAACACCCAGGAGGACAGTGGACATGCTGAGCATAACAGACAAATCTTGATGCTAGAGAGAAAATCGGATTATTGGTTCTTTCACATTGGAGGTCACATCTACACCAAAGAGAGCAAAGCTCACCACCAGTGACATCCTCCAACCAAACCACAGCTCCCAATCCTTTCCAAACAGTTCCATCAATAGGGGACCAACTATTCTAATATATGTGGAATGTGATCTTGCAAATTATTGCACCCTCTAATCATAAATGTCTGTGTACACCCTTAGAGCATCCATCCACACATTCAGTTCATCCAGTCCTCTGCTTTCTGGTTCACCTCATTTACAATGTGCTGAGGGGGAGTGGGTTGACCTGTAGGAATACAGTGTGGGCAAATTTCCACAGTCCTTCAAGACAAGCAGCATACAGTTCAGATAAAACGCTTCTGCAGTGAACTCTGTAAGCGGTAAATTAACACCTAACCAAGCAACGAAACATAGACTACATTTTTCAGAATTCTTTGTCACCAGGTGTGGTGCATGGATGAGTTCTAGCCAACAGCTTGCAAGTTGAAGTATCAGGTATAGTCCGGAAATGAACTGGATACAGTCTAAAGCCTGGTTATGACTTTCCCTCCTCCTCCTCTTCCTCCTTCTCTTCTTCTTCCTCCTCCTCCTCTTCCACCTCATCCTTTTCTTCATTCTCTTCTTCTTCCTCCTCCTCTTCTTCTTCCTCCTCTTCCTCCTTCTCTCCTCCTCCCCCTCCTCCTTCTCTCCTTCCTCTTCCTTCTCCTCCTCTTCTTCCTCCTCCTTCTCTCTTCTCTCTCTCTCTCTCTCTCTCTCTCTCTCTCTCTCTCTCTCTCTCTGTACTTTACAGTGTCTCTTGGAATTAATTTTGACTGATAGAACTGTGTTGGCCATTGTGAGCTGTGTTGGCCATTGTGACTCACGAACAGCTCAGCGGAAGTCATGTTTGATTAAATTGAGATTCTAGAAGGAGCCTGGATCCTTTAGCATCCCAGCTGGCTCTGCTCAGCTCCGTTCTCCTTCAGCAACACTATAGAGCCTTGTTGTTTAAGCTTCCGGTATTTCAAGAATTCATTTATGCATATTTATGTCTAACTAAAATAGGAGCTTCCACCCCAAGAATGTTGGAGGAGCTCAGAAGACATAATGGGATTCAGTCTGGTGCCTTGACAAGCTTTCCCTGAGTAGTGACTTTGAGATGACAGTGTTTGCTGTTTGATGAAGTCATGGACGGAGCATCTCAGGTGTGGAAGAGTAGTGTTGAGAAGAATCATGAGGAAGAGTAGACTACACATCAAGGGTGCAAGAATCCTGACGTCATCTGAGTAAACCAGGGGAAGACTGGTGGAGCATAAACCTGGAGAAGCCAGCAGGGACCAGAATCTCCCTGAGGACAGAGGTATGGTAACAGCACCAAAAGGAAACGGGAGGTTACCAAAGAGTTTCAGAACATCAGGCCATGACTCTTTAAACTTCTATGCTTATTGTGCATATTGGAGAGTATTCACTGCTCAGGGAAGAAGGGCAAGACGACCACCCAGGAACTCACCCTAGTTTTTCCTGCTGTTTGCTCCAGACCCAGAAACTGCAATGTTAGGCAATTTAAAGTCTCCTGAGAGGGTGGAGCTTGTCTTCCCTGCTCTGAGCTCTCTGTGGAGGGTCAGGTGGATTTCCTTAAGGTACGATTTACCTTTTCCTGTGTTCTGTGAACACTGTCACGTTCAATTGATTGCTCCATAGTGTCCCCGAGACAGTAGAACTGTATTTTACACACTACTGTGTGTTTCTGAGCGTTCAGCCCAGCTCCTTGCTCACAGTTGGTGCTCAATACATATTTATTGATTTAGTTAACGGATGGATGAGTAAACAATGCTTGTATAATTCTCCCCAAAGGAATCCAAAGATGTGAGCAGAACTTGCTGGAAGGCTCCTCGGAGAGTTGTTTGTTTGCTGACTCTGTTGATATTTGTAGCTAAGGCAGCAGAGACCGAAAGACTGCTTGTGATTTTGCAAATTCATTTGCCTGTGCAAACAGCCAAGCTGCAGGCACTTCCTCAGGACTGAGGGACTAAGTGGTATGACCTCTGCCCTCTGGCAGGTGTCTGAAAACAGAGCCTTAGCCCACTTATTCTTTTGCAACTTGGAGCAGCAAGTGTAGGGTGTAGGAGGCCCAGGTGGCTTTTTACCTCTTTGTCGTGATTCCGGTTTGAGCAACAAGTTTTGTTAACAGTTTTATCTCCCTAATCATTATGGTTGTTTATTCAGAAAACAGCAAGATAACTTTCATATAATTTTTTGGAGTTGATCATAAGTAAATAGAACCAAATATTTTACCCAAAGCCATGTAATCGTTGTCAAGTGAGACTTTCCATAGTGAGTCAGAAACAAGAAAAGATAGGGCTTCACTCAGATTGTCCATCCAGTCCTACTGTCGGCAGGCCCATGTGACAAAGGGAATCAGGGGCAGGGAGGTGGCCAGGACGGGAGCCGAGAACACAGGACAAAGAGGAGCAGGTAGAAGGGGAGACTGCTATGAGAACTGAGAACAGGACTTTTAAAGGATTCATAAATTGATCCTCCGATTTCACACACCCAATCATTATTTTCAGTGGTGATGTTTTTTTTAGGAAACAGGAGCAACCCCTGTAGGAGTAGGACCCCAGTAACCTTGCACTGTGATCTTGTGCCTAGGCGGTGCATCATGTGTGAATACAAGACACACGAGGAGGGTTGGAAGAGACACCAGATATTGACATGCCGTTTCCTTCAGTAACTGGTCAGCACAGTTTCGACTCACTCGAACTAATGGATGGTCCACCACGTGTCGATTTATCTTCAGAACGTCCCCAGATATGCCGAATTGCAAAATTTGAAGGCAGCACATGAACGGTGACATTTGTAGCCTCTCTCTTTTCATCTCTCTCCTCTTCCCACACATTTGTATCAATCCATCTTTTTCAAAGCCAGACTCTTCCCATAAGCCTCTGTTTCCCATACGGTCCTGTGGATGTGTCTGCAGCAGGGCTGTTTGCACAGGCAAAGGAACTGCAGAGTCGGATGGAGTCTTTCAGGTTGCCCATCAGCAAATACTTGGTAATCATTCAAATGCCTGCTATTTAACTAAATTTGTGGCCAGTGCATAGGCTGCACCATGCTTGCTCCCTGCTTCTTTACTGCACCTCTTTCTTTCATTTGTGGAGTGCAAAATTCATTCTTCTTGTGTTTGTTTGGTTGCTTGTTTGTATAATTTTGAAGAAACAGAGGGCCCCTTTCCTATGTTTCACAAATAACTTTGTTTCAGTTGACAATATGCAATGGTTTGGATGTAAAATGGCCTCCATAGCTCATGTGTTCTAACATTTGATTCTTAGACGGGGATGCTACTCTGGGAAGCTGTGGAGGCTTTTGTATACAGATTTCAGCAGCCAAATGTCAAGCTATAGGGACAGACCAGAGAGTTAGGCTGGCTTGACTTTCTAAGTTGGTTTGGCTTTCTAGTCTGGAATGTATTGCCTTATGAGGAGCAAGACCAAAACCTTCTTCCTCTAAGACACTTCTGTGTGGTATATTGTCACAGTGAAGAAATGTATTACATAGTTACTGCAAAAAAATGCACAAGAGCATGAAGAAGGAAGTACCCTGGCCTCCCACTATGAGGGTGTCTTAGGGTTTTATTGCTTTGCAGAAACATCATGACCAAAGCAACTCTTACAAAGGAAAACATTTCATTGGAGCTGGCTTACGGTTTCAGAGGTTTAGTTCATTATCATCACGGCAGGAAACACTGATGCTCTGCGAGCAGACATGGTGCTGGAGGAGCTGATAGTTCTGCATCTTGATCTGCAGACAGCAGAAGGAGACTGTATGCCACACTAAGTCTAGCTGGAGCATATGAGACCTCAGAGTCCACCTCCACAATGACACACCTCCTCCAGCAAGACCACACCTACTCCTAAGGCCACACTTTGTGTCTCAGTTAGGGTTTTACTGCTGTGAACAGATATCATGACCAAGTCAAGTCTTATAAAGGACAACACATATTTGGGGCTAGCTTACAGGTTCAGAGGTTCAGTCTATTATCATCAAGGTGGGAGCATGGCAGCATCTAGGTAGGCATGATGAGGAGAAGCTGAGAGTTCTACATCATTAACTGAAGACTGCTAGCAGAATACTGACTTCCAGGAAGCTAAGGTAAGGATCTTAAGCCCACGCCCAGATTTGACACACCTATTCCAACAAGGCCACACCTCGTAATAGTGCCACTCCCTGGGCCAAGCATATATAAACCACCACATCTTGTAAAAGTGCCCCTCACTATGGATTAAATTTTCAAAAATATGAATCTATGGGGGGATTATCCTATTCAAACCACCACAGAGGGGTTCCGTTTTGCAGCTTTCAATTATTCCACTGGGTCTATAGTAGTCGAGACAGTGGCTACTGTTAGCCATGAACTACTGGCTACAGTTAGCCATGAACTACAGCCTTGCTGGCTCCCTGCCCTCCCCCCACCTGATTTCCTTTTTGAGTCACAACAATGTTGCACTCTTCAGTTTCTTTTGTATCCTTAACATTCTAGGCTACATTTGTTTCCATAGCATTACATTTCTTAGCACACATTGTGTTGTTTTGGATGCTTGCATATTTTATAAAAAGAATAATCTGTAACAGTGTTTTTATTTAAATCACAACAATAAGATTTGTTTAATGTTTCATTGATATAAACTCTATTAATATTTTTATATTTACTTT
The DNA here is from genome assembly GCA_030674055.1 of Rhabdomys pumilio. Lineage (NCBI taxonomy): Eukaryota > Metazoa > Chordata > Mammalia > Rodentia > Muridae > Rhabdomys > Rhabdomys pumilio. The sequence goes on along the minus strand of JANHMN010000015.1, from coordinate 5,309,464 downwards.
GTGCCAAAAATATGGCTAAATGCCTAAATTACAATGGCCACAGATTTATATGAATCTTCAACTGTTTTCTGATTATGGAACTCAGAGTGTGGGGCCAAAGGCTAGAGCATTATGCAGACAGTATTTCTCAAAGGCAAATTTTCACAGCTAAAGATATTTGACTCAAGTCTAATTTGCTTCATTGATATGTCAGTTAACATTTGGAAATCACTTACTCAATTAGACAACTTCCCAAACGTTCAAGAGTGATTCAGACAACTTCATGGCTCTAGCGTTGCTCCTGATGCTTGCTGGCTATACTGTAGACAAGGAGCAAGCTTCCAGCCAGTGCTCTCTGCCAGAGAGTCCTGTAGACACACCTGCTGCCCTCTGTGTGAGAGGAAACAGACAGTCTGGGGCTGTCCTCAGCACCTGTGAAGGTTGTGGAGGAAATCCTCCTGCCAAAGGGAGTGTGTTAGAGGCCAAGGCTAGGTGCTTTCTCCCTAGGGATGCGCTGCTTCTATACCTCACTGAGAGAACGCTGGTTCTAAGCCCATTTCAGTCTGTGCAGACCTATGCCCTCTGCATCTGGCCACTTGCATGCAGTCTGTGTCTCAGCATTTCTCCCACTCACCGTGCCTTCTGCTGGAAAGCAGATCTCCAAGCACGTGCTGGATTCCGAGGGAACAGGTGGCTGGCAGTGCTGTCTCATTTTTCCTCCCCTTCTGGAAGGCAGTGGGATGTAGATCAGGACTGGATACACTTAGCAATGATGTGCTTTGATTACTAGAGGATCTGTTTGAGGAGAAAAAGAAATAAATGACCCGGGTACCATGAGTAAAATTAGAAAACACTTCAGTCCTAGGAGAGGTGCCTAGAGGATGAAAATGGGTTGACCAATGCTGAGTTACATATCTGTGATGCCATAAGAAGACAACAGCTAAGCAATTTTCTAGGTGCAGGTATGAAATATTAAGGGCTTCATTTTGTTCTGAAAATCAGGCCATGTAAGAGATCTTGGATGAGGGCTTTATGTTCAGGGGTATTATGACTGACATATGGAAACCTGTCCCCATTTAATGTGGTCAGCTCTGATGCAGGGATATGCTCCTATGAAACCAATGTGGTAAGATATTTCATAGCTTTGGGGAAATATTCAAGCAGTCAGCACGTGAACATCCAATGTACTCTTTGAGAAGAAGACAAAAACAGATTTAAGTTTTCACACCTTTACTGAGGTCAGGCTGAGGTACATAAACTGCACATATTTCAGACACACACTTGAGAGGTGTGTCATCTATACACACTCCCAACTCCAGCAACACCAAGGCCTCTGTCTGCTCCTTCATCCTGAAAGTTCCCTCCTGCCTCCTCACCATCCCTTTCTCTCTGCCTCTTTCCGGCTCTTCTCCAGGACACCACTGTTCAGCTTGTTGCTGCCATGACAAGGATGCATTTCCTGGAATGATGTGTAAGTGGGCTAATAAAACGTGCTCTCTGTTGTTGGCTTTGTTTCCCTCCACATAATTACATCAAGATTCATTCATATTTTAGTGGACAATACTAGTTCATTCCTATGTGTTGCTGATTAGCGTTCCTATGTATGCCTGAACATCTGAGCAGGTGTTGTTCTTTATGTCACATGTGTTAATGTTTCACAGGATAAAGAAGTGCCTTACACTCTAATTTTTCTTTCATCTTTAACAAGTGGGTGAATTTTTCTACAGCATCAATGTTCTTTATGATTTAAAAAGATGTTGTTCATGGCACTTGTATCTCTGTGTGTGTGTGTGTGAGTGTGTGTGCCAGTGCATGTGTGATAATATATTAGCACATGCATGTGTATTTGTGTGTGCATGTATGTATATATGTATGTATGTATGTATGTATATATGTGTGTGTATGTTTATGTGTGTGCATGAAGTTGCAATAGGGTTGAATATGTGCATGTGTGTGTATGTGTGTATATGTTTGTATGAAAGTGTGTGTTGTGTATGTGTGCATGTGTGGGTATGTGTGTACATGCTCATTTGGAGACCAGAGGACCACCTTGGATTTATGCCACCTGACTTTTTTTTGAGATGGTATCTCTCGCTGGCCTACAACTCCCTGATTTGGCCAGTGAGCCCCAGGGCTCTTCCTGTCTCCCTGTGCACCATCCAGCCATATGGAGTTAGAGTGAATTTTCTGGGTTCTGATGCACAGAAGCTGCCCTGTTTTCATTTTAAGGACTACACTCTATCAATTACATATGTGATACTCAACATCTTATTGACAAGCAGGCCTGTGTCAGCTGATTTTGCCCACTGAAGTTCTGAGCGCACTGAAGGCGGGCAGGTCTAAGGTGTGAATTCTGTAGTATGACTGTCACATGGGATGAGACGTACAGGATAGGTGAACACACCCCTGGGTATGGACAGAAACAAGTAGGAAGAGCCTCTTTGAATGTGCACTTCACTGCTCAACAGGCTGGGGCCCAGACAGAACCCAAGTGGGAGATAGTCTCTTTCCATATCCTGGCCTCCATGAGTAAGCAGCCTCGTTTGCCACAAGCTTCCTCTGTCTTCAAAGGTCCTGGCTCACCTCAAGTCCATAGCAAGGAAGCATGTGTCTATGGACCAGCTCCTGCACCTGAATAAGTCCTCCTTTTTCACGTTTTGAGCTATTTCTGGTGTGATCTTCTTGTCCTACAGTCACTGAAGACATGTGTGGTCTAACCTAGCCTTGTGGGCAGATGACTGCTCTGAGCCTCACTTCCACAGGTCACAACCCTTTTGTGTTCTTGTCATATCCCATCAAACTGCTTGCCACCTCCCAACATTTTTTAGGTTAGGAAATCCTGTGTGAGACTTCAGCTTGCCCACCTGGAAGACCAGGGGCAGCTTCCAGCCTCAGCCCCGTCCAGGTGAGACCTGAGCAGCTGTGCACATCCATGCCGAGAAGCTGCAGACTGTACCTTCCCCTGTCTCCATCCGCCTCTCTCCCTGCATGGGATCCTGCACTTGTAGCTGGACTGCAGCTTGCTGCTTGGGTCCCACACTGCTGTGGAACATTAGGGATGTCTGGTCTCTGGCTGCCATGTACTGCATTGCCTTCTTCTGTGCCTTTGGGACAGTGGCTTACAGCTGTCTATTGCTACAGTCCCAGGAGATCCAACGCCTTCATCTGGCCTCTGAGTACACTGCACATATGTGCTGTTCGTATGTATGTATGTTTGTATGTATGTATGCAAAATATTGATACATAAAAATTAAACTAAATTAATCTAAAATAAAATTTCTAAGTATTGTCTTCTCTTTAAGAAGTCTAGACTCTGGGAAAAGCCCTGCCGTGGCTGACTGGTACCAGGCAATCATGCTTCAGAGCAATGTAAACTTTCCAGGGGAGAAATGCTTTTGTTATCTGTGATTTGTTCCAGCACCCCCTTCCTTCACATTCTCTAATCTTTTCCCTCTCTGTTTTTTCAAAGGCTACAGAGATGATTGGGGGATTTTTGCTTCAGCTGTTTTCTAGATCCTGGGCCTTGTCTAGTGGCTCTTAGGCTTTCTTGCTTGCTACACTCATGGATGGCTTGAAACATTGAATCTGACCTGCCTTTACATTTGTATCAGGACAGTGTGTGTGTGTGTGTGAGTGTGTGTGTGTGTGTGTGTATGACTGAAGAGAAAAAAGTAGGGAACAGAGGAAGGTAAGTGGGCTTTGTGCTGACACACCACAGGCACACCTGGCCCTCCAGAACTTAGTGATGCTGAGGCAGAGACTGGTCAGTTACAGAGCTCAGTGCTGCGTAAGGGTAGCCTCCTCTCCCTCAGATCCCCATGTCCCCTCTTAATGCCCCAGTGGTCACCCCCACCCATGGCTGCTCACGGTTAGTGACTGTCTCTACTCCTTTTGCTCTGTCTCACAAAATGCCAATGGATGCCCATGACTCACATGCTCACCTTGAAGTCCTTGGTGGTGGCTTGAAACTTTCAGCATCACCAGACTGAACCCCAGCCTTCCAGCCTTTTATCTCAGAGTATCTTGTTCCCGGGTCACGGGCCCTTGCAGGGACGGAGAGGTAGAGTCAGATGTCCGGCATTCAGCACAGAGGAAGGAGCTCATACCCAACTCCTCACAGGATGGAGCCTGGGTTTCCATTCACTGGGAGAAACACTCAACAAAGGCCACATTCTTTTTCTGGCTACGGCTTGCTTTCAGCCCACATTTATTTCTGACCATGGTTACCCACCCAATCTGGCATTCATACTTATGTGTGTCTGGACTACGAAAACGTCATTCCAGATGATAATGGACCCCAAACAAGAATTGAGTCTATTGCAATTGAATCTCAAATACCCCAAGGTTCTGCTTCTGGAGACCTTCCTGCAGTGTGAACATTCCCCTAGTTAGGTCAGTGAGGAAGCTATGCAACGACAATGCTCTGCTGTTCTCACATCGAGAGATGACAGGACAGAGAAAGCCTCTGCCCTAGATTTCTCTACCCAGCTCCAACCGAGTCACCATGGCAATACACCTCTAGGTGTGTCTATGAGGGCATTTCTAGAGATGTTTAACTGAGGACAGAAGACCTCTGGATGTAAATCACACCATCCTAGGGTCTGGGGTCCCAGAATGGATAAAAGGAGATGAGCAGAGCCGAGCACTCTCTGCTTCCTAGCTGTGACCGGCGCGCATGCGCATGCGCATGCGCATGCGTGCATTCTGCTCTTACGCCAGAACTTCCTGCTGTAATGGGCTCACCCTCAAACTGTACGCCAAAATACACCTTTCCTTCCTTCTGCTCATGTGTTAGTTATTTGGCCAAAACAACAGGACAAATGACTGACACATTGTTTGAAAAGCCTGTGCTGGAGCTGCCATCAAGGGATCATGATACAGAGGCAAAACAGATGTGACTCTGACCTGCTGTGTACTTGGACAGTTTCCTTGGTAACTGTCAGACTTGCTGTGACCAGTGGTTATAAGCAGAAAATGCCCAACGTTTGGAGACTTGAGTGAAAATACACCAAAGGCACGGTCTGTGTGGGAGATTCAGCACGGATAGTGTGAGAGCGCAGTGCAGGCCCTAGATCTGGCTTATGGTGGGACAACTCACCAGGGCCTCTCCATGCTTATGCCTTGCTTCCACTTAAGCATTCAACTTTCTCCTGAAGTTTTCACTCATGACCTTTCATGTAATTTCTCTTCCCAATCCATGGCTTCTAGGGTGTCTCCATGGGGATGAATGAACACAATGTTTTAATCACTCTTTTCTTGTGTTTAAAAATGAAACTCCCAATGACCTTATCAGCATAGTGTGAGAATATGAGCAACTTGAAAATGGTCACTGTTTGCTCACAAATGCAACATGCCCATAATGTTGGCGTTGGCATTGGTGAGGCAGAAGGTGAAGAATGGTCATGGGTTCTAGCCTAGGATCTATAGTGAGTTCCAATGTTGTACGGGCTAAAATGAGTCACTGTCTTTAAACAAACAAACATAAAAGCTGACACTATATTCTTGGAGTTAGATTTTAACTGAGAAGGCAGTTGTAGTTATTAGTTATAGAAGGGACATCATCCCTCAGTAGACTTGTGTTTCTGTTGAATGATACCATATTTGGTGGTATTCATTCATTGACATTGAACCCACTATACTTTGTGCCCAAACTGAGTTTACCTGACATGCATTCATTTCCACCGAGGCTCACCACAGCCTTACAGCTCATCAGTCACTAGGAGGAAGTTCCACCATAAGCCACCAAATCACCAAAAACCTACAAAGAGTTTGACATTAATGACTGGCAGAGAATCACCTTGCTCAGCCTTGGTCAGTGATTCTAACCACTCATTCCATACATGGAGGACCCAAAAGATAATAAGTGCTGGCTGGCTCTGGCTGAGAAATGCACTGTACTGAGAGGTAAGATTTGTGGGTATGCAATCTGTGACTGCTGAATGCATTATACCCCTGGACACGTCATTTCGGGAATTATGTTCCAGACTGACAAGCTCGCCTGATATTACTTCTGTCATTCATGAACATTCTCATCCTGAGAAAAATTTCCCCAAACTTAACCAACTCCCCCCAGATACCACTCTCCACACTGGCCTCTGTAGCTGCCTTTACCTGTGTGCTGGCCACCCCACAGCCTGAACATGGCCCTGTAGCCATTATTGTTAGGACTGAGGTTTCTTACTTCCAAGGACACAGAGAGCAGAATAAGATCAGGACCCGAATGGTACCCCCTGGGTGATCTGTCCTAATTCTTCACCCTTGGGAGAGATGATTCTGAGACAGGTGCTACCAGTTTCTCAAAAGGTTCCAGAAAGATTGAGCCCTGTTGCCTGCAGCACATCTCTTCAGTGATGAACGGAGCTAATGGTGACATAGTAGTGGTAGTTGTAGGGGTGGCTACCCCACACTCCTGCTGTCAGACCCCACTCTGGAATACCTGTTTTATATGTGCCTTTTGTCTAAATGCTTGAGTCAGCTTTGGCTCTCACGGTGACTCTACCTAAGTTAGACAACTTTCCCTGGGTGTCTGAATGGAACGTCTACCATTTCTGCAGACTGTAGGACTTCATGACTTAGAGAAAGCAGCTGGGTTGGGTGTGTGTTGCTGTGACATAATACCAGAGGTAACTTAAGAATAGAAAGGGTTTATTTGGACTCATAGTAGGGAGCAAAAAAGAACTTACCTCAGGACAGAAGCAGAAAGAGAAAGCAGTGTGGAGAGGGTCCAGACAAAATACTCTTCAGGGTGTATCCTGCAACCCATCCAACTCTTCAAGTATCTACCACCTCCCAACAGGGTCACCAACTACAGGACAAGCTTTGACCAAATGAGGCTTTGTGGACATTCAGATCTAAAATGTTCTAGAAAACCCGTTTGACCCTGGTACTGGTCAGTTACTAACAACTTCTTTGGTGTCCTGTAGTTTGAGCAGACACTCAAGAGTCCCTTCAACAAGCCTGCTTGGCTCAGTAGAGTGTCTTAGTTCACAGTTGGAGTCTGAGATGTTGGAGTCTGAGATGCAAATGTACATAGAAGCTGGTTCAGCCTGAAATTTTTACGGACATTGGCTCCAGACCTTTCTTTGAGCCCCTGGTGTCTCCAGTGCTCCTTGGAGTTCCTCAGTGCTCCTGGGTGCTCCTTGGCTGGTAACCACCTCATTGTTGCCTCTGCTCTGTCACAAGGCATCCTGTGTGGTTCTGCCTGTGTTCCTCCTTCTGTAAGGACATTGGATCTAGGCCAGTCACATGACTTCATCTATTCTGAAGACGATCGCAAGCACAGCCCTTGAGATAGCTCATTGGGGAAGTGGGGAAGGGTTCAGTGCCAATCCTGATGGTCTCAGATGCTCAGTCTCTGGAGCCCCTGTGGGAAGATAGCATTGAACCCCGAGAACTATGCTCTTTCCTCCACTTGCACAGAAGGATGGTCCCATGCTCCTTTCCCTCACACACGTGATAAATAAACTCAGTGAAAGATTTTTTTTAAAGACCATACTAAATGTATCCTAAGGGCACACACACTGGAAATTAGTGCTTAGCAACATCACTAGGCATGCAGGGTTCAGCTGGTAGCCGTGTTACATGCTTCATTATGTCTCAGCTATTTTTCTTACAGCTACGATTAAGCAATTTCAAGGAGGAAGGGTCTGTTTTGGCTCATGGTTTTAGAGCAGACAGTCTATGGTGGCAGGGGGTCCGTGCAATGTGTGTTTCACGTCTGCTCCTATTTTAGAGGAATGAGACGCAGACACACACGGAGTGATGCTGCACCCAGACCACTCCCAATTTCCAATCTGTTCATTCTAGGACCCCAGCCCATGGATGGTGCAGCTCACATCTGGCAGGTCTTCCTGGCTCTGTGAAGCCCCAGTGAAAACCTCTCTCGCACACAAAGACACAACCTTTGCTAATGTGTTAGGTGTTTCTTGAGACAATCAAGTGAACCCTTGAATTTACATGGACCCTTGAATTTACATCACTTTACCAAGGAACAACCCCATCTCTACCCCCACCCCACCCTTGGGCAGAGTAGTTCAGCCATTTAGACCCCAGGGGTGATTTCTCCTTTTTTCCTGGCTTTCACCTCGGCTTTGTTACTACAGAACAAGTCCCCTATTCCCCACACATTTCATTGCTTATTAAACATTGAGGGGAAAAAAGCATACATCAACTTGATGTCTTTCTGAACAATTACATTTTCAACCTTAAGTATTTAATTTTCCAATCCAATCTAAGATGCTCATTTGACATTTATAAAATATTATTAAATCCTTGGTGAAAGTAACAATTACCAGTGACACCAATCTCCTCCAGGACAATTACCCTGCTCAAGAGAAGGTTTTCAGGTGCAATTAAATAAAATACTAATGTAAAAAAATCCTGTCCAAGATCTCATAGGGGTTTACTAAGTTCTGGTACCTTCTGCTCAGTTTAATTTGTCTTTTTTTCCACAAGAAAATGGGTATGAATACAGGTGATGATGTCGTATTTGTCTGTGAGGGACACTGTGTACAGCTACAGTAGTTCTGAGCACAGTTGGAAGCAGTAAGCACAGACCACACCATTTTCCAGCAGAGAACGCTCTTGCTGAGGTACTTGTCTTTCTGGTTGTTTATTCTGTAAGATTCATAATGTTTTCTGTGCTCTTTTTCGGATTCAACAGCCAATAGGAATGAGGACACACTGCCCTGTGAAGGAGGTGGATGGGCTGTTTACAGTGCCACAAACCAGGATCTGGGCAGACGTGTCTATGGCTGAAGAGAAGAGGCTTAGCTCAAGTAGCTAATAGCAACAGGCACAGATCTAGGCTTTAGGCACAGGAAGTCATGTCCACGCCAGCAACAGAGACAGGCAGGTGCATCAGGTCCCCATCTCTGTCTAGCATCAAAGGTGTGTTTGTCACCCTGTTGTGACACAGCCACCAGAGACGATCACTCAGACATGGGTACAAGCCAACAGTCTTTAATAGTCGACTGGTGACTATACCAAGTGTTTGGAACACAAATGCAATCCTGAACCTTTCTCAGGGTGGGTTTTTAAGCACAGAAACTATGACCTGGGTTAACACAACTCAGTTAGCAAAAACAGTCAAAAGCAGAACTACAGAAGACAGAAAGTACATTTAGAGATTTTTTTTCTGAACTACAGACTTTGATGGATGGGTGCTGCCCAACCCTACCTACCCTTGGGAGTTGAAGGTGAGGTGGTCACCACAACAAGCTTATTTGAATGCTGCTGCAAGTACCTTTAATATCCTCCACCTGTGCCCCATTGGTCCCAGAAAAGCATCGATTCTAAACACAAGTTCCTGATTGGCTGACATTATTTTTGTCAGCAACCCTTGGTCTCTAAGGCAGATGCACCCACCCTCCCCCCTATTTACATAGAGGTGGCTGCAGCTGTTACTCCTAAAGATGAAGTCTTTATTCTCATTTTGGCAGGTGGTGTTGCCTTCCTGTTGTGTTCCAAGGTCTGACAGTACTTCCATCATGGCGTCAGTTGTGCTAAGATCTAGGGAGCAACTAAGATGCAGAGGTCCTATTACAGGCTTACAGACATTCTGAACCAGGGAAGCAATAGCTATCTTTCAATGAGCAGCCAGAGGAGCAACCCTACTTTCTGCTCATGATAGAGGCCTTATCCATTGTACTCATGGAAAAGAGCCAATAGAATGAATATATATTGGAACACACACACACACACACACACACTTGGAATCTGCTGAAGGCTTGAAAGACTTTGGAAAGCCCCTGGTCTTTAGTTTATGTTGGGACACAGAGGAGCTATAGTCTTGGTGGTAGTGACACTAAGGACAAGACAGACTCATTCACTAGCGAGAGGTGAAGGCAGGACAGCTTTGTCTTTGGTTCTCTTTATGTCTGAGCTTCCAGAAGGTGCTGTTCACCCCAGGGCAGCAGGGGGTGGTGTCTGGAAAAGCCTGTATGGGTGTGTCTCTTAGTTCAGTCCAAATCTAACCAAGCTGATGATCAAAAGCAACCACCAAACCAGCTGACTCAAAATCTCCCAAAATCCTTGTCTAAGAGACAGCATGGCTGCTTTCATTTGCTTTATTGCTGGCCCCTATTGCTGGCTGCGACTCCACAGGACAGGATCCTTTGCTTCACAGGCTGTTGATGAGGTTGTCAGCCCCTGCAAGGCACATATGCCCAGTGTTAGCATCTCCCAGCTCTTCCTCAAGATGGACAGTTTAAGATAACTGCTCTACTTTGTCTTTCTATTGTGATCAAACACTATAACCAAAAGCAGGTTGGAAATAAAAGACTAACCTGAAGGGAAGTCAGGGCCAAAGCTCATGACAGGAACCTCTGGGCAGGAACAGAGACAGAGGCCATGGAGGAGTTACACTTACTGGTTTGTTTCCAGGCTCACATCCACCTACCTTTCTTATAGCTTCAAGGACCACATGTCCAAGTGTAGCTCCATCCATAGTGGCCCAAGCCCTCACACATCAATTATTAATGAAGAAAACATCCACAGGCTCACCTAGAGGACAACCTAGGTCCAGCAAAAACCATGGCGTTTTTGCAATAGAGGTTCCTTCTTCCCAGAAGACCCCAAGCTTGTGTTGGTCGGGTTGACAAAACAGTGTTTAACACCTCAGTGTTGGGAAAAGAGTAATAAACAGTTGCCCAGTGATGAGGAATCTACCCCAAAGTAGAAAGATAAAGGCCAGCATCCACATGCTAACTAGACCTGTGTCCATACTGCCTGTGTGCATGGGTGTAAGTCCCTCAACCCTGACCAAAGCTTCTCCACAGCTTTCCTGCCTCCCCTTGTCCTACCAGTCAGTCACATGACACACACTCACATTCATCAAACTGGAGGACCATCCACAGCCCTTCCATCTACACAGTCAGTCTACAATTCATTTCCATGGCTGGTTGGAAAAAGTCTTGTAGCATCATTACTGGAAGGAGGGTGGTAGCAAGAGCGTTGTGTGCATTTTCAGAGCTGGAACTAAAAGCAGAGAGGACACAGGAGCAGGTGAAGGCCTAGCTGAACCCTGAGCCCCGATCCCCGATCCCCGATCCCCGAGCCCCGAGCCCCAAGCCCCGAGCCCCGAGCCCCGAGTCCTATCTTCTTTATTTCTCACACCGTGAAACAGAAACTTGATCTCTTACCTTAGCAGATGTGGGTGATGCTCTCCAAGCAGCTAGCACCCAGAATCAAGAGCAGACCTACTTTGTTAGGTAACTGCCAACCTCATTGTTACTCATACCTTGAGGTACAATCTTTCGTTATCTATTATAATGTTAAGTGTGGGCTTTTAAGTCTTGGTTGTCTTAGAGATGAGAGAGTTTGTATGTATATCTTGGCCCCAAGTTATTTTTGATTGGTAAATAAAAATGTCAATGGTCGATAGCTGAGTAGAAGAGATATAGATGAGTTTAGGATTTTTGGGCTTGTGGGTCAGAGAGGAAGCACGAGGGGAGAAGAATGGAGCAGGAGGAAGAAAGCCATCATGGGTTAGGTGTCAAGAGAACATGCCCCCGAGGGCTGACCAATTAGAGCTAAAAGTAGCCCAGATAAAACATAATAAATAATTACTTGGGGTTATTCATAAGAAAATTAATTCTAATAGCATGGAGGGAAGGCAGCTGCCCAGTTTCTGTACTGTTTAAGGCTTATTGTAAACAAAAAGGGTGTGTGTGTTTTTTTATCTGGAAACTAAATGGTCTAAGGCAGGATAGAAACCCAGGGTCAGGATTAAATATTTCTACAACATTCACACATTGTTTCTTTCTAAGAACATTTTCTATACCTGTCTTGCCATGGGCACAGACACATGCGTGTATGTGACTGTAGGTGTATATTTGGTACAGTGCATGTGTGGAAGCTGGAGGACATCTTCCAGTACTGATCTTGTCTTCTGCCTTGTTTGTCTAATGACTGTGCCATGCTGGTTGCTCCGTGAGCTTCTGGAGATTCTCCTGTCTCCGCTTCCTATCACCATGTAGAAACACAGGCATTGCAGACATCCATACCCATCTTCCTTTTATTGGAGATTTGAACTTGGGTCCTTGGGTTTTTGCAGCCAGGGCCTTTATCCAGCGAGCCATTTACCCCTGCCCTGGCTGACTTTCTTTTTCTTTTTTTATGTGAAGAAGTTCATCAGGGCAGTAGTCTGTAGGACACATGACAAAAACGACAGCCCTGTGCTCTGATAATGGTTCTCTCATCTCTTTCCTGAGCTCACTATGGGGAAATGTGGTCTCTGTGTGCCCATTTCCTTACAATACCTTCTTATAAGAAACTGCCCAACAAATAGTCTCACATACAACAGTGTCTTTCTTCTTAGGGACTTGGTTTGTGGAGGTCAAGTTTCTAATATCCCTGATCTGAAAGTATCTCTGACAATGGGTGTCAACCCAGCACCGGCTTCTGAAGTTTCCAAAACGCAAAGCTCTGATGAACATGCTATGCATTGATCTTCCCTGTGGATGCCCATTCAAGTGTTTTCAGCTCCCAGGGTAACTGGTTATGTATTCTGGGAGAGTATTGTGTGCTCAGTAATATCTTCTCCAGAGAGCCTTTAAATGCTAATTAATTAGATAATGCATCCTTGCCATACCATAAGGTCCAATTCACAATTGGATCTGGTATATGGTGCTGGAGAAATATCTCCCAAGACACAGCACAGGTTTCCAGAGAGCCACTAGTAAAAGAAGCCCTCCTCTGTGGCCCTAATGAGACCAGCAGAGGAGCAGAAGCCCAAGGCAAGCTATTTGCAAATCAATCCCTATCTTGGTCCCAAGGTTTCCATCTGGGAGTGGCTTCACAGAGGGAGAAAGAATCTCTTACCATTGGTCATTGCAACTGCATGAGGATCCATGCTGATATCCTTGCAGAAGCATGCTGTTGATTAATTGACTTTCCACACATGTGAGAAATACAAGTTTAGTAGCTGAAGGTTCTTTCAGGAGCTGGGGAGCCAGCAGAGGGTGAGACACAAGTCCTCTGGGCATAGGGTCTGTCTAGTCGAGGCAGCATGAGAGTAGCACTTTCATCCCCCTGCATCTCAGATGACGCGCTGTATAAGGGAGTGTGCTCCTGTGTCCCAGCTCTCTCTTTAAGAGCAGGTCCCTAGGTGTGAAGTCTTGGGGTGCTGATAGGGTGTTGTAGGCTCATAGTTGAGACCTTCTCTGGGACTCACCTCAGCTGAGCAAACTTTCTGGAGGTGTGCTTATGTGAGTGGCCTCCTACGACACCAGACTTCCTCAGCTCCATGTTTCTTTGGAGCGGTGTCTTGCTCCACCATGACTGAACACCCAGAATGTCACTCTGTAGGGTCTCCCGGTTCCTGCTGTGTATGTGGCTGGTTCCTATCCTTTCCTTGTTTCGTACATGCAACCCTTCCCTAGATAGGTCAGACCAGGGATGGAAGAAGAGACGAAGACCAAGTCTGAGGAGGCACCTTGGGCATGCAGTCAAACTGAGAGTCCTCAAAGACCTCACAAGGGAAAGACTGTGATTCTTTAATGGGAATCTACGGCTATTTCCATGGTCTGAGGAAAGATAGTATCTAAGGGTCCCAGCTACTCAAGTCCGTTGATCCAGGGGTCCTCACCCCAATTGTCAGGGTCCTGTTGTTTTAATGTTGTATCTTGAGTATGGCATGACCGAGCTGCTAGGGTTGGGAATAGGCATCTACAGGGCTCAGCATTCTCTCCACAGCTCCTCCTGCTCCCTGCCTGAGAGGAAGGTCACCTCTGAAATTTGACAAGGAGCATAACTGTCAGCTTAGGTTACTCAACAAAGTGCCATAGTTAGATGCCTCCTATCAAAATGCCTTCTCAGTATGGAGGCTGGGAGTCCAGACACGATGCTGACTAGCTGCCTCAGGAAGTTTTCCTGATGGCTTGCAGATCACAGCCTCCCTCAGTGTCCTCCTGAGAAAGAGAGAGTGAGACCTGCAGGATCCCTCTCCCTCTGGGGTAGAGACACTGATCTCCTCATAGGATCAGACAGAGCCTTAGCCTCATGACCGCAGTGATACCCAGTTCCGTCACATAAGCTGGCACGAATTCCTTTTGTGAATTGGGGGGAGGGGGCACATTCAATGCACAGCAGAAGCCCTCTGATGTCTACTCTAAGGGATTTTCTTTCAGTCTCCCTGGGGCCTGAGTCCCACCCAGTCTTTATTCTGTGGCTATGTGGATCCCTCCTAGAAGAAGGGCTGCCTATGTACCCCTGGCTTATACTTATCAGCTGCTAGCACAGAGTCCTCCCTTCAGTTCTCAAAACTCAACTATCTCTAGACATGTCAAATACTCAGTTGGAAGCAAAGTTCAGTGTTGTACAGGTCATCACATCAATTGCCTCTTCAGGGAACAGCAGGTTACACAGTCCTGAAATCCCTGCTATCCTGAGGTCCACATGCCCCACAATCCCTACAGTGCCTCAGTTACATCACTAGCTGTGGTGGGTCTCACTACATAACCTGGGCTGACCTCAGAGCCCTAGAACTCTTGCCATAGCCTCCTGAGAAATGACATAATAGGCATGCTCGACCATGCTCAGCTGGGGCCAAGGTGTTTTCTCTCTCTCTCTCTCTCTCTCTCTCTCTCTCTCTCTCTCTCCTTCTTTCTCTCTCTCTCTGTCTCCATTCCTCCTTCCCTTCTTCCCCCTCCCTTCCTCTCCTTCCCCCCCTCCTTCTCTCTTCCCTCCCTCCCTCAATCCCTCCCTCCCCCCTCTCTCTGTGTGTGTCTTTGTGTGCATGTGTGACCACAGGTCAATGGTGGGTATCTATTTTAATATCTTTCCACTTTATTTTTGTGATAATCTTTCACTGAACCTGAGAACTCACCAATTTTGCTAGGATAGCTTTAGGAATTCCCCTTGTTTCCCTTTCCAAGGGCTGGAATTACAGACGACTGGCTATTTTATGTCTTACCAACTGGACAGTCTTCTTAGCCTTAAGTTTGTGTATTCATACGTCACAGAGAAAGGTCCCTGTGAGTGATGCTATGTATGAGTGAGCTCCTGAATGATGGCCTCACCTAATTGAGCTTAAAAGGTTAGAAAGGAATCAGCAGTAGGAACAGCCATGTTACTGATAGCTCTGTGGACACCCTAGGGAATTCTACCCCACATCTTCAGCTGCTGACTCTGAGCCTGGGATCTCTTTTTCAGGGGACCTTGAGGAGTATTTCTCTCCATTTTCATGTGGGACTTCTGCTCTCTTCATTCATCATGTGTATCTGTCCATCTGTATCTATCTGTGTACCTCTCTGTCCATCATCCATCCACCCCTGCACCCATCCATCATCCATGCATCCATCCTTTCATTATCTGTCCATCCATTGTTGTCTGTCTTTCCATCTGCTCACCCATCTGTCCACCCATTCATCCATGTTATTCTTTGAGCTCAGACTTAGAAGTAAATAATCAGCACCCTAGGGGAGCAGAGGAACTGGTCCTGCTACTCAGCTACAAATGAATATACAACACAGGGCATGGATGATAGAAAGGTGCTGTCCCCCTTGGAGGCTTGTTGGAGTCACGAGAGACTAGCTATATAACAGGCAAAGCCCATGCCAGTTGTGAAAAAGCCAGGTCTTTTGTTTAAACAATGTCTCCATATACTTAGGGAGGGCGAGCAGGGCACCTCAGGGTGGGCGAGCAGGAGCACCTCAGGGTAGGTAAACGGGAGTACAGAAACCTGGAGATGAACTTGCAATAGGCAACAAAATCTAGGCTAGGATTTAAAAGAAGCAACACTCAATTATTTCATTTGCTCTCCTGCTATCAGAATATTGAAAATCTTAATAGTATGTGCAGATGAGAGATCTGTAAAAACTTTCTCACCCATGTGGGGGCCTCCAAATTGACCAAACTTTTTGATATCAGATAAATATATCCTTTGGTCCCATAATGGCTTCTCAGATCTTGCTTCTAAACAGGAAGAAAGAGCCCAGTGAAGACGCACAGCTAGTGGTCTTGGAAAATTTGTCATACTACAAAGTTTAGTACAATAATAATATTGAAATAATACCCTGCTTTCAAAGCAGTATCAAACTCAAAGCATAGTAGGGCATAAGGAAAGTACTAAATCCACGTGACATATCTGTGTCAACATGGAACCCTTGTGTTCTCATAGATATGATATGTCTATGCAGCGCACAAGTCCCAGTATGACAGTTTCTGGAATCTTCTTGGTAAAATATGAGTGTGAGCTAATTAGCATGCCAGCTCTTTGCCATAGCTATCACATGTATGACAGTTACATGTATGTTTTGCTCTGATGCAACAGAAGTACCTTCCCTGGGGTTGAAAAATCTCAGGGACTCTGTCTCTTCTTACTCACTGAGGTGAGTTTTTCCACCACAGGCAGATGGGTATGACTGTCCTGGAAAAATTGGAGAGGATCAAAATTCCTCCGAGGCTTTGCTGTGTGGAGGTCTGGGATTTGCTTTGCAGAAGAGCTGCACAGGAAAGTGTCCTGTGTGCCTCTGTGGGAGATGTGCCCAGCCAGCCAGGCCTGCTGCTCTAAAGATGGCATCTACAGATCATTACTCTGCTTCTGTAGGGGGCGAGGGGTGATGTGAAAATGGTTACTGCTGGCTGGTCCAGGGTGATCTATCCATGTCTGTCTCCTCCGACCCCAGAAATTCTTTTCTTGTGAGATTCCTTTAATCCTTCCTCCCTTCCCCACTCAGGCCCTCTAGCAAGGTTTTGGTTTTCTGGAGAATGTGAGTGGGCTTGTCCTGGCAACTCTGGGGTGAAAGGTGCTGGAATTTGTTTGTGTGGACTCTTCCGTCCCTACTGAAGATTCTTTGTGTTGGACAGTGTTAGTTGGAACAGCTCACACTTAGCAAGGCCCACCTTAAACAGCTTTGGTGGCTAAGCTGCCCTCGAGCACTTACCTTTCTGGTCTTGGTGATGCCACGGAATAATGTGTGCAGCACAGAACAGGTGCCCAAAACACGAGAGTCTCCTTCTTTCTTCTTTTTCTTGTGCCACAGACAGGATGTGGGAATGCCAGCCCCTGAACCTGGGGATGGAGGAGGCAGGAAAGTGAAGCACTTCATTGTTCTGGAAGTTAGTTTTACACTGAGGTGAGGCAGGGATGTGAACAGCAGTAGCCCAGAGAAGGGAGCTGGATTTAAAGCAACAACAAGGGGGCCCTGCGTGCTGCCACCCCTTCCCTTGGCACCTTGATGAATTCACCCCCAGTTTCGAGGCACATGAATTCAAGGCATGCCTGGTGCTCTACATTGGCTTTGGTTTGTGCTGCATTTGCAGAGACTTCTCCGTGATGACAGAGAGGGTTTTTTTCCCTAATGAGATGCTGGCTACCAGCTTGAATTCTGTGCCTCTTGGTTTTGCAAGGCCAAGCATCACTTGAGCCTGACACAAATAGACCAGGCAAGTCCCACTTCCGATCAGGACTCAGCCTAAGAGTAACACATGCTCCCTGAATGTAGCAAAGAGACAGAGACAGCTATTTCTGCCCTTAGGTTTGGAAGGGATGGGGAGTCTTAAGTCCTTTCTGGGCTGGCATTGCTGTGTGTGGCCTCGGCTCTTTCTTATCTAGGCTCAGGTGTGAAGAGGAGATATGATCCCTGTGCTCTGCATGGCAGCAATGCCATCATCCAGCAAGTGTCCCTGGGCTTAGAGATGGCACAGCAGGAACAGACAGGGACACAATGAACCTGGTTGTCCTAGGAGGGCACAAAGCTTGCCAGGCTGGGGCAAGATGGCATAGATGCCCTGCCTGTCACCCTTGGGGAGGCCCAGGCTTTATCTGAGTCTCTCCCTTCCGCTTGCTCTACTTTGGGAAGACTGGGACTGGTGACCCACATGCTTTGAATGGATTTTTCTATTTTTGCTACTGCCTCTGCTGTCACCAACGCATTCTGGCATTTTCTACTCTTTTTACATTGCTTACAGCCTGGATGGAGACAAAAACATTGCATCCTGGGCCAAGACAGTTAGAAATCAGGGCACCAGAGCTTCTGAGTGGAGCAGACAACCTGCCTAAGTGGTGTGGAGCCTTTGCCAGCCATGGAGTCTGTCATCTGTCACCGGAGGGGCTCATTGACTGTAAGATGGCATTTTGGAGATTTATCGAAATTACAGTCATTTTCAAAAACAACAACAACAGCAGCAGCAACAACAACAACAACAACAACAAAATCAACCCGCCTCTTATCCCAAAACACCAGCTACGTAGGACAGACCCACCCACAAACACATAGGAGGTCTTTGCTGCCATTTATTTATTTTGTATCAAATGCATATTATTATAGAAAACAACAAGCAGCTTCAAAATAAGTATATTGTGTGATGCTCCAGTGCAGTGGATTAGCATATGTGGTTCCCACCCACACATACTGGGATGCCCCAGCGCAGTGGATCGGCATAGGAGATTATTACCCGTACATACTGTCAGTGTTCTGAGAACACCACCTAAAATCTGCTCCACAGGTTTCAAGTTCAGAGCACTACGGTGTGACCTGTCCATTGTGTATTTATTTGTACTGGAAATTGAACCCAGGGCCTGCCTTGTAAATTCGAGGCAAGCACTCTTCCAGCAAGCCTCATCCTGGTCCTTTTGTTTGCTTTTATTTTGAGGGTGGGTTTGTGGAGTGGGCCCATGTCAGGACACCTAGAGACCCACACGCACAGAGTCATCTTAGTGTCTCTTGGGCTTTGCTGTAGTGACAAAGCTATCTAAACACTGAGGGGTGAAGGAGACAAAAAACAAATCAGACCTAACTTAGATTTTTTTTTTCTCTCTCTCTCCTTTCAGTATCTTGCAGTGTCTGGTCAAAAGTATGTGCCAACAATATGCTTGCTGAGGAAGATAAAGGCATGCATCTTTGTGTGTCTGCATCTCCCTTCATCCTCTCTTCCCTTTCTTTCTCCTTTGTCTTATTTCAAGGCACCAGAACTCAGGTCAAACATTTGTAGAAGGTTTTCTTCTGTCGCTTTGTCTTTACTTCTCTTAGAACCAGTTGTAAAGTCCTAATACACTCATAAATCTTAGAGTCTTTGTCTACCTGAATGTGCTTGCTGTTTAATGTCTGTGTTTACAGTTCAGGTAAAAGAAGAAGGGCTTGAGGGATGAGAAGGTCACGGCTCCCTTGGCAGGCTCAGTCCTGGGGTTTAATAAGGGAGCGAGGAGGCGCCAAAGGGCTCAAGGAATTAATCCAGACAAAGCCTGGGTTTCCACTCAGCAGCCTTGTGGACTGTGGGTACTATACAAAGCATCCCAGGACCAGAGTATGAATAGAGGACTCTCAGAGTGGAACAACTCGGGAAGCAAAGGCCGGAGCAATGCAACCTCAGGGGAGGCTCCTGTGTGGGCCAGTCAACCTCATTCTGTGCTTGCCTCCCAGTGACCTCAGGCAGTTGTGTGGCTTCTGAGCCCTCCCTCCCATCCCTCCATTCATTCTCCTCCTCCTCTAGTGCAGGCATCCAATTGTGCAGTGTGTGTATTAGGAGTTAGGACTTAGGTGAACGCAATTCAGCTCATGCAGATGCCACTGAAAGTGCCTTGCCACCTCACGGTCTGCCCTAGTGATGGGTCTTTGCCACTTATTCTTTGTGAGGAGCTGCTGAGGGCCCTGGGCTGAGCTCACTGCATAATCAGGGAGAACCCACAAACAGCATTCAAATTAAATATTTATCCTGATCTTTCATGGCCCTACTTACACAAGGGGCAGTTATTGTGATGCTAATTAGTTTTACCAACATATTGTTCCTGGCAATAAAAGGTCTGTGCATAATTAGTTTGTATGAAAGAAACAACCCTGGTAAATATTAAATATTTAATAATGAATATTTAATAACTCAAAATAACTACCTATCACACTTGGCCAGAAAAATCTACAATCCCAGACTCTGAGAAAACCAACTCCGTAATAAACAATTCACAAAACCAACATCTGCCCACTGCATTACTTTATCCAGGGAAAGCAGACTTCTGGCCTTTTGGGGTTCAGCAGGCATGAATACCTGGGTGGCCTCTCACTCCCAGGGTAGTCACATGTGTCACAAATGAGAAAGGATGCTGGAGCTCCCAGCAGACAGCAGGTGTAGGGTTGTAGTACAAAGCTCCTTGGTCTCATTTTCACTCTAAGCCCCTTGGGGATAGGAAATGTATCCTGCTAGAAGCCTAACATGTTACAGTTTTGAGCAAATGCTTGTACCAGTCTGTTACAGAATCAGGCTTCTCTAACCAGGTTTCTCTACCATCATTATTGGAGCATTAGTGAGTTACATTGCGGCTGTGACTGAATATCTGGTAACAACTTAAAGGGGCTGATGAATTTGTTTTGGCTCTGGGTTCTAGGGGATTAAGTCCACAGTGCTGAAGGCAGGACTGTGGTAGCTCTGTGCCAGCAGGAACAGGAAGCAGTCCTTTACTCCTACCTCAGTAGAACAGAGAGCAGAAAGACACGGAGGGCAGCAGCTCCACAAACAGAATGTCTTTAAAGTTTCATCCATTCTGAGACCCTAACATGCAGGATGGTGCCGCCACAGTTCAGCTTCTCTTTTTGGTTAGTTTCCGCCATAAAAATCCATCATGAGGGAGCTGGAGAGATGGCTCAGTGGTTAAGGACCACTTCTTTCAGAGGTCCTGAGTTCAATTCCCAGTAACCACATGGTGGCTCACAACCATCTGTAATGAGATCTGATGCCCTCTTCTGGTGTGCATGAAAACAGTGACAGTGTACTTATATACATAAAATAAATCTTAAAAAAAAATCTATCACAGGTGAATCAAGTAGTCTATGTGTTTCTTCATCCAGTAGAGTTGGCAATCTAGAAGTTGTCACCACAATCATTATTACTACTGTACTTAAACCTAAGCCTATGAGCAGAGCCTGACAGATGGGACAAAGAGAGACTCAAGAGCAATGACGGCTGCACAGCTGTGGAGAAAGAAGAGTATAGTTGGAGACCTGGGGAGGCTTCATAAGCAGGAAGGGTTTCTGAGCAACACTGACTGAGGGCACATTGAGAGAAGGGCCAACATCTCTGAACTGGTAGGACTGAGAGGTTCCTGCTGTGGTAAAGAGTGGGTGCAGGGAGCACTGCCGGGCTCCTTCCTGGCCAGCCACGTGTTCCATGAAGGAAAGGAAAGGAAAGGTCAGGAAGCTCACTGTGGCCAGTATCCCATGCAGGTTTGCATGGAAAGAGTGGGTATCCCAGGAGGGAGAAGAAAGAGAAGAGGTCTCATGAGAGGGGTTGACGAAAGTCTCCATTTCAGAGATTGGAGAAGTGCTGTTGACAGGAGGTGAGCTATACTCCAGGGAGGTGTGCAGAAATGAGCTTCAACAGTTTATTAACACCTAAAGCAGATGCCTGTTGAGTAAGCTAGAGATGGGGAGATGGTGCTGCTCCAGATGCATGACCACAGTCATGGGGGCAGCCAATGGGGTGGCCAGACCTGTATGCGGGAATCCTAGCTCAGTTTTCTGCGTTCTGTTCTCTGGAGCCTTTTCCCACACTACCTCCCACCACTAGGAATCCCATCACCAGAACCTGAGTTCAGCCTCTAGGTGGAAACTAAGAGGTGCAATGGCTTTGTTTTTTCAGGGATGTTGAGCGTAAAGCCTGAGACCTGACATGCTCTATGAGCAGGTGGAGTCATTTCAGGACAGTTAAAGCTGTAACCCCTGTGTCTCAAAATACTGCCATACTTGGAAATCCAGATGATGCAGGTGTTACCAGTAAGGCTAAGATGCAGGTATGCTAAAGAGGGTTGGGCCCCAATCCTATCTGCATCCTTGTAAGAAGAAAGTTGCAGTGAAGACCGACCCTGGGAGAAGCCACATGGCAGGAACAGAGTAAAGCCATGAGGTTAGATACCAAGAGGATTTTATGGTTTCTAGGAAGCTGGCAGAGACTCGCCGACTTACCCTGCTGTTTGGTGGTAATGTTTCCTGCTAACCTGTCTTCACACTCTGGTCCCCAGCACTCTGTCAGAGTCAGTTTCTGCTGCTTGAAGCTACTTAACCTGAGAATACTTGGTTACAGATCCCCAGGAGAACAGAGTGATACAAATCTTATGCTCTAAGTCTGGAATCTCAAAAATAACTGAACAAAGACTACCTTATTTGAAACTGTTACAAATATTGGAAGTAGGCCCCCCAGTAAGTGGCCATGACTGGTCCTCACCAGTTTCGTCCTCACTCACCGGGACTTTTTCTCCTCTTTAGGCACGAAGCACAGTCTTGCTCCATCTCTTCCCTCAGACCACAACAGCAGCTCGTACATATTCCATTCTTGTTTTAAGTGATCTCTGCTCTGCTTTCAGCATAGATTTGAGGCAGCTTCTCATCAAAACATGGATGCGAGTTTTATGCATGCCAAAGACGCTGACAGTTGGAAGACACGCCCGTAAAGCATGTGATGATGTACGGTTCTGCGGCCGTGCGTGCCAGAAGGGCAGTAAATTTTTGTGACTTCTAGATGAAGATGTATCTTTCTAATACCAGCTGACAGGTTATTCTGTTTATTTATTTCACCAATTTTGTTCTTTTGTTTTCCTGGCGCTTTCTCGGACTGACAGACCGATCACGGTCTGATAGGAACTGTGTGTCTTCTGCTCTCCCACGTGGGACTTACAGAGTAATGGGTGGAAGGAGTCGGGTAGCAGCTGGAGCCTCTTCATTGTCTCTACCTTTGGGCACCGCTCTGGCTGATTGGCTGAAGGTCACGCATCAGTTTCCCCTCAGAATGCAGGGAGCATGCTCAGATGTGTGAGGGGTCTGTCTCCAGCACACCCTCTGTAAAGCAATCTGACAACTGAAAGTCTGTCAAGGCAGCAAAGGCGTGTTCCTTTTGTGACCCTTTCTCACTGGATCCTTCAAGGCCAAGTTCTGGACAGTGGTCGGTGGTCATCTTGCTGTCCTTCGCTTTACTGCTCAGTGATGAGATCACATGCCGCCCTAAGTTAGTCCTTGGCAAATTGTTTTCATCCTAGTCATTCTGGGATCCCTTTAGTGTTTTTCTAGAAGTTTCTGTGAGACTACTGATGTTCTTTGGGTCACACAGCTATGGACGCGCTGGTCCTAAGGACAGGGATCTTCCCACTCTGTTCTTTTGGCTGCCAGTCACTATGGGTGGCTGTTCTTAACTTCCGAGGACTGATTATAATCACAGTATATACTCAGTTCCTGCCCTGCTAGTTGGGGTCCCAGAGTGTTCAGGGAAGGCCAGCGGCTTCTCACACACTGACTGCTCATTCTGTATGCAGAGTCCTTCTGGTGTGAACTTTTCCTCAGGACTTAAACATTCCCTCCTGAATGGGGAGGAAGGTTCCAAATCCCATGAAGTGCACAGGGTCGTATACGACTCATGAAGGCCCTGGGTGAGATTGCGTAAGTACTATACCACTGAGGAGATTCGTCAGTGGTGGGGCTGCCTGCAAGCCGTGCAGGAATCTCAAGCAGAGTAGCTTTCTTGAGTTGTCTGTGTTGGGGTGGAATTTCTGGTAATGTAGCTACTTGACTCACACACGCTCCTGTAAGTGACCCCAATAAACTCACTGACCCATCAGCATGGAATCTTTGGTCTGATGTTTCCCCTCTCTAGAGTAAACAGACTTCTCAGGAAAAGTATCCCATCCTCCCTTGTGGAAAACATTGCTGTAACCACTATCTTTCCAACAGCAGAATCCCCAGAGATATTGTTCATGGTTTCAGATTAAGGAAGGATAACAGTGCTGGGAGCTGAGCACTTCGCTCCACAAAGGGAGAAAGCCGTGGGTAAGAAGCCGGAGAACTCAGCCTTAGCTCCATCTTCCTTGAAACTCCTGTGCCATTGAATGAATTGGCTGAGGCAGTGAATGCGCAGGCTGAAGAGCAAGAGAAGAAAGATGAGGCAGAGGTCCGAGTAAATTAGCTTGTGCAGCCATGAAGCGTGCAGGAGCAGAAGTAAGGGATGCTGAAGATAGGGACACTGGGAGAAGTTGGACTGTATGTAGCTGTCAGTAATAAGTCTCAGTGGACCTGGAATGTCATCTCGCTGGGAACACCTGGGAAACTGACTGTATTTCTTACAACCAAAACAGTCCGGCTGGCCCTCCGCCCTGAACCTTTGGCGTTCTGGACTGGTGCTCTTCTCACTTGTGGCCAAGTGTAACTCATGACCAATAAATCCTCTTGCTCTCAACTGAAGAATCAAAAAAGAAGAAGATGGAGAATAAGGGGAAGGAGAAGGAGAAGGAGAAGGAGAAGGAGAAGGAGAAGGAGAAGGAGAAGGAGAAGGAGAAGGAGAAGGAGAAGGAGGAGGAGGAGAGGGAGGGGGAGGGGGAGGGGGAGGAGGAGGGAA